>CM052657.1:1803645-1881753 GCA_028533165.1 Leontopithecus rosalia | reverse complement strand
GATCTCGGCTCACCGCAACCTCCGCCTCCTGGGTTCAGGCAATTCTCCTGCCTCAGCCTCCTGAGTAGCTGGGATTACAGGCACGCGCCACCATGCCCAGCTAATTTTTTGTATTTTTAGTAGAGACGGGGTTTCACCATGTTGACCAGGATGGTCTCGATCTCTTGACCTTGTGATCCACCCGCCTCGGCCTCCCAAAATTCTGGGATTACAGGCGTGAGCCACCGTGCCCGGCCTCACTAACACATTCTTAAGGTCTCATACTTAGTATATGCTCAATAAAAATTTTATGGAATAAAGTAAAAATATTTGCAAATTTATTGTTAAGCCAGTCAAAGATTTTGGCAATCAGTCCCAAATATTTTTTTTTCTAGTTCTGTCTCTTGCTATTTCAAATGCTGTATCCTCTGTTTCAAAGTGAGCATAGTCTGAGCTCTGAATCAGTCTTCACTGATCTGTTCCTGGAAGAATTTTCTTTTTCTTTCTGCTAATAAGTCCTCTGCAAAGGAATTAGAGAATAGTAGCTAAGAGCTTGGCATGAGATGTCATATCTCTTGAATTAAATTTCAACTGAGCAACATACCATCTGTATTAATTGTCATTATTACCTACATATATTTCAAGGATCATGTGAAATGCCCTCTCTCATTATCACCACTAGGAGTGTGGAGGAGGAAAACTCCTCTCTTTACCCTGCCTAGAACCTCAGAAACTTGTCCCTCATTAATTTGAAAATTTCTCCATGGCTGGAACTGTGTCCCACTGTTCTTGTTCTTCTCCCACCTTTTCTTGTTCTTCTCCCACCTCTTCCATATCCTCAAGGACAATGCCTTCTATCTGGAAGCCACTGTGATCTTCCCTAAAGAAGGGCAAATTTGTCATTAGCCCTGTAAATGGAAGTTGGAGGAGATGTAGGGAGTTATAGGTTGGTATGGCTCCCTCCAGTTTGAGAGACATAAACAAAGAAAAAATGTAAGCCATTTCCTGAACCAAAAACCTTCCTTTAGAAAATCAAAATTTGTCTTTAAATGTATACTGTGATGAGTGAACTGGACCAAAATAAGCATACACCACCCTCGAGTGGGGAGAGATGGGATTGATACCTCTTATCTGATGATGTACTCAGAGTGTGAAGAAATTCTAAAGTTCAAGTCACCTACTCCAAGATGTCAATTGAAAAGCAAACCTGCATACCTCTACAATACGTGGTTGCCAGATCCCCTGACTTACACCGAGGAGTAGGAGACAAGAAGGGAAGGCATTGAAGAGCCAGAGGGGCCACTGAGTGAGGAGTGTTGATATAAACAAGGAGATTGGTGAGTGAAACGGTTCATGACATATAGTTAGATACGGCAGTTAAAAATGGCAGTAATTGTTATTACCCTGGTAGTCTGTCAGGACAGTGATTGAGATCTAGGGGACTGATCAAAGAGGCACTATATTTAAACAGATGTGAGTCAAACATCTAGGCAATTAGTCCAAATTGGCTTAATATGAAGGTCTTTGGGACACACAATCAAAAGGTTTAAGAGAGGAAACAAGGGAAGAACCAAGACCAACATCTCAAGGTTGAGCTTGAGAAGTAGAGTCTACACAATTACCTTAAGGTAACCAAACGGTAGCTGCCTTGACATTGTATGTGATTCTGTGGCTGGTTCCTGGGTTATATGAAGAAATTAACATGTGCCTCTAAAATTAACTCCACCCAGCAAAATTATCCACAGATTTTGTAGGGATTTCTACCTCAGAGTAGAAATGCATCCTTGTGTCTAAACTTCATCCTGGAATTTGCTTTAGTTTCTGGATAAGAAAATCATTGGCAGCATCTTAGTTGTGCTCTTTCATGTATATAATATTTAATTTAATACTTAATATACTCTCAAAGTAGAGAAATCAAAAAGGCAAAAATTATAGCTTTGGAAGGAAGGGGTCTGAGTGTAAAGATAGTGAAATCTGACACTTTAATATGAAGAATGAAGCAGGGAATGTTTCTGGAAACAAAAGGGACATAGCAAAAGAAACGCTTTGAACTGAGAGTTGGAGCCTCAACAGTGACTAACAAGAGCTGGGTGCTCGTGGCCTGTAAACAGAGGTTGAGGTGAGGTTCTGCCTATGACACTGGAGGCCAATCAGGAGCCATGTGCTCCAGCATCACATGCCAACATGGTGTAGGGTCTGGTAAGTTTTGGGTCGTGTTGGGTTTTGTGCTGTATTTCCTCTGAGAGGCCATTCAAATTGTTAAGAGGAGTGTTTAGGAGTTCTGGTTCTATGAGTAACACTGGACTTTGAATCCGGGATCTCCCATCTTTTGAGTGTGAGATATGAAAGAAGTTAAGGACTATGAATTTGGAGAAATGTGTGACAGTGCGGGTGATGATGGTGCACATTAATTAATAACATCTCAGAGCCAAGACACCCTATGGTTGGACCTCTTCTAACTGAGCCAACTCAAAGAAGAGGAGAGTTCCTTCTGCTCGTTCCTAAAGTGACTGCTATCTTCTGACCACTCCAGCTAGTTCCTAAAGTGGTTCATCTTCTGACCACTCCAGCAGTATTATTAAATCCAAAGAGTTGAGTAGTCTCAGAGTGATTGAGGCCATAGGCAGCTTCGCAGCCTCAGGAGGCTGAAGCCAATGGCATGAAACAGCTTTGACAAATGCATGACAGCTTGAAAGACGGGACTCGAAGAATTTATAAACAATTGCCAGGGAAACAACATGTTAGCAAACGGAAGTCTTACTAATTGCTTATTTGACTTTGTTTTTAATCAAAGTTGAAGTATATCTAAATTGTTTACATGATCAAGTTGAGTCTTTGTAGTAACTCTCTCTGAAGGATATAATACAGTCCCGACTGCATAGAAAATTAAGGATGAAAATAGTGAAAGAAACATACCAATAATCACAAGATATGTAAATCAAGAGCAAGGTTTTAGACTGAACTTTCTCTGTATCTCGCATTCTGTCTGTCACCCAGGGACAGTTGATAGAGCTATCAGATGCACGTGAAACTAATAAAACTGCACTTATTTGAAAATGTCCTTTTGCCCAGCCGTTTCCTGAGCCTGCTCAGTCTTATCCAGCAAGTTGCCTTGAGGCTGACTCTGCTGTTTTCAGCAATTTGCATGTTCTATGACTGTTTGGTGAGACAGTCTGGAAGTCACACTTAGATGATATCTCTGCTGTTTAACAGGAAATATTGTCTCCTTTTAACATTGTATGTCTTCTGCCAAATAGCTTTACTTCTCCCAATTTAACAAAACATCCAAGCAATCACATAGTTTTACTTCTCCAAATTTAACCATACAACCAAGCAATCACTAGCTACAAAGATGTATGAAGGAATTGCCCTGAGCCTCTAAAATTCACTCTACCCAGATGGAGTTAACTACAAAGATGTATGAAGGAATTGACCTGAGCCTCTAAAATTTATTCTAGGGAAATGGCTCATCCCAGGAATCAGGATTTGATTTTTGGCAAGCCTTGCCACCATGGGCTGTAGTGCTCTGCAGTTGTAAATGAACTTGAAAGGCAGTCTAGGCTGCAAGGAGTGCAGCTCATAGGCAAGCCCTAGAGCTGTCCTCAGCTCGGAGCCAGTGCACTTGACTGTCTAAACTTGTTTTGTTTTGTTTCTGTTTTCTTAAATCAACCTAGAGCAATTCATCTCTATTAGACAATGCCTTTGCCCTTTGGAAACTTGCTCTTTCTTAAGCATCACGATGGCATAAAAAAGGGAATGATAAGTTGCCCACTCTTTATAAAAAATAAATAAAGCACTTTAGGTCCTTGATATGGTTTGCATTTGTGTCCCTACCCAAATCTCACGTTGAATTGTAATACCTAATGCTGAAAGAGGGGCCTGGTGGAAGGGGATTGGATAAATGGGGTGGACTTCCCTATTGCTGTTCTCATGGGAGTGAGTCTCATGAGATCTGGTTGTTTAAAAGTGTGTAGCACCTCACCATCTTCTTTCTTCCTCCCTCTCTGGCCATGTAAGATGTACCTGCTTCCTCTTCACCTTATGCCATAATTTTCAGTTTCCTGAGGCCTCCTCAGCCATGCCTAAGGTACAGCCTGTGGAACTGTGAGTCAATTAAACCTCTTATTTTCATAAATTACCCAGTGTATTAGTCAGGTTTCTCTAGAAGGACAGAACTAACAGGATAGATGTATATATTAACGGGGCTTCACTAGGAGAATTGACTCGCACAGTCACAGAGCCCCACAATAGGCTGTCTGCAAGCTGAGGAGCCAAGAAGCCAGTCTGAGTCCCAAAACCTTAGAAGTAGGGAAGCCAATAGTGAAGACTTCAGTCTGTGGCTGAAAGTCTGAGAGCCCCTGGAAAATCACTGGTATAAGTCCAAGAGTCCAAAATCTGAAGAACCTGGAGTCTGATGTTCCAGGGCAGGAAGCATCCAGCATGGAAGAAAGATGGAGTCCAGACGACTTAGCCAGTCTAGTTTTCCACCTTTTTCTGCCTGCTTTTATTCTAGTCATGCTGGCAGCTGATTAGGTTGTGCCCACCCAGATTAAGGACGAGTTTGCCTTTCCCAGTCCACTGCTAACATATTAATCTCTTTTGGCAACACCCTCACAGACACACCCAGAAACAACACTTTCCATCCTTCAATCCAATCAAGTTGACAATCAGTATTGACCATCATAGCCAGTCTCTGATAGCTCTTTATAGCAGTGTGAGAATGGACTAATATGGTACTCATCACGGATAGCTCAGAATGGACTAATACAGTACTCATCACGGATAGCTCATTTACCTCACAGTTCACTACTTCCAGGTATGCTATATAACCATCTTACTTGAGTAGCTAAATTGAAACAGAAGCTCTTTCATGCTTCATAGTTAGACTTTGCTTTGGATCTCAATCTTCACTCTTTTTTTTTTTTTGAGGCAGAGTTTTGCTCTCTTGCCCAGGCTGGAGTGCAATGGCGCAATCTCGGCTCACCGCAATCTCCGCCTCCTGGGTTCAGGCAATTCTCCTGCCTCAGCCTCCCGAGTAGCTGGAATCTTCACTCTTTATGATGGTGTGACCTTAAGCAAGTCAACACCTCTAGAAACTCCATTTCTTTATTTGTATAGTATCTCCTATGAGAGGGACAGAGCAAGATGGCCAAATAGAAGCCTCCCCCAAGTTGTCTTCACAACATGAACAACAAATTTGACAACTATCTACACAAAAATAATCACCATCATGAGAACCAAAACTCGGCTGAGCAAATGCAACCCCAGTTTTACCTTCATATTTTTTAAAAAGGCACTGAAGAGGGTAGGAAAGGCAGTCTTGAATCACTGTCACGTCTCCCCCATCTCCCAGCAGTGGCTGGGAGGTATGAAAAGAGAATCTGAGGGCTTGCAGGAGGGAAGACACAGTGCCTGTGGACTGTGCATTGGACTCAGGGCAGCCCTGGCACAGAGGAAAGAAAAACCTGGATGAACTCAGCCAATGCTGGTCCATGAGGGAGCGTTTAGACCAGCCACAGCCAAAGGGAAATGGCTCATCCCAGCAATCAGAATTTGAGCTTTTGCGAGTCTTGCCACCGTGGGCTAAAGTACTCTGGCATTGTAAATAAACTCGAAAGGCAGTCTAGGCTGCAAGGACTGCAGCTCATAGGAAGCCCTAGAGCTGTCCTCAGCTCGGAGCCAGTGGACTTGGCAAGCACATGACCTAAGGAGACATCAGCTGGAGTTGCTAAGGGAGGGCTTGCACTCCCACTGCCCGAACCCCAGTTAGTGCATTTCATAGCACAGCAGTGAAAGTCCTTCTTCTGCTTAAGGACAGGAGAAAGAGAAGTCAGGAAGACTTTGTCTTGCATCTTGGATACAAGCTCAGCCACAGTAGCGTAGAACATAGCGCAGAGTCACAAAGCCCCCATCCAGGCCCCAGTTCCCAGACACACATGGGGCCCGAAGGAAACTCACAACCTTGAAGGGAAGAATCCAATCTTGGTAGGATTAATCACCTGTTGACTGAAGAACCCATTGGCTCTGAACAACCAGCATTGATACCCAGAGAAAACATTGTGGGGCTTCAGTGAGACTGTGAGACATACTGGCTTCATGTGAGACACAGCTCAGTTCCAGATGTGGTGGCTATGGGGCAAGACTCCTTTTGCTTTAGAAAAGCACAGGGAAAAGTAAAGGGGACTTTGTCTTGCACCTTAGGTACCAGTTCAGTCACAGTGGTGTAGAGCACCAAATGGGCTCTTGGGGACTTGGATTCCAGGCCTCAACACTTGGAAGACATTCTGGACCTGTCTTGGCTCGTAGGGGAGCCCACTAAAGGATGAGTCCCAGGCCCAGCCATCTTCATTGAAAGCTAACTGACGAGCTCCCTCATGCCTTATGTGAACCTCAGTGATAGCCTGACAGTACTCCCCATTGGCATGTGGGTTTGTTGGCCCAGGGAATGATTTCTCTGCTTGTGGAGAGGAAATGGAAGAGCAGGAAGGACTTTGTATTGTGGTTTAACTGCTAGCTTAGCCACAGTAGTGTAGAACACCAGGTAGATTTCTTAAATTTTTGATTCCAGTCTCTCCCCCAGATGGCATGTTTGCCCAGAGCCTGGGGGAACTCACCACCCTGAAGGGAAGAACATAAGCCTGGGTCACTTCACCTTGCTTATTGTTGAGGCCTAGGGACATTAGTGAATATACATGGTAGTCGGGTAGTGATTACAGCAGGCCTTGGGTGAAAAATAGTGCTGTGTTGGGTTCAGGAATGACCCAGCACAGTCCCAGTGGTGGTGGCCACAGGGAGGTTTGTGTCACCCAATCTCTACTGTAAGTGGCTCAGAACAGAAAGAGGGACTTTGTTTAGGAGGAAGCAAAAAAAGAGAACAAGAGTCTCTGCCTGGTAATCCAGAGAATTCTCCCAAAATTTAGCCCAAACCACTAAGACTCCTCTGTGAGTCTTCATGAACCACGTACTTACTAAGGCTGAGGTTTCCCCGAATGCAGATACAGATTAGATCACAACATCCGAATACCTTCAAATATCTGAAGAGACATCAAAGCAATATGGGTACAAACCCACAGTAAGAACACTATAATGAATACCTAACTCTTCAAAGCTCAGAAGGTTTTGAATATTCACAAACATCAAGACCATCCAGGAAAACATAACTGATAAAACGATCTCAACAAGGCCTCAGGAACCAATCCTGGAGAAACAGACATGTGTGACCTTTCAGATGGAGACTTAAAGTAGCTGTTTTAAGGAAAGTCAATGAAATTCAAGATAGAGAAGGGATTCAGAAACCTATCAAATTTAACTAAGAGACTGAAAGAATTAAGCAGAAATTTTAGAGTGGAAAATGCAATTGACATAATGAAGAATCCACTGAGTCTTTTAATAGCAGAATTGATCACACAGAAAAAATTCGTGAGTTTGAAGACAGCCTATTTGAAAATGCACAGTCAGAGAAGACAAAAGAAAAATGAATAGAAAACAATGAAGCATGTCTACAAGATCTAGAAAATAGCTTCAAAGGGGCAAATGTAAGAGTTGTTGGCGTTAAAGAGGAGATGGACAGAGAAATAGGGGAGAGAGTTTATTCAAAAGGATAGTAACAGAGAACTTCCCAATATAGAGAAAATTATTAATATTCAAGTATAAGACAGTTATAGAATACAAAGGAGATTTAACCCAAAGAAAACTACCTCAAGACATTAAGTAATTAAACTCACAAGATATGTAAACTACTCATATCTTAAGTAGAAAGACAAAAAAATAGACAAATCAAAAATAATAACTATAACAAGTTTTTCAGAGTTAGACAGTACAAGAATATAGAAATAGAAACAGCAAAAACTTAAAAACTAGGAAGAAGAAGCTAAAGTATAGAGGATTTTTTGGTTTTCTTTTTGCTTGTTTGTTAGTTTATTTAGGCAATCAGCATTAAGTTGTCATCACTTCAAAGTAATGGGTTATAAGGTAGTATTTGCAAGCATCGTTGTGAGCTCAAATCAAAAAATGTAACAGATACACAAAAAACAAAGAGCAAGAAATTAAAACATAACCAGAGAATATCACCTTCACTATAAAGAAGACTGCATGAAGAGAAAGAAGAAAACCACAGAACATCCAGAAAAATAATAAAATGGCAAAAATAAATCCTTACTTTCAAGTAATAACATTCAGTGGAAATTGATTACACTCTACAATCAAAAGACATAGAGAGGCTCACTGGATTTAAAAAATAACTCAATTATCTGTTGCCTACAAGATACATGCTTTACTATAAAGATACACATAGACTGATAATAAAGGTTTGCAAAAATATATTCCATGCCAACTGAAACAAAAAGAGAGCAGGAATAGTTATATTAGATAAAATAGATTTCAAGACAAAAACTATAAAAAGAGACAAAGAAGGTCAGTATACAATGATAAAGGGATCAATTCAGCAAGAGGATATAACAATAGTAAAAATATACATCCCCAACACTTGAGCATTCAGATATATAAAGCAAATGTTATTAAAGCTAAAGAAAGAGATAAACCTCAGTACAATAATAGGTGGAGACTTCAATACCTCATGTTCATCATTAGGCAGGACATCCAAACAGAAAATCAACAAAGAAATATTGGGCTTAATCTGGAGTATAGACCAAACGGACCTAATAGTTATTTACAGAGCATTTCATCCAATGCCTGCAAAATACACATTTTTCTCCTCAGAACATGGGTTATTCTCAAGAATAGAACATTTGTTAGGTCACAAAACAAGTCTTTAAATGCTCCAAAAAATGAAATAATATCAAGCATCTTCTCTGACTACAGTGAAATAAATTAGAAATCAATAGCAAGAGAAATTTTGGAAATTACACAAACATATGAAAATTAAACAATGTGCTCCTGAATGACCAGAGAGTCGATAGTTAAGAAAGAAACTGAAGAATTTATTGATACAAATGATAATGGAACTACAATGTATCAAAAGCTGTGAGATACTGTGAAAGCAGTACTAAGAGGAAACTTTATCACTATAAGTGCCTACATCATAAGAAAACTTTTCAATAAATAACCTAAAAAAGCATGTCAAAGAACTAGAAAAGCAAGAGTAAACCAAACCCAAAATTAGGAGAAGAAAAGAAATAATAAAGATCAGAGCAGAGATGATTTCTATCAGATATTTAAAGAAGAACCAATACCAATTCTTCTGAAATTATTCCAAAAAATAGAGGAGAAGAGAATACTTCCAAACCCACTCTATGAGGCCAGTATTACCTGATACCTAAACCAGCATAAGGTACATTAAAAAAAAGAAAAAGAAAACCACAAGCCAATATCACTAATGAATACTGATGCAAAAATCTTCAACAAAATATTAGCAAACTGAATTCATCAAAATCTTATCAAGATCTTTCCTCGTGACCAAATGGGGTTTATCCCAGGGAGGCAAGGATGGTTCAACATACACAGATCAGCAATGTGATATATCCTCTCAACAATGTAAAGGACAAACACCATATTATCATTTCCACTGATGCTGAAGAAGCATTGGATAAAAGCCAACATCCCTTCACAATAAAAACCCTAGGAAAACTGGGTATACACCTGCAGTCCCAGCACTCTGAGAGGCTGGGGTGGGAAGATTCCTTGAGCAGAGGAGTTTGAGGGCAGCCTGGGCAACATGGCAAGACCTCGTTTCTACCAAAAATAAAAATAAAAATAAAAAAATATTAGCTGGACGTGGTAGCCTGTGTCTGTGGTCTCAGCTACTCGGTGGGTGGAGGCAGTAGGATCACCTGAGCATAGAAGGTTGAGGCTGCAGTGATCCATGATGCACCACTGCACTTTGGCCTGGGTGACAGAGCAAGACCCTGTCTCAAATAACAAACAAAAGTGAGTACAGAAGGAACATACCCTGGCATAACAAAAACCACACATAACAAATGCAGTTACTATCATAGGAGTGGGGAAAACCTGAAAGCCTTTTCCATAAGACCTAGAACATAATACGGATGCCCACTTTTACCACTGCTATTCAGCATAGTACTGGAAGTCCCAGGTATAGCAATCAGACAAGAGAAAGATACAAAGGGTATTCAAATTGGAAATAAATATGTCAAATTATTGTGTTTTGCAGATAATATAATCTTATATTTGGAAAAAAATACTCCACAAGAAAACATATTAGAACTGATAAACAAATTCAATAAAGCTGTAGGATATAAAATCAGCATTCAAAAATCAGTAGCATTTCTGTATCCAACAACAGATATAGAACAATCTGGAAAATAAATTGAAAAAGAAATCTCGTTTACAATAGCCAAAAATAAACAGATGATTCACATCAAGTCAAAAAACTTCTGCAGAGCAAAGGAAACAATCAACAAAGTGAAGAGACAACCCACAGAATAGGAGAAAATTATTGCTAACTACTCATCTGACAAGGGATTAATAATTAGAACATATAGGGAGTTCAAACAACTCTATAGAAAAATATCTAATAATGTGATTCAAAATGGGCAAAACATCTGAATAAACATTTATCAAAAGAAGACATGCAAATGGCAAAAGAGGTATATGTAAAACTGGTCAACCTCACACTGATTATTGGAGGAAGGCAAGTCTGAACTACGAAGAGATATCATCTCACCCCAATTAAAATGGATTATATCCACAAGACAGGCAATGTCAAATGCTGGCAAGGATGCGGAGAAAAGGGAACCCTCAAACACTGTTGGTGGGAATGTCAATTAATGCAACCACTATGGAGAGCAGTTTGAGGTTCCTCAAAAAACTAAAAATAAAGCTATCATATAAACCAGCAACCCCACTGCTAGGTATATGCCTCAAAGAAAGGAAATCAATATATTGAAAAGATACCTGCAATCCCGTGTTTGTTGGAGCACTATTCACAATAGCCAAGATTTGGAAGCAATCCAAGTGTCCATCAATAGATGTCTGGGTAAAGAAAATGTGGCATTATACACATGAAGTACTATTTAGCCATGAAAAGAATGAGGTCCTGTCATTTGCAACCACATGGATGGAACTGGAGGTCATCGCGTTCAGTGAAATAAGCAAGACACAGAAAACAAACTTCACATGTTGTCACTTACTTATGGAGCTAAAATTTAACACAATTGAACTCAGGAATATAGAGAGTAGAAATGTGGTTAGCAGAGGTGTGAAGGGTAGTGGGAGGGTTTGGAGGAGGTGGGGATAGTAAAAGGGTACAAAAAAATAGAAAAAATGAATAAGACCTTGTATTTGAGAACACAACAGGGTGACTGTGTTCAGTAATAATTTAATTATATATTTTTAAATAACTAAAAAACAATTGGATTTTTTGCAATGCAAAGGATAAATGGTTGAGTTGATAGACACCCCATTTACCTTGATGTTATTATGACATATTACATTCTTGTATCAAAATATCTCATGTACTGCATAAATATATACAATGGCTATATACCCACAGAAATTAAAAATAAAATACCATTCATTTTAAAGTTAAAAATTTAAAAAATAGCCCCTACTACTAATTTGAAATTCTAAAGACAAAATATTCTGTAGGGCAGGTAATGAATTAATCCATCTCATCTATTGACATCTTAGTTAGAATTTCCAAACTTTTCTGATTGGATAAAAAAGCTGAAAGTCTTTCCCTAAACAATAAATCACACTGTACACATTTTGATAGAAGGGAGGGTGGAGAGAGCTCTGCTTTAGGGACATTGCTGCAGAAGAACTGCTCTGTGAGGGGTGAGCTTTTGGAGGGAACCTGAGCAGCAGAGAGGCATCATCAAGCCCCAGCAGGAGGTAAGAGGAGGGCCCAACAAAAAAACAGAAACAAAACAAAACAAAAAAACCAGTGTCCTAAAAAGCATAGAGAGGCATGGGTGAGTACTATTATTTTTTCTGCTAAGGGCCCAGGAAAGGGTCTTAATCATAGCAGGTTAAATACTCATGTGTTTACCCATTGCATATCTCCCTCAGTGGAACATAACCTATATGATTGACACAGTTTTCATTCACCTCTATGTCTTTCACATCTACCACAGACCTGGAACTTAGTAGGTACTTATTAAATATTTACTAAATTAATAAATAAACAACAAGCTTCTAGTCATTAAGCACTAATAAGTACCTAACTCTGTGTTAATCTGTGTAACCACAGTCCCATTTAACCTTTACAATTACTCTTTAATGCAGGCATTGTCTTTGTTTATAAACAAAGAAACTGAGGAAAAAGAAGTTGAAAACTTTTACCAAGGTCATATAGCTAATGAGCAATTAAATCAAGATTTAAACCCAGGTCTCTCCAGCTCTAATCCATTCTTTTTCCATTATACCTTACTGAACACAGAGCTACATGATGCCTGCATAGCAGACATTACTGCTCATAACCCCTCAGAATTCACCTCTAAATGTTGAAGCCTTCTTACTGCAATTACTTAAGAGCTGTTTCTGTTTTTATGACTGAGAGAGCATCCTTGGCCTGCATACAAGCCAGAAGTGCAAGAAAATTGTTGTCCTACGAACAGTCATCAAATCAATGTCAGTTGGGGTGTTAGGGGAAAAAAGGTCAACTTTTCATCCTTTGGTTGGGTAACCCTGAGGCATGGTCTGTCCTATCTCCCATGCGTTCCCAGTAGAACGGAGCCCAGTTGCCCACAGGGTCACCTGCTAGATAACATCCACGCTACTGACCCTGTCGCCTCCTCTGATTCACTTGCCCACTCCCCTTTTGGTACTTTCAGAAATCAGCTCCTAAATAAACTACTTATACCCAATCCATTTTCTCAGGGTCTGCTTTTAGAGAACTGAACTTGAGAGGGGATCATCTCTCTCAGTGATCCCCGGGGCTCCTCCTGGTTTTAGCTGTGGAACAGGCTCTTGGGGACAGCTGGGCTTAGGTTGCAGGTAACCAAAGAGATGAGAAAGGGTTCATGACTGGGCACCACTTTGCCACACCTCATTGGGATATGTCAGTCTCAGTCTGAATATCCTCATATAAATACAAATGGCTTTTTAATACTTTGGGCATTTTCAAGACCCATCCATGTCAGGATGCTTTAATAGTATCCAACAAGAGGCAAAGGCATAAGTTCTCTTAAGGATTTTAAAATTCTGTTTTGTGATCGTAATAAAATATGCTGAGAGAATATTTCTAAGAACTGACTGACTTTGAACACTGTCCGGAAATATGTGGACCTTATAATGATCATCTAAAAATGCACTCTATCAATTCCTTTTGCTTATAGACTTTGCCACAAAATATGATATTTTTATTCACTAAATGTGAATCAGCATTATTGAGGTTTCTAGAGTGTTTCATATGCAGCCATTTCATTAACATCCATCTTTCTTGAACTTTATTATTGATCCATAAGTAAGTAATTCTACCGTTCAGCAGAGTTTATAGATCAGCCAGAGAAATAAACTCAGGAGTAGAATCAGGATACATTCAGTTAAATTTTCCATTGAGGTTTGGGGAATTAAACCCTAACCCTATTCGTTCCATTTCCCAGTGATTTTTCTTAAAGAAACTTGGTTGACAGACAACCAGTGTTAAAATATATTATATAAAAACCAGATTGATGTAGAAAGAAATTTTAATATGAATAGAAAGACAACAAATGCAAGTGTGGGCTTGTGTGTAACCCAGGACAAGAACATTTAATCAGCGTGCAGTACCTCTGATGGACTCCATTCCATCAGAGCCACATGTCTGTTTGCTTACCCTGATTTCAGGGCCTGACTAGTGCCAGGCCCAGAAGGGGCACTAAAGTATTTGTTAAACTAATTAATAAATGACGAGAAAATATAGTGTGTTATTTAAAATCATTGGCCCATATTTGGCCGGGCGCGGTGGCTCAAGCCTGTAATCCCAGCACTTTGGGAGGCTGAGACGGGTGGATCACGAGGTCAAGAGATCGAGACCATCCTGGTCAACATAGTGAAACCCCGTCTCTACTAAAGATACAAAAAATTAGCTGGGCATGGTGGCACGTGCCTGTAATCCCAGCTACTCGGGAGGCTGAGGCAGGAGAATTGCCTGAACCCAGGAGGCGGAGGTTGCGGGTGAGCTGAGATCGCACCATTGCACTCCAGCCTGGGTAACAAAAGCGAAACTCCGTCTCAAAAAAAAATAATAAATAAATAAAAATAAATAAAATCATTGGCCCAGGTGTCTGTGGTATACTAGAGAGTGCGTTTTATTTGAAAACATGGGCCAATTTTTAAAGGCATCCATGATAAACCAGAAGATCAGAGAGGAAAGAAAACTGACTGTTTGTTAATGTCAGACTACTTGTGTATTATTTCTGCAAAGGTTTCAAGGAATAACATACCTCTCCCATGAAAAGCAAATGTTCCCATTAATTTCAGCAAAAGACTTTCATAAGAAAAAATAGCAATAAGTGGCCCAGTGGTCACTCAGTGACTGCCCTTTAAGTGAAGGTTAGCGCCCAGCACACTAAAAGGAATAGCTCCAATAAAATTAAACCCTGGCTTCCAGAGCACTTGCCTTGAACCATTTTTCTTTCCCTGTCCTTACTTTTGTGCCCCCTCCCTTCCTATCTGGCTTTTAATCTTCTTGAGTGTCTACTAAGTTCTGGAAGAGATTCACCTGAGATTTTTAATACTCAGTAATGCACAAAATGCAGCCTAAACCAACGAGCATGATACTCCAATTAAACAGATTCTATTAACTAATGCAGAAAAAAAATGATCTGTGCCAGGGCACTTTTGCTTCAGTGGTAGACTCTCAAGTTCTTTTAAGTTCTTGTGCTTTCTTGATGCAGAAATATTTAGGTGGGTTTATCCTGTCCACAGTGGTTTTACTGCAATAAAAAACTGAATCATTAGGGAACATTCTAATTTGTTTTATTATTGTTATATTTTTCTATTTTTCAATACAGTTGTTCACAGTTTTTTGAGTTTTTCCATGAACTTCAACAATAAATTATTCTCAGTATCTTTCCTGCTTTTGCAAAGCAGGAGAGACTGCTGTGAAGTAGGACCTTTTTAAACTGAACCATCCAAAGGAATGACAGAGAGAAGTGTTGACATGAGTTCGGTGCTGAGTGCATAATACATATTTAAGATATAATTTGAATTAAATTGAATTAATTTATTGAAGTGCTATCCTCTGGTTTTGCATTTTCCCTAACTTCTTTGACTTAAAAGATAATAACTTGTAGATTTCTATTCAGCCAAATCACTTACATATGCCTATTCTGCCTGGAAAAATTGTTATGACAGTCTCCTACTGACATGGGTCCATTTTGCATATATGCCTTTTGATTTTTTTTAAGGGAACACCATTTAGAAATTAATTTTCTCTTGTTTAATCATAAGAGAAAGATTGTTAGAGCTTATGATCCAAATATAAACAATGGCAGAGTCGTTTGAATGTTTTATACCAGTTGTCCATTATTAATGAGTTATGCAACAATAAAAATAATTAGGATGCAAAAGCAAAATATTGCATGCATTATTGGTGTCTGGTATTTCTCATTATTATTATGAGTAACACAGATGGAACAATACAGTTGCTTTCATGCTAGCTATTTATTTCTTTATTTATTATTTTGTTTTGAGACAGGGTCCAACTGTTTCCCAGGCTAGATAGCAGTGGTGTGATCATAGCTCACTGCAGTGTCAATCTCTCTAACTTAAGCCACCCCCAAGCTCAGCCTTTCTAGTAGCTGGGACTATAGATATGGTCACCATGCCCAGCTCATTTTATTTCTATTTATTTATTTATTTTGTAGAGACTGGGTCTCACTGGGTTGCCCAGGCTGGTCTCGAACTCCTGCACTGAAGCAATCCTCCGAAAGTGCTGAGATTGCAGACATGAGCCACCGTGCCCAGCCTTACACTATTTATTTTATTCATGCATCTTACATTTTAGCTTGCTCCTTTCTGAGACCAAAAGTTAATTATTAAGCAGAGTGTAGAATATATTTCTCTGATGTATGGATTGATTACCACATCTAATAGTAATCAAATATAATATGTAATTTCTATTTGCTAGAAGTTCAAATGCATAAATACCCTTCCATAGGCAATATATATATATAGAAAATAAGAAACAAATTAATGTAAATACAGTGGTTCACCAATGTTTATGCTATAACTCCTGAGGATTTTCATAACCCTAACATGCCCCATTTCATTACGATAAAAACTCAAACATAATATAACATAGGAAAGAACACAGAAGGGGGATCAGAGGGGAAAGAAGTAGTAGGTTAATATCTTTCTCTTAGCCTGTAGTTTATTGCTGCTACTGTCGAGAGCTCTTCAAGGCAGACATTAGGGACCTTCTGATGTTATGCAAGGGCAGCATTTTGCCATTTCCTTCAAACTGGAAATAACCAGATTTTTTCTATTTAGTACATAAGTACCCAAATTGCAGCATATTTTTCTACCCAAACCAATCTTATGCCTAGACCATTGATGCTGAAATATATGGCACTCATCTCTGCCTCATTCACTCAGTTAGATGCCTCGATAATGTTAGATGCCCAAAGCACATGCTGACTATTCCCTTTTCTTGTCCATATTTTTCAGTATATTTTAAACCCTGAGGCTCACATCTGTGTCTTGTTCACTATTGTATGGTTCTCTAAAATCTCTGAAGTTGTAAATGTCTGTACTTCTAGATGAACACGTTTAAGATACCGTGTATGTTCTTACAAAGAATAAAATGACAGTTTTACCTGCATGAAGACCTAATAACCTGTGAAGAACCTCATTCTAGAACTTACTGAGATGTTATCAAAGGATAATTGTTTTATATTAAACATAATATTGTATTAGTTATGGAAAATATCAGAATCACTTCAGTCCAAGTTATTACCTAACAAATTTATCCACTTAGGACCTCTTCACTGATCCTATTAGGAAACAACATCATTTCGTGGTAACCCATTTATATCCTTAAACGCATAAAAATTTTTCCTGCATTTAAGTTTTACATATGAATATGTTGGTGTATATTCATTAATATTTTAATAAAACAATTTTGGGATGTAAAAAATGTTTTCTAGGAATAAAAAAAAATCATTTTTACCAGGCCTTTATTTTCCTTCTTCAGCCTTGAATTTCACATGAATTTTTAAATTATTTATTTATTTATTGTTTCAAGAGAGGTTCTCACTCTGTTTCCCAGGCTGGAGTAGAGTGGCCCATTTTAGCTTACTGCAACCTCCACCTCCTGGGTTCAAGCCATCCTCCTGCCTCAGTCTCTCCTAAGTAGGTGGGACTACAGGTGTGTACCAGTGTGCTCCAGTTCACTGCTGCAAGTAGGGCTAACTATACAGTATTATTTGAATTTTTGACAGAGATAGGGTTTCGCCATGTTGGCCAGGTTGGTCTCAAACTCTTTTCCTCAAGTGATCCGCCCACCTTGACCTCCCAAAGTGCTGGGATTACAGGCATGAACCACTGCTCCCAGCCAAATTTCACATGAATTTAAGATTGACTCACTGCACTCATACATAACAGTTGTTAGCTCAGTTAAACAAAATATCAGTGCAAACTTGGGCCATTATTTCCTTCGTTAACTCTAAATTCCTGTTTGGCATGGAAATGCTGATGTCTTGATGATTATTCTAACTGCTCAGACTCTAAAATAGTTCCCCAAGGGAACATTTTATTTAATTTTTTCGTTTTCTATAACTTTTCTTTCCTTAACTATTTTGTCTCTAAAGTCAGTCAAGCTTCTTCAGAAATTAAATAGAAATGGTAGAACCCCAACTGGGCTGTTTGAAATTAGTTTGCCACACAGAGCAATCATACAGCATGATATCCAGCAGAGTGGAACCCGAGGACATGGCAAAGCAGAATTGCTCACCAAACGCCCTTCCTTTGCACACGGGCCCAGGATGCTGCATCCCAAGCCTAGGTCTTTCTCCTAGTATGATTACCATGACTTAGTCTTTTGTCCTCTTATATCTCCTTATTAGTGTTCTCTGTAAGTATTAACCAGTCCTTTCTTTGCAGTATTTCACACCCAGAAAAGCAAAGTGCCAGTATTGTAAAAACCTCTTCCTTCATGGATCTATGAACTTGTTTCACCCATCATTTGCCTAGAAGTCCACTGCTGTCATGTTTCCAGGTGTGTACAATGTGCCCCTTCCCTCAGACCTCAGGTTTCACCTTGCTGAGATCGCGGTGTTCCAGAGCTTCATGCAATTGCTGCTGTAGAATTTTGCCAGAATACTGTACTTCGTACACATCCAGGCCAGCAACTTGTTGATGGGAGTTTAAACTTCTTCCCAAAGCCGCATTGCCCTAAAGACTGCCTGTTTAATTCTGCTGCTCAAGAGATGCTGAATCCAGATAGGATATCTATGGCAGTTCATTAGGGTTTTGTATCCCTAAGGGAAGCTGGGCACCATTAGCACTGAAGCTGAAGATGGACTGAGGCAAACAAGTGGAGCTTTGAACAGTGTTTTCAGTCTTACGGGAAATGGCACGTCATGGATCTGAGCATCGGCTTTTGATAGACCTAGGTTTGGAGTCTAGTTTGATCATATGGTAATTGTGTAACCAAGGCAAAGACATGTCATCTGCCTGAGGCTTAATGTTCTTCTTTGTAAAATGAGACAAATAGCAGTATTGACTTCACCTGGCTGAGATGTTAACTCACGGATGTCAGGTTTGCTGTAGAGTGCCAAGTGCCTGGCCCGTAGAAAATACTGCAAAGGTAGGTACTGTGGTAGCCTGGAGGTTCAGTATGTTCCAGCCGTAAGCTCCGTGAGGAGTGCCACGGAGTCACAGCAATTCAGGCTCCAGTTCACTGCTGCAGGTAGGCCTGACTATCCAGCACAAAAGCAGATACACGACTGCCGTGTCTTAAAGGATAAATGCAATCTTGAAGGATAGTCAATAATAGAAAGAAGGGCAAGAATTCAAAAATGGAAAACACCTCCCTGCAAGAGAATTATTAGGTTATGGTAAGCAGCTCAAAATGAAGCAAACCTAGACTTATCAATTGACAAGCTGGGAGAGATGGAGCAGACTTTTCTTAATTCTGAACATACCTTGTTTTGGATGATGGCCATTTTTCATTCAGAGTCCCTTTTCTTGAAGTACCAAACTTTCCAAGAGACTGTCATTCACTATAGACTTATTTCTCAAGTAAACGCACTGTGCCAGTGAGGAAAAACTGCATTTTTGAGTTACACATCTTCTATTAGAGTTATACACAGTTCCACTTCTGTGCTTTTCTGCCTTCTTGCCTTTGCTCATATAAGTGCTTTCAAAAAAAACATATTTTCACTTATTTTTGAATACAAAATCTTTCACACGCTTCAGGGTCCATATGCAATGTCTCGCCCTTCATGAAGTCTCTGGTTCCTTGTAACCCTCCAGCTGATGTAATCTCTCCCTTCTCTATACTCTGATAGTACTTAATCTATTTGTGTCTTATGATACATAACACATTTGGCTTTATAGACCACTAATTCACATACTTGCTTTCATGCTGTCATCATGTCATTTGACCACAGTCTTTTTTCTTCATGTGACATTCATTGCCAAGTCTCCAAACTCTTAGAAATATGCTTCGAATATTGTAGAGGCTCAATAAATGTTTGTTGAATGCATTAATGTACTAGATTGCAGATCCTTTAGATTACACTTTCCATTAAGAAAGAGATTATGCTAATTTTATCAATGGCAGGATCTAGTACACTGTAGCACACAAAGCAGGTGCTCAGTAGATATTTGCTTGGTGAATAAATGGGTGGTACATCCAATGTCCCATGGTAGGGTTTCAGTTAAAGAAAGCGTCCTTTATGTTTAGATAGAAGAGCATGAAGCAGCTACATGATACATCTTGGCAGGCTTTTAAGAACTTGGAGGACCATCTGGAAGCACTGAAGTGCAAAAGTCACACAGTAGCACTGAAATATAATGAAATGTGTAATAAAAATGCTTCTTTCTTAATTCAGCAACACTATTTTGCCCCACTGCTCATTAGGCATTTACCTTCTTAATAAACTTTAATTTGTGTGCATATTAACTGCTGAAATTTTAAATGAAAGTGATTATTCAAAATCTTATTACATTTTATATGCTTTATAATACACTATAAAAGTTAACAAGTCAGTGGCTATCTCAGATTACATATGTGATGTGTTTGCAAGTCAGACAGAATTACATTAAACTTTTGATGCTTGGTCATTAAAACATTTAAAAGCAATATATGGTATAAACAAATGTGACATATATGTACAATAAAACTGAAATTTACTATAGTGCTCTAAAGTGGCCTTGTCTCATTAACTGAATTATATGGGTAACTGGGAATTATATAGAAAACATGTTTTTTTCCTAGATTCATTGACTGTTACAGTTATAACTTACTCTATGAAAAGTCACCTAACTGGTCCTCTTATCTTCCACTCTTGCCTGTTCACCACCTATATTGCCTCCCAATATCCAGTGATCCCTGTAAGACATAAGCAGATATAGTTGCTTCCAAAAACATTGGAGTTAAAATTTATTTTTATCATAGGGAACAACCACATGTGAGGACTATAACTGCAGGTTATGCTAGGTGGTTCTCAGCCTGGGCTGCCTATTGTGATCACCTAGGGAGCATCAAACCATTCTGATGCTTGGGTCCTCCTCCCAGAGTTCCTGATTTAATTGGTCTGAGTTGGTGCCCAAGCATGAACTGGGTACCCTCCAGTAGCTCCCCAGGTGATACTAATGTGCGATCAGTGTTGAGAACCACTGTGCTAAGGAGTTTGGCTCTTGGCCGGGCGCGGTGGCTCATGCCTGTAATCCCAGCACTTTGGGAAGCCGAGGCGGGTGGATCACAAGGTCAAGAGATCGAGACCATCCTGGTCGAAATGGTGAAACCCTGTCTCTACTAAAAATACAAACATTAGCTGGGCATGGTGGTCTGTGCCTGTAATCCCAGCTACTCGGGAGGCTGAGGCAGGAGAATTGCCTGAACCCAGGAGGCGGAGGTTGCAGTGAGCCGAGATAGCGCCATTGCACTCCAGCCTGGGTAATGAGTGAAACTCAGTCTCAAAAAAAAAAAAAGAGTTTGGCTCCTATTCTAAGTGGAAATGAGCAACCACTCGTGTTTTAAACAGCAAAGCAAACTGACCCCTTACATAGAATTTTTATTGAAAAGAGGAAAAGAAAGTACAAGTTCACCATATCATTTATTAATCCTTGACATTTCAATCCCTTTGAATAAAATATAACTCATCTAGTATAGAAGCAACATTTGTGCCCCTATGTGGTTTAAGTTATTTAATAACTATTTATCAATCATGACTGCATCCATGCCACCAACACACAACAGCACATTGCCAAGTACAAATCATTCATTTATTCAGCAGCATTGGCTGTGTTTTTACTATATGCCAGGCACCATCCCAGGTGTAAGAGAGATGAAAACAATCGTAATTCTACTTCTCAAAGATGCTAACCCTTTATCAGGAGGACAGACAAATGCATGACTAACTCAATTATACGAATTCTGTAGAAGCAAAGATAAGAGAAAAGTAATTTGCTGTTAGGGGCAAGAAGAGGGTGAGCAATAGAAGCTTCAGAGTAGAAGTGTCATTTGCCTTAGTCCTTAAAAGATGGTTGTGTATTGGACAAGTAGAGAGGAGAGAAAGATTCTAATCTGAGGAAATGGCAATAGCAGTGGCCTGGAGGGAGCATGAGAGGGCAGTGGTCTGCCGGACATGGTGAGTAATTGAGGAAATAGCGTGCAGGGTATTCTGGAAGGGATGGCACCTAATTAAAAAAAATAGAAAAGTAATTTGTATTATTTCAATCTCTTAGGAATTTTAGTTTCTTTCACTAGTCTCCTGATATTTAGAGAAAGACTTAACAGGTTTTGCATGGTAATATTTAAAATCTCGAAATTAAAATTTGGGAGTAAGCTCTTTGAGTGCAAAGTAGAATGACTCAGAGCAGTAGCTCAAATGCCAGCCTGCAGCTCCTGTTTCCCTATGGGTTAGCAGTAAATCCAGATGGCGGCACCTGTAGATAAAAGTCATTTGCAATGCACATGAGGAATACCCAAAATATCAACCTGCCCTAATATACCCTGCATTGGCTTAAAATTCCTTTCTAATCTGGAATCAGTAAAATACTTCCTGGGAGCCACATTTGGCCCAGTGCCTGTTTTGAAAACACAGTTTCGCTGGAACATAGCCATTCTCATTCATTTACATATTGTCTATGGATGCTTTCATGCTATGATGGTAGAGTTGAATATTTGTGACAGAGACCATATGGCCTACAAACCTAAAATATTTACTCTCTGGTTCTTTACAGAAAAATATTGCCAACCACTGATCTAGTATGTGAGTAGAGTTTTCCTTTATATTTTTAGCTGAGAGGGGTAATACATTAAGCCACAGTCACTGCCTAATATGTCAGCACAAAATTTAGCGTGGCCACTAAGAGCACAAGCTCTGTAGCCTTCATGTCCAGGTTCTAATCCCAGCTCTGCCACTTGCCAGCTGCGCAAGTAATTTAGAAATATTGATAAACTTTGCTAAGTCCTCAGTTGTGAAGACCAACTATTGCACAATACCGGGGCAAAATCCATTACCTAGTCCACATGAACAATGACCATGACATTATGCAGTGTGCGAGCTTTGTGCCACGATGTGATTTACACATCTGTTAAGTAAAGCCAGTGATAGCCTCTCTCTCATAGAAGGGTTAAGAAGAGCTAATTAGGTAATACGATAAAGCACTTAGCACAGGGGCTAGCACAGAATATGGACTTAGTAGGTAAAGTTACTGTGGCAGATTGCTATTGTCTCCCAAGATCCCATTCTTACTTTCTGGCTTTCTAATAGAGTTTTAATTGAATACAAATCATGTTGTTAGAGTCCATATTTTCTAGTTTTCTTTGCAGATGGCTGCAGCTACATGATTAAATTTGGGAAAAAGAATATGACTAGAAGAGATAGATACAGCTTCCACATCAGCTATGATTAAAGATCATGCATTTATTCCAAAGTTCGTTTTTATCTCCTTCTCATGGAGTCTGCCAGGAAGTATAGCAGAGAACTAATGTTGACTATAGATGAAGACAGTACCTTATGGAGACGAAGAATTGAGAAGACGGAAGGGATCTGGGTCCAT
Source organism: Leontopithecus rosalia (assembly GCA_028533165.1). Lineage (NCBI taxonomy): Eukaryota > Metazoa > Chordata > Mammalia > Primates > Cebidae > Leontopithecus > Leontopithecus rosalia. The sequence goes on along the minus strand of CM052657.1, from coordinate 1,858,635 downwards.
GAATGATCTGAGGAGAAGAACTTCCGTGACAGACTACACAGAACACACTTTTGTATGAGAGAAAAATAGACACCCACCTTATTTTGACAGCTTTATTGATGCCTAATTGACATGCAATCACCTAGATGTATTTAAACTGTAAAATTTATCATGTTTTGACTTAGGTATATACCTATGAAAACATCACATATAACGAATACCTTCATCGTCCCTAATGGCTTCCTTGTACCTGTTGGGAATCACTCCCTCCTGTCTCTCCCTTAGCCCCCAGCCCCTGGACAGCTACTGTATTGTTTAGTATAGTCTCTTGGTCAGTGTGCCCTACCTTCGTTTAAACAAATATATTCTTAGTAATGAGTTTGCTGTCACTTACCCCGGAATTTTTTAGAAATGGTCCAGATAATGGGTATGTTTTCATGTGTGGGGAGGGTGGGAGGAAAAATACATGAAGCGTGAGGCCCAAAATAGATTAAAACGAGTGAATATATTAAATAAATTATTAATAAATAATTTTTAATTATTAATAATATTAATTATTATTAACAATTATTAATTAATTAATATTAATATTATTAATAATTATTATTAATAAAATATTATTAATAATTATTATTAATAATATTAATTATTATTAATAATTATTAATCTATTTATTAATAATAAATTAATAGATTAAAGTGAGTGGCTCAAACCATCAGAGGCAGCTACTTGCTTGGTTGTAATCATTGAGGGCAAGGTCAATGTCACATTCCTCTCGAATCCCTGGCACCTACAACAGCCTCCTATCTTCAGTGGACACTTAATGCAGCTAAATAGGTGACTGGAGGAAGGTACAGTAGCATGAAAAGAGAGGGGGATAAAAAGTCAACAATTGAAGTTATTTCACTGAACTTGGCATGATTGTTAATGCGTTAGACCAAGATCAGTAGCAGATTTTAGACAATTTTGCTTTAAAGCAATCCAAGCAACAAGGATATTTAGGTCCAGCAATTTTGAGGAAAACATCTTTCGTCTTCCGAAATACTTGGCAAAGGCGAACGTAAGTGAAGAAAATACTCAACGTTATACAAACTCTCAGGAGGAAACATTTTTTTATTTGACATTTGGAGTTTTCTCTGGTTATATCTTTTTCAACTCCTGACCTAAGATCAAGAGCAAATAACAAAACAGAACGAGGAAGAATGACCAGAATGTATGAACAGAACAGAAACTGGAAAACAAAAAACAACAAAACCTCACCAGTCTGACTTACAGTGAGCCTAGCTCCTGCAGTTTCCTTCTGATGCTTGTTATGAGCTCAATGTGCATTCACTCGTCACTCAACCAGGAATTACTCTAGAAATTGGTGATAAAAGGGCAAATATGGCCATTATCAATGCAGATTGTAATGGGAGAAGATAACTGTGTAAACACTTACATAAAAGTCCCAAATAAAGGAACCACACATTCCAATTTTCTCAGGACAATTTCAATTTAAACCTATGGGATTAATGTAATTTTTGCTAGTGTACTTTCGCTTTCTAAAGTGCCCCAGGTTGGATGGTAAATATGCTGTTCTGATAGAAATCTTAATGGAATTTCAAAGAACAAAGTAGGTAAGTCTGCCTGACGAGGCCAGGGAAGGTTTCATATGGAGGAAACATTTAAAGTGAATACAATTTGCGTAGCTATGATCAGGAAAGGGCGGGCAGGGCTGGGCGCTCTAGGCACAGGGAGCATCATGGGCTGCGTTTCAGGTTCCTGATCAATCCTAGCACTTTCAGAGGAAAAAATAGGCTGGTAGAGACAGAGAAGGTTATAGAAAATGGAAAATATTTTGTATTAAAATTTATAAACAGTGGAACAGATTGTATTAAGAATGCATAGGGCACTGTGAAAAGCTTTGATGTGATGTAAAGATTCCAGCAGTTTTAATTTAACAGTGTTGAAGCCGGGAATTTTTGGCACAATCCATGTAGCAGTGACCCAGGCTTGGGAGCCAGACACAAGCGTGATCTGTGATTTTATTTAACACAACTGTTGCCAAAGAGATGGCTTTGTTTATTTGGTTTTGGTGGGGAGTGGAGTGGTATTGGATGCTTTCTGGGGACAATGTAACCCTCAATGCATCACGTTTCTTAAGTGCCACCTATGTAAATAAAACATGAGCATGTTGAAAAAAATGCATAAAATATTTCTGAGACTAGAGTTAAGTTGGTGACTATGGCTTACTAATACAGCCCACTCTTCCAAGTGGTGATTCATCTAATGACATCTATGAGATCAGGCCTAGGAGCAAAACATGGCTGGTGACATCAATTCAACTTTGTATAGGAGGATATAACTATAAGGAGAATGGACAAAATGTTGAAAACATGTAGTGGCAAGAGAGCTTTTAATACAACAATATATTTCTTCCAAGTCGGGTAAACAGCTAGTGGGATCAAGCTGCATGGGAGAAAGAAGTGTAGGGGAAAAAAAGTAAGAAAGAAAATGACTAGATTAATGGATCTCAAATTATATTGAGCCTTAGAATCACCTACTCTGTTTATTAAAAATAATAAACTGGTGTTTTACTCCTAGAATTCTGATATAGAAAATCATCTCAAAGGAATAGGTTTAGTTGAAGTGAAGCATAGGGGTCCAGAGACTCTTCAAAGTTACTGCAAATAAATTTTCTATGTCTTTGAAAGTATGCCCTCATCAACTATTTTTCTTACTGAAACTGCTTTGGTTCTTTTTTTTATTTCTTTTCTCAATCACTTGCTCATTCAGAAACACAGATTCCAAAGTGCTCAGTTGATTTACTATCCTTAGCAAGTTGCTTCATTCATTTCTCTATTAATCACCTATAAAGTGGGAATAAAAATGCCTGTGTTGTAGGGATGTTGCATCTGTAAAATGCAACATTTTTTCATTTGTGAAATGAGATCTGTTTTATCTTCTGTAAAATCGGAATAAAAATGCCTGTGTTGTAGGGATGTTGCATTTACTGATATAATACATGCAAGGGACCCCAGATAGACACTGAAATATAGTAATCACTTGAAAAATAATTCTGGTTGTTTTTGTTCATTGCTTGTTATCTTACTACACATCAATTCTTATAAACGTCCAGAGGAAAGTTCTTTAAATTGATTTAATCATAGGGGCCTCTAAGTACCTGGGTAAGACTGCAGATGATCATAGATCCTTCAAATACCCAGTAAGACTGGGAAAGAGTGGGTGATTTAAGTCGTTGCAGATAATTCTAAAATTGTAAGGAGAGCAAAATGCTAAACTCACAGTGATCTAGATTAGTGTAGATTCATAAACTGCTTATATTAGAAGGTCTATAAGAGGTTATCTAGTCCAAATATATTATTTATTTATTAGGAAAATGGTGTAAAAGAAGGTTATATCGTCTGCCTCCAAGTTACAGAGTGAAATGGTAGAAATTCGCCTAGAGTCTAAAAGTTTTTATTGTCAAGTCAGAGGCATTTGTACTGTTCCTGTCCCTTTGATTATTACTTATCTATTCACTCATTTCTTTATTTCAATAAAATCATGGATTTTATTTTATAACTAATAGGTGTCAGACATTAAGATATTAGAAACTAATATATAATCTTAAATAGCTAATATTTTAGCTAATAAACTGATAATGCTACATTTGTTGAGATTTTAAAATATGTGAAATACTATTTTAAAGGCCTTGACTTTGTTAACTCATTAGTCCCTGCAACTCTGTGAAGTTATTTGTTATCTCCATTTTGCAGATAAGGAAACTGAAGCACAGAGAAATTAAATAACTTTCCCAGCATTATATGGCTGGAAAGTGGTAAACCTGGGATGAAACTTAACCTGCATTTATAAGGGAAACATGCAACAAAGTAGACGAGCAAATAATAAAATTAATACAAATGACAGTGCTGTAATTGAGTCAAGTAACATTCAGTAATGACAGTGAAGAGAGCGACTGGAATATATTCTGATGCTAGCGGGGAATTTATCTGCATTGCGACTTAAGACCAAAGGGGTTGGAAGCAGCTAAATAGAGGACAGGAATAGTGTTCATACCCACGCGAGAAGGCCCAGGTGTGTAAGAGCCTGGGGCGCTCACGATAAGAAATGGAAGCCAGTGGGACTAGAATTTGAGAGCAAAGAAAAGAACAAAATAAGACAATATTGGAGAGAAAGGCAGGTGCAGATGCGGCAGTGTACTGGGCCACATTACAACATTTCAATTTTATTATAAGAAGGAAAGTCACCGAAGCGCTTTTCTGAGACCATGATTTCTATGCTTTTTATATTTTCAGTCTTTTTCATGCTTATGCACTATACATGTCAGATTGTGAGTAAATGTTAGAGTCAGACGGACTATTTTTAACATTACCAAGGGAGAAGGCATTTTTTCCCATAGGTCTTCATTGTTATGCAGGGGACACATGCAATGCAGGAATGATAAACAGTAATATACAGCTAAGCTAAACAGAGCTAAGCTAAACATGGATAACTAACAATGATGTTATTTAAAATCAAAAGGTCAGCCATAGGTCCATACTTTTGGAAATCCCTAGACTAAATAAAATAAAACATTTATCTAGAACCTTTTTCTCAGCCCACAGTTTCCGTGTTTATTTTACAGAAATGCAGCTTCTCTACTTTTAAGAGAAATATACTCTTGGCCAAGCACAATGGCTCACACCTATAATTCCAACACTTTGGGAGGGTTAGACAAGAAAATAGTCTGAGTCCAGGAGTTCCAGACCAGCCTTGGCAACAAACCGAGACCATATCTCTATTTTTTAAAAAGAGAAATATACTATAGAAAAAAATTGCATTTTTTCAGTAATCCATCTCAAGTGAAACAATGTATATTAGAGCAAAAACAAAAACAGATTCACTCTGACATACAGAACTGTTGAAAGCAGAAGGGAAATTAGATAGAAGAAAAATGTTTCCAGAATTATTTTCTTGCTTTTAATAGAAGGAAGTTTTGACACCCTGACAGCAGCAGAAGAATATGACTCCTGCTGCCTTCTATGTGAGCATCCCAAGCTCGATGGCTATGGCAACCATCACAGAGTGGGTATGCACCATGCTAAAGTCACATGGCATCATGAGCTCTCAGCCCTATACATCCCCAGTCACAACAGCACCAGAAATGTTTTTTAAAAAATATGTAAGACCATAATTTTTTGGTTTCAGCAAGTCTTGTTGCCATTGGCTAAATATTTACGCTATGAGCCTTAAATTCTTTTCTCTGCTGAGATTAGGGCAACCTCTCTTTCTCCAGGCCTCCCTGCAAAATCTAGGAGTTTCACTTATGTGCATCCAGGGGCTTTCCATGGCCACCCAGGCATAGCCAATACCGTAAGCCATCCCAAGTTAAAACAGCGATAAGTTACTGATGCCAGGCTCTGTATTTTCTTTTGTTTGATAAACAGTTGAACTGATGAGGCAAACATGAAGGGTGAATTAGCGTTTGCCAATTCCCATATCCTGAATTACATGTTCAAATATACCACCTCATGCATCTCAAAATATGGGGAAAGAAATAGCGTTAGGATGGAGTTGTTACAGTCTCTAGTACTGGCTAGAAAAAATGCTAGCTGAAAGTGTTCTCATAATCATTTATAAGAATATCTGACCTGTGTATAGGTAAATTTCAGAAATGAAGCCATGTTTCTGTGGCGACCTGATTAAATCTATGCTAAGTAAACAAAGCGCTCACCGGATCTCACTGACCTAGCAAGGAACACTTGCCTTTGAGAGCACAAAGTGCTAGATTAGAGGAGACATTATAATTTCTTTAATTTCTTTCCTGTTAGATGTTCTTTTTCTTGCAGAACAATGTGAGAACAATTGCATTAGCTTTGGAAAGTGAACCCAAGATATATATTTTAAATCTTTAGATTGTTCTATTGAACAATGTAAGATTAAATGCTGCAATAAATGAGTTCACAGCAAGACGTAAGTTTAATTATACCGTTAGTTCCTTATAATTATTTTAAGACAACTGGTCATCCATTATAGATGATCTCTATTGTAAAAACTTTGGAATTGGACTACACAGATAGCCTCTTTCACCACTGTTTATCTATACCCTGAAAGGGAGTGAGAGTATTTAATATCTCAGCAGTGCTTTATAGTTTACAAAGTGCTTACACACACACTAAATTATTTGACATAACATTTCAAAAACACAGAAACAGACTCAGAGTGGTTAACTGACTTGTTCAACAGTATCCCTGCTAACACGTTAAAAGAAAAACTCAAATCTAGAGGTTATTTCTACAATCCCAGTTGTGGGTCTCCAGCTACATGTATGACATGTGAGAACGCTCCATGCATTCTACGGCCTAAGTGCAAACTGCTAAACTTTAATGAGTACAGAACCCTGGCATTATTTTCTCATAGAATGATGATACACAGTATCAGATAAATATTTAATCTCATGCTACAGCGACTGTCTTCACATAATGTTTATCCATCAGCACATATAACATATGTCATCATGTTTTTCCAAACTAGCACACATACAAAGAGGTTGTAACTTATTTTTTTGTGTGTGCTGACATTTGTTGATCTGAGAGTTGTGTTATTTGTAAATCCCAGCAACTGCTCTGATGTCATGTACCCAACTCAGCATCATTCTCAAAGCAAACTTCAAGAAAATGTAGTTTATCACTCCTCCCAAAAATGTATTTATGGATATAGATTAGCCTTATATCATCAATGGCTATAGCAAATAGAACATGAATTTAATGTATATTTTCTATTATGAAATGAAATGTAAAGAAATGGCATAGTTGTCACTGAAGCACTTTTGGGTGCGTAAGTTTAAAAACTTTTAAAAAATGCCAGTCATTCCCTGTTCTTACCTTATCTTTCTGAAGTACTCCCAGGCCTTTGTATCAGCTGAGCAGAAATTAGGCCAAACATCCTCAACACCCCTCCTCCATCCCCTACCCTAAGTATGTCTGCTGCAGTTGACTGGATAAACAGTAAGTTGTTCTGAACTACAAAGGTTAGTTCTGTTCTACAGATTGTGAGACTGAGCTCACAAGATAAGGTGAACCAGACTGTCACTTACCAATCCGAACCACGTCATAACATGGAAAGAAATCTAGTCAATGCTGAACACTTGCTCTGAAAACGTTCTAGAACTGGTCTGTAGAGGAAGGGAAAATGCCCCAAGCCTTAGAAGTTATACAAGACATGAATCTCACAGGAAAGTAGTTGGGAGCTAGATGAGCAGAGAGCTGAAAACCAGGCAAAAGCAGAATATTGCAGTCCTTTGCCTTCAAGAGACAAGCATCCTGTCCTTAACTGCCCAGGTCCTGGAATCCGCCTTAGGGAGGCCTGATCTCATTTTCACTCCTGATCTGGAATAGATAGGAAGCTTGACTCCTTACAATAAGTTTCCCTTTTCATGAGTAACTTGAATGAGTGAGCCATTGTTTCCTGCAACTGAAAAAAAAAATATTCTAACTAGAACATACTACCTTATCTTTTAATAGACGAGTGTTCCTCTGTGTGTGTGTGTGTGTGTGTGTGTGTGTGTGTGTGTGTGTGTTGTGGGGGGTACTTTCAGTTTATCTATTACATCTACAAAAACATAGAACAAAGAGTTTTGAATTTTTATTAAAAATTCATTAGAATTTCAAAGATGAGAGAGCTATTCAGAAATAAAGTGGGAAGACCTTTGACAGTAATTAAAATATAATGATCACCAATTTATTTGCTACCAAAAAATGACAGCCATGCCATCTATATACACAATAATAAAGAAACACGATGCTCTAAAATTGTTATGGTTTGAATGCTTTTTGTCTCCTCCAAAACTCATGTTGAGACTTGATCACCAATGCATCAGAATTGGGAGGAGGGCGCCTTGAATTCTGCATCTTCCCAAGGGGAGGAATCCTGTTCCTCACATGGCAGAAGAGTAGAGGGATGTTAATTTTAAAGCCTTTTCAAATAGAGGCATTGATGTATTCAAAACGGCAGAACCCTCATAAACCAAACACCTCCCCATTAGGCTGCGCTGTTAATATTCATGCTGAGCTTAAGAACAGGTAGAAAGCAGCACCAAATCTGAATAAGAACCTAAATGATGACAAATAAGTAATATCAGCATGAGCAAGAAAACTTGACTGAAACTTCACATTTCAAACAAAAATCCGCAAACTTTGCCTTCAATGAAGCTACTTGTGGAAGAATGGTTATCTAGGAGTTGCTCTGAGGCAGGTATTTGTATTTATACCAGGAATTATTACATAAATTTTAGGACTTTTCTTACATTTGGCACTTAGAGCTGTCAATTCTACTCTGCAACGTTACAATTGTCATGAATGAATTACTTTACCCAGTACTGGCCGTAATGAAGGTGCTTAGTTATAGCAGCTCAGAATGAAATGAAGAAATTTCTGAGAACAATTCACCTGCCAAAAAACAAATTCTGTTAAGAAATGCCTTGATCTTCACCAGTGGTTGTAATTGTTATTTACTGGGACCTTAATGGCAAGAAGTAGTTCAGACATCACGCAGTGACAGTCTCCTCACAGATGCTTTCTCTGGGTATTTGTTGATTCTGCAACCCAGAATCCATTCATCACAATTTCTCTCTGCTTTTAAAGAAATTTTAGAAAATAGAGTGAAATCACAGGAAAAAGGTTGTCAAAATATTTTCCCAATACACTTTTGATAATCAATACAGATACTGTGGACTTCATATTTTTATAATTTATGATGGGTTTTGAACATATCAAAAGCATGACACATAACAGTATTACTAACCTCCCAAAAGATGCATCTGTTTTTATGATTTGCTATGGAAGAACAAACTTCTCTGGAATAAACAGCAATTGGCAAGCTTCATGCTTAGCAACTTAATAGTAAATTCTGAAAGACCACAGAATTACCTCAGGGTAAAATACCAGTGCTGCTTATGCAAAATGCAGACATGGAGTCTATTAGAAAGCATTATGAGGTGCATAGCTTTGAAGCTAATACATTTTTTTCTCTCCACTGAGAAGCTACAGTTTTAAAGATGAAGCTTGTAGTTTGGAGGGCCTGAGTTAGGCATAAGTAATTTATATTCATCTAAGTTGAATGCCTGACTCTACCATGTTAAGTGCTACAATTATCAGGAGCAGACAAGTGCTTCATTTTCATTTGCTGCGGTAATTTTTTCTGTGGGTGAATCTATCTGTAGATATTTCTGCATGGTTGCTTACAATAGGCCTGCTCATTCTCTACTTAAATTTGCTAAAAGAAGTCAGCTTAATTTTTTGCTATAAGGAAATTTATATTAATACTAAAGGATACACTAAATTGTGTTAGTGTGTTTTATGATTGTTTTATCCTTAGGAGACTGTGTGGAGGATATCGTAGGTCATAAGGAGATTCTATTTTGCATAGTTAAGTACCTTTTGTTCCCTTGGTCTGTCTCATACTCAGTGATAATTGTATTTACCTGACCACTAGAACATTTCTTCTGAGAAGAAATTTGAGTATACCCAAGTTGTTTTGAAGGAAACAGCATGGTGATAGATGCAGAGCAAATGTCGAAGATTCTACTTTTCAAATAGAAACTTTGGGAGACCTGAATGCTGCCGCCTAATACTCCAAATTTAGAGCCACATTTCTCCTTTTGTCAAACACAAAATACTATAAAAAATTTGCAAAAGGAAAAATTATTACAACTACAGTTATTTTTTCCCTTTGCATTTCTTATTTATATAGTCAGAGGAATTCTTTTATCCTTCAGTGGGGTGCAATTATCCCAAAGCTGGTAGGGGAAGAATTTTGCTGGAACACCTTAGTCTTTCAGGTTTTAAATGCCTTTACACTTCAGAGTACAGGTATAATTTTTACGATTCTGAGAGCAAATCCAGGAACAACTATACCTTTACTTTATGTTTAGCTTCAGGCTAAAACTCACATTTCACAGTTCATAACACTGACGTCACCTTCTTTGGAAGTGTTTTCATGTTTTTTGTTTGTTTGTTTTGGTTTTTGTTTTATTTTAATTTCTTCTAAATGTTCTATGTCTACTCCATAATGTCCCCAGTTCCCCATAGGAAATGGAGAATAATCATCAAACATTTTAACACATAAACTTCTAAAGATCTTGAATCCATGAAGGGGAAAATGAAGGGAAAGAGGGGTAGGAGAATTGTTTAAAAAGAAAAAGAATCATCTAATTAAGTATTAAATTAGGGAAGAGAGTTTTGATATGTGATTCTAATAATTACCACTTAAAATTTATCTGTCATGTGCAATCTACTATCATTTCACACTAATCATGGCAAAAAATCTCAGTCATCCTTGATTTACCTTTAACTCTTATGTACATTTTAATGGCAATATCTTCAAAATATGATCCAGCCTCTGTTCGGTTTTTCCAGTCTCCACTCCCACTCTCCTCCAAACAACATTTCCTTTCACGTGGACTATAGGAGCAGTCTCTTTTCTCATTTCTCTGTTTCTATACTTAAAATATACTTGTAATATATTGGCCAATTCTTTCCAGCCAGTCTGTGTATTGAATGTTGCCTCTTTCTGGGAAACCTTTTTGACTGTCATTTGTTTTACTGCTTCACGTCACTCAGTTCTCCGCTCAAGTCTCCTCTAATTGAAGATAAGTTTTATTACCACTCAGTGTAAAATAGCCTGTCTTTATTTGTTTGGACTGTTATAACAAATTAACATACACTGAGTAGCTTATAAGCAACAAAAATATATTTATTACAGTTCTGGAGATTTAAATTCCAGAATCTAAAATTCAAGATTAAGGCACCAACAGATTCAGTGTCTCATGAAGGATCATTTCCTGATTCACAGAAGGTAATTTATCACTGTATCTTCACATAGTGGAAGGGGCAAGGGGTCTTTCTCCAACCTTCTTTAATGAGGACACTAATCACTTATAAAATAGCCTAATCATCTCCAAAGGCCCCATCTTCTACTATCACACTGGGGCTTAGGATTCAAGATATGAATTTTGAGGGAGGTGGGCATGCAAACATAGACACAATAGCATAATTCTACTCTTCCCCAAGCAATTCTCTAGTTTATTATTTGGCTGATTTTTTAATTGCTAATTGCTAATGGAACGTTTCTTATTTATTTGTTTGCTTATTTTGCTTATATCTCCCCTTTCTCTTAATCCCTAATAGAAGGTAAATTCCATGAAAACATGAACATTCTTTGTTCTTTTCAGAACTTTCTTCCCCAAATACACAATATGACCGCCAATGATCACCTTATAGGTAACTAAGGAATACTTGTTAAATGGATAAAAACGGCAGGTATATTATTAGGCAATATACATCTATTCAAAGGGTAAGTATACCATACTATCATAATTCTTTTTTTCTAGTTTAGGAAATTGGAAACTGGGAGAGATTACATAATTTAGTCAAGATTGCGTAACTAAGGAAGTGCATCCACCATTTAAATCCTCATTTGTTCTGATTCCAAAGCCCTTGGCCCTTTTACCGAGCCTTTAATTTCTAAAGGTGACTTCATTTACTTTGCGCAACAGCCCTATGCAGTATCATCATCTCCATTTTTATAGACCAGAAAGCTTACCCCAAGTCACAGGTGGAATATGATAGTGTCAGAATTAGACATTACCCACATTATCTGACCTAATCACGTGCTCTTTCTATCCATCATGCCACCTCATCTTTACTGTCACAGAACTAAAGTTAAAGCATTTATTATCAAACTTTAAGCATGAACGCTATTAAAGGTAAGTTATTAAAAGTGCTTACTTTTGTGCTTACCTTTAAACATATATTAGGCATTAAATGTTTGCATTTGGCATGTAGTACAAATGTTGATAACTGCCTTCTAAAAACATGGTTTTTGTTTGTTTGTTTGTTTTTTTGAGATGGAGTTTCACTCTTGTTACCCAGGCTGGAGAGTAATGGCACTATCTGGGCTCACTACAACCTCTGCCTCCTGGTTTCAAGCAATTCTCCTGCCTCAGCCTCCCGAGTAGCTGGGACTACAGGTGTGCACCACCATGCCTAGCTTAATTTTTGTATTTTTTTTTAGTAGAGACGGAGTTTCACCATGTTGACCAGGATGGTCTCGATCTCTTGACCTTGTGATCCACCTGCCTCGGCCTACCAAAGTGCTGGGATTACAGGCGTTAGCCACTGCGCCCGGCCTAAAACATGAGTCTTTAACCTCATCATCACCTCTTTATAAAACAAGAGGTGCTGTAATAGATCTTTTAGGGTAGTTTGTATTTGCAGTGTTACAAGTTCAGTTATCTAGTTGGTGTGTCCATCCAAAATGGGCATTTGCTTATCATTTTGTGGCATAGACTATTTCCACTGGATGAAACACATTTTTCCTCTTCATGGGCACACAGTGGGAACACTGACGTCATTGGTTGGCTCTGTCTCATTATGTGAGGCCATAAGACTGAATTCCAGAATATAGCTGTGAGAGGAAGTGATAAGCACCTCTTCAAAGACTGGCCCAAGAAAACCTTCAGAGATCATTTTCCTTCTGGCTGGATGAAATGGAAATGATGCCCCAGGCCACCTCAGAAGTGTCCAGACACCTGTATTCCAAAACACTGAACGGAGTAGGGCATCCTGCCAACCTGGTCACTGGAGTAATACGGTGATCTGGGAAGGAAATAGAGCACTCAAGTCTGCTCTGCTAAAATTTCTACATGAATTAACTCATGCAAGGTTGCTAAAGAGGGGAATGATTTAGAATAATGTAGAGTGGTATGACTTTTTATCTGATATTTCTCAGCATGTGAAGGTTTTATGCCACGAATTAGCAGCAGCAGAGCACCAACTATTCTGATAGGATGAGCACCAACTCTCCTGAAATGGCTTAGCAGGATGAGTCACAGATGATCACAGAACTGTAACTTCCCACTCACTCCACGTTTGTTCTGAGTTTGGCCACTTGCTCTGCATCACAAACTTTGGGTGGTCTTCTCTGGCAGTTGTGGTGGCAATAGCTCTGAAAATCAATTGTTCCTTGCACTTTTCCCATCATGCCTCTTCTACTACTTTTTCAAAACGGAGGCTTCCAAGTAATTCTGACTTATTAGGAATTTAATGTGTATTTTCCAAAAGACTTTATTTTCTAGAGCAATTTTAGATTCACAGTAAAATTGAGCAGAGAGTACAGAAACTTCTCACATCTAACCTGACTCACGTCTGCATAGGCACCCCAACTGTTGGTACTCCCCATCACGGTGGTACATTTATCACAATCATGAAGTTGCATTGACATTATTTTCCCTCTAAGTTCATAGTTTGCATTAGGCTTCTTCCTTGGGTTCATTCTGTGGCTTTTGGCAAACATCTAATGACATCTGTTAAACCTTACAGTATCATACAGAATAGTTTCACTATCACAAAAATCTCCTGTTCTCTGCCTATTCATCCATCTTTCCCCTATTACTCCCAGAAATCACCGATACTTCTGTTTATTCCAGAGTTTTGCCTTCTCCAGGATGTCATATCATTGGAAACATGTCTTTTTCAATGTATTAGGTTTTTTTTCTTGTTTTTTAGTGTTCTGGTTACAAAATTCCATAGAGATTGGGAGGGGTTGTCCCAATTCTGTTTTTCCCCCCACCCAGTGGTCTTATTATTTTTAATGTGCAGTTTTATAGAATGGGTGATTTTTTAGAATATATTTAGTCTTTATGGAAACACCTTAATTGAGCTTGAGCCATTATACATTTTTGCAACTCAGTATTTCAAGAGTTAGCTGATGCTAGTTTATACAGATCATTAACTGAAGTCACTTTACTCAAAGAATCAGGAAATTCTGAAGCGGAATTATTAGAAGCAGTATAGCATAGTAGTTGTGTGACCTTGAACAAGTCTCTAAATCTTCATTACTTTATCTGTCAAACAGATGTAACAACTTCTTAAGTATTCAACAAAACAAGCTGTGAAATACACCTGGTTCAGTACTGGTACAGAGTGGTCACTCAAACATTTCTTCTGCAGTTTTTATCAGTGGCGTTGAGACACTAGAATTCTGCCACTTCCTATCTGGAAAGCCTCAGGAATGCTGGGAACCGCTCAATATATCAGTTTCTTCATCTGTCACATAGAATTAATATTTTCATTGTTCCTGGGAGAACTCAGGGAGAAACTACATGTGATAGAAGCCACAGTTAAAAAAATAACTTTTCAGTGCTTTTCAAGTCACATCTTATGGGTAACAACTGTCCTGGCATAGACACCAGAATGGTTCCAGGGGTAACCAGTGAGAAGACAATGTGTCTGCAATCAGGGGTAGACATGCTAAGCTTGAGAAAAAGAAACTTTTCAACCATGGTGTTGTTCTCTAATTTATCCAGGGACATGTGCAGAGTAAATAACTCTAAATCATTTATTAAAATTCTTTCTGGATTTCATTGTATTCAATATAAAGAAGAGAGATAAGACAAATGACATACATCAAAATAAATCCCAGAATTTGAGAATTAAGCAATAAAAATAAAGCAACATGAAGAAATAACATGTGAATAATTATTAGTTATTTGCCTGTTAAAAGACTTTTTGAGCATAATTTTATAGAAGAGAACCACAAAATAAAAAGTTGAACAAATACGACTTCCTGAAAATTTTAAACTTTTACCCAAATATTTAATTTCTCATTCATCCCTCTAAAAGACAACTAATTCAATTAGGGAAAATATGTGTAGTATATATAGCAGCCAAAAATAAATAAGATTAATGGTGTTATTCTATTGGAACATTTCCAGTAAGTAAAAGAGAGCCATCCAGATGAAAAGATTGGTAAAGGTCAAATTCAGATAATTCACTGCACAAGTATTTATTAAGCACCTAGTGCTGGTGACCCAAGAATATGGGGCGTGACCAAGTCAATATACCTCCGGAGGCTGTATGAGCAAACAGCAAATTGTCCTCAGGAAAGCAGGATGTCGGCAAACTGACAAACTGCGTCTGCCGCTAGAAGAAATGTTGAAGGCAGTCAGCTCAAAGGTCCCCTGCTCCTTGAGGTTATCTGTGCTCCTTGAGGTTGTCTACCTGAATATCTGAAACCTGTTGAATAAGGAAAGCAGTACCTGTGATAATCAAGTAGCTGACTGACGATCACCCCCTCCTCCCTATTGACGTTACTTAGTAAATACGAAGGGCTGTAAAAGCTCAGGGCCTTTGTTCAATAGAAGCAAAGAGCCCCCATCCGTTCTTTCAAGTAGAACCTTTTGTCTTTGTCTTCAATTCCGCCTTAGCCCTTGGTTCCTGAGATCACTACAGCAAGTGGTGCCGGAACAGAGACCTGAATGAAGAAGGTCTGTGGGAGCAGAGGTCTTGAAACTGACCAGATGGACCAGGAACCCCAGGAGGAATATGCCAGCAGTGGATGCAAGGTCCGTGCTCTAAAGAGGTACTGGGAGCGGGGAAGTTTCTGAATCAGGGTAACATGGGTCAGAATTTGTCTACTGAGGAACAATATTATGTGCAGTTGCTTAAATTTTTACTTAAAGAATCTGGTGCTCAGATCAGGTCTCAAACACTAAGCTTCTACAAGAAGTCATTACACATAACTCATGGTTTCCACAAAGAGGCACCCTCGATGCGGAAAACTGGGACTGGGTGGAAGAAGGTTTGAAACAGGCTCATCAAAAAGGTCTTAAAGAAGTTTTCGGGCCGGCGCGGTGGCTCAAGCCTGTAATCTCAGCACTTTGGGAGGCCGAGGCGGGTGGATCACGAGGTCAAGAGATCGAGACCATCTTGGTCAATATGATGAAACCCCGTCTCTACTCAAAATACAAAAAAATAGCTGGGCACGATGGTGCATGCCTGTAATCCCAGCTACTCAGGAGGCTGAGGCAGGAGAATTGCCTGAACCCAGGAGGCGGAGGTTGCGGTGAGCCGAGATCCCGCCATTGCCCTCCAGCCCGGGTAACAAGAGCGAAACTCCGTCTCAAAAACAAAAAAAGAAGTTTTCTTAGGCCAGGTGCGGTGGCTCATGCCTATAATCCTAGTACTTTGGGAGGCTGAGGTGGGTGGGTCACCTGAGGTCAAGAGTTCAAGAAGTTTTCTTTGCTGGAGTTTGGTCTATACTGTCCTCCTGCCATTATCCCCTTCTTATTCAGTTGGACAGCAGGAGCCATGCTCTGCCTCTTAAAAACTGAGAGAGCCTCTGTCTCACCATCAGGGCCCATTGAAAGTGAGAAACAGGAGGGGAGGAGAGGTGGTCTATGCCGCCTCCTTCAGTAGCGGAAATAGAGATTCCAACACGAAAAATTCTGCGTGCTGCAGCTATAGCTGCAGAGCTTTTGGGACCCTGCCCTTTTCCTGTCACCGTAAGACCCGATGCAAACAATCCACAAACTTGTTCATGAACACATTTCAGTAGAATTTCAGTTATTAAAAGAATTAAAAGCTAGTGTGGTTAATGATGGAGTACAGAGCCCATTTACTTTAGGGTTGCTGGAGTCTGTATTCTGCACTATGCGCCTCTCGCCTTTTGCTATAAAGTGTTTAGCTCGTGCTTCCTTATCTCCTAGTGCATATTTGACATGGAATCTCAGTTATGCAGACCAGGCTCAACAGAGTCGTGCCGCTGGACATGGAAACGTTACAGAGGATATGCTATCGGGTCGTGGTCCTTATTCAGATTTGGTGCAGCAATTGACACTCCCAGATGCTGCTTGCCATCAGTGTGCCTTAGCTGCCAAACATGCCTGGGCCACCATCCCCGAGGAAGGGGCACCAGTGCAGTCTTCTCTGCATGTTATGCAAGGATCTCGGGAACCCTATGCAAATTTTATTGCATAACTGCAAGAGGCAGTGAGGTGCCAGATTCCTCATACTGCTGCCTCAGAAATGCTTACTCTGTCTTTAGCCTTTGAAAATGCAAATGTCGGCTGGGCACAGTGGCTCACGCCTATAATCCCAGCACTTTGGGAGGCCGAGGCGGGTGGATCACGAGGTCAAGAGATCGAGACCATCCTGGTCAACATGGTGAAACCCCGTCTCTACTCAAAATACAAAAACTTAGCTGGGCATGGTGGTGCGTGCCTGCAATCCCAGCTACTCAGGAGGCTGAGGCAGGAGAATTGCCTGAACCCAGGAGGCAGAGGTTACAGTGAGCCGAGATCGCGCCATTGCACTCCAGCCTGGGTAACAGAGTGAAACTCCGTCTCAAAAAAAAAAAAATGCAAATGCAGATTGTAAACATGCATTGCCACTGGTAAAATGCACAAAAAACTTGGCAAGTTTTCTTAAAGCCTGTCAGGCTGTGGGAACTGAGTTCCACTGTTGTAGGATGCTGGCTCCAGCCATGGCTAATTTAGTGCTAAATAAATCTAAAAAAGCCCAGAAAGTGAGAAAATGTTGCAACTGTGGAAAAATTGGGCATTTTAAAAAGGAATACTGTCAGACAAATGGGCAGAAGGGATCTTATAATGCAGTACCCCCTGCCCCAATAGAAAAAAAACACCAGAAATTTGCTCTCGCTGTAATAATGGAAACCATCAGGCTAGTCAGTGCCGCTCAAAATTTCATGGGAACCGCACTCCCATCAGGAGATGAGAGGGGAGCCTGGACCCGGGCCCCTCAAACAGTGAGGGCATTCCCACCCAGACCACAACCCCACTTCAGGAGAGGGTCCCCAGAGGACCATTGATTCCCTCTCCCCAGGAACACCTGGAAGTGCAAGATTCAATCTCCCAGTTAGAGAACAAGTTTGTTGGAGGAGACGAACCCACCAAAATTCCCACCAGCATTTGAGGACCTTTGCCAACAGGATAAATGTGACTGTTCTTGGGCAAAAGGCATCCTAACTTATAAGACATTACTTTGTCCCTGGAGTTGTTGACTCTATGAAGGAGAAATTCAAATAATTGTAATGTCACAGGATCTCTGGGTTTTTGAACCAGGGGAATATATTGCTTAGCTATTGCTTATTCCCTGCAAGTCTCACCCTTCTCTACAAAAAGAGTGACAAGGAAATCAAGGATTTGGGAGTACAACTCACAGGAGATTTACCTGTCCCAACCCATAGCTTCTAATTGGCTCACGTGTGTAGTGCAAATTAAAGGAATGAAGTTCTATGGGCTTATGGACATGGGAACAGCTATCAGGAATGTCTAAAAACAACTGGCCCTCCTCTTGGCCTTTGCAAAATTAACCTCTAGATCCAGAGCTCAAAGCGTTGAGCAGAGTATTGAAATTCTATCCTGCCTCTGTCCAGATGGCCCATCATGTACTTTTCTACCTTATGTTGCAAATATATCTGTTACTCTATGGGGCCGAGACTTACGTACAGCATGGGATATGAGAATTACAAATGAGAAAATTGATAACCCAAGATTTAAAATGTTGAAAAGGATGGGTTATCAGAGTGGAAAGGCCTAGGAAAGTCTCTGCAGGGAAGCCCTGATCCAGTATCTATAACTGGGCAAACAAATAGAAAAGGGCTGGGCTTGCTTTCAGGATTTCTTTTTTTTTTTTTTTTTTTTTTTGAGACAGTTTCGCTCTTGTTGCCCAGGCTGGAGTGCAATGGCGCGATCTCGGCTCACCGCAACCTCCGCCTCCTGGGTTTGGGCAATTCTCCTGCCTCAGCCTCCCGAGTAGCTGGGATTACAGGCACGCGCCACCATGCCCAGCTAATTTTTTGTATTTTTAGTAGAGATGGGGTTTCACCATGTTGACCAGAATGGTCTCGATCTCTTGACCTCGTGATCCACCCGCCTCGGCCTCCCAAAGTGCTGGGATTACAGGCGTGAGCCACCGCGCCCGGCCTCAGGATTTCTAATGAGGGTCATTGATACTTCTCCACCGCCACTTTCTGTTAGAGTGGCTGACTGATAAACTTGTATGGGTGGATCAATGGCTCCTATCACAGGAGAAACCTACTCAGCTTCATCAGCAGGACATGTAGAAGGGTCAGTTAGCCCTTGGAATTCACCAGTATTTGTGATTCCAAAATAATCGGAGAATGGCATCTGCTACGTGACTTGGGAGTGATTGATGCACAGATTAAACCCATGGGTGCCTTGCAGCCAGGTGTACCGTCCCCAACAGCCATTCCAAGAGATTGGCCTCTCGTAGTTATGGATGTCAGGGATTTTTTTTTTACTATACCACTGCATGAGAAGGACGAGTCTCAGTTTGCATTCTCTGTGTTTTCCATTAGTCGAAGAGAGCCCGTTTCTCACTACCAGTGGAAAGTTTGACCCCAGGTATGCTCAACAGTCCTATGTTATGCCAGCATTTTGTAGGAAAAACATTGAAGGAGGCTTGGAGCGTGTTTCCCACCATCTACATCATTCATTATGTGGATGATATTCTTTTGACTACTCCTACAAATCAAGTATTACACCAGCTATTTAGAGAAATAAAAAGGGGCCTCGACTAAATGGAATCCCAAAATAGCTCCTGAGAACGTGCAAACAACCTTCCCACATCAGTACTTACAAACGATTGTTACTGAAAGAAGTATTCAGCCTCAAAAGGTTTGCAGAGACAGATTGCAAACTGAATGATTTCCAGCAGTTATTGGGAGATAGTAATTGGCTGCACCGCATGCTAGGCAATGCTACTTATCAACTCAATCACCTCTATTAAACACTTCAAGGAGATTCAGCATTAGATTCTCCCCAACAACTTACTAAGGGGGCGGAAGCTAAGTTCAGCTTGTAGAACAAATGCTTCAGGAACCACGTGCCTCCGACTCCACCACAAAAGCCTTTGCTTTTGTTTTTTCTTTCCACTCCCATTCTCCAACAGGACTTTTAGGACAGTTCGTAGATAAAACTATAATGGTAATAGAATGGCTTTTTCTGTCCAATCACACAGTAAAATCTTTGCAACTTTACCTTTCTTTAATCACACAACTTATAACAATGGGCAGAGATCAAAAATGCTTACAGGATATGACCCTGATAAGGTAATTGTACCCTTGGATTCCCAGCAGCAAGCTGCGGCCTGAGAAATGTCGACTGCATGGCAAGCTCAGCTACGTTCATGTAACTGTAGACACCTGCTCTCATATGTTACATGTCAAACAGGAGAAGTAGCTGGTCACGTCCGACGACACCGTTTATCGTCATTTGCCCATATGGGGGTCCCTAAAAGATTCAAACCAGACAGTGGACCTGCTTATGTCAGTCATGCTTTTCAAAACTTTTTACGATTACGGGCAATCAAACACAAAACAGAAATTCCATACAATCCCCGAGGGCAAGGGATTCTTGAGCGGCTGTATCAAAAACTGCAACGAATGTTGAGGAAAAAAACAGAAAGGGGGAATAGGAGACCAATTACCAACTCATACAAATTACATTTAGCCTTGTTTACTTTAAATGTTTTGACTCCTGGTGTGGACGGTAAGACTGCAGCAGAAAGACATTGGCAAGTGTTAGAGGAAAAGAGGCAAGTTTATCCCGAAGTGTCACGAAATCCTGGGAAGGACAACGGAATGGAAAGGCCTGGTAGATTTGCTGACATGGGCAAGATGCTATGCTCGTGTTTTTACAGGAGTCGGACAAACTGTGTGGGTGCCCTCCAGGTATATGCAACCAAGGAGCAGGGATCCATGGTGGCCAACCGTGGGCTCAGTCCCTCCAGTATGAGCCTTGAGCCAACTGGATCTGAATGCAAAGACAGAACGAGGGCCAACAAGAGTCACAACGACAACCAAACACAACGTGGGGACAGATCAAGAAAACTATGCAGGAGGCTGAGAAACTGCTGGAGTCAGGCAAAAACCCCAGACTCCATGTTCTTGGCAACGTTAGCTGTAGTGCTCTGTGCAGTATGCTTCCCCTGTATACAGGGAAAAACATACTGGACATGTGTCCCAACCCCCGACAGTGTGACCGGTGCTCTGGAGTGACACTCTTCCTGAAATATATCATGATCAGGGAGCATGGGTACAGGACCTCTGACTCCCCCAGACACAGAACGACAGCATCAATTACACTGCTCCTTTAGAAGGACTCCCTTCATGTATCACCATGAATACGTCGCTCAGCCGAGCTGTCTTGCAGTCCAGTCTCAGCCATGGTTAAGTCACCAGGGAAAAACTATGTATTTATTAGGCCTCAGCTCTATTAATACTACTGGTGTGTTTACTAGTTACTCCCGGCCCCATCACCCAAATTGTACTGATTATGTGAAACAGACTCCCATTGAAAATTCTCACCCCCATCCTTGGACCCAGTGTCTTGGCCCCCTGGCCAGACAACAATCTGTGTAACTAGGAAACAATTGACTGGGGTCCTTGTGGCCAGTTAGACGGGAAAGACATAAATCAGACCCCTTGGCATAAACTTCATTGGCACTGGTGGCTGACCTTCAGCATCTTCTTGTCACAACAAACTGGGATTCAATCCCAATCTGCCACACACCTTGCTTGGCACAGTACCAGCTCTAGCCCACCCTTAGCTCAGTGGCTTTATCTAGGAAAAAGAGGCTCAATTCAGGAGTGGATTTGGAAAGCAGCGCTCCCATTTGGGTCGGAACTGTCCAATAATGGTAATTCTGTGCAATGTGGCTTTAATACCACCTTTGTGGGAAACACTACCACTCAATGCACGGTTTGTGTTTTCAATCCTTATGTTTTTCCAGCCGCTAAGAAAGGTCAACTCCAGGTAGACATCACCCAACTCACTTGTGTCTCTTGTCAATTGTATCACTGACTTAATCATAATACTATACAAACACACAACATATCCACCCTAATAATTCTAAGTCACACTGTTAGATTATCCATTCCCATCAGATTGCGTGAATCATGGGCTGCTACCCCGCTTTACATTTTGTGAAACTTCCTCTTACCAGTTCACTTCTCTTGTAATGTCCTCAGTAGCACTGCACAGTTTGATTCAAATAGTCCTATATGTAGAAAATTGGACACATACAGAGGACCAGGCATGGATGCTAGAAAATAAAATTAATGCCAGATTACAAACAGAAGTAGCAATGCTAAAGACTCCTTTTTGTGGCTAGGAGAACAAGTACAAAGTTTGCAATGGCAGCAGCAATTGTCCTGTCATCTTTAACCATACACACATTTGTGTAACCAATTTGGAATACAATCAGTGAATATCCATGGAACATTGTAAAGGCCCATTTACAAGGAGCTTTTACATCCAGTGTTACTTTTGATATCAGTGATTTACAAAACAAAATTCTCGAGAGTATCAGCCTTCTTTAGAAGCTTGGACAGAATTCCAGCAGGGCTTGGAGAGCCTTCACCCTTGGACTTGCCAAACATAATCTCAATGTATCCTTTATCATTGTAGGAATAATGCTACTATGTCTGTTCCTGTTTGTAGTTTGTAGGATTAGGTGGACCACCAGCAGGCAATTGAAAGCTGCCCAGCCTGGAATTACCTTCATTCGATTAATTCCAAAACTAAAACTGAGAGATGCTGGTGACCCCAAGAATGTGGGGCGTGACCAGCTCAATATACCTCTGGAGGCTTTCTGAACAAACAGCAAACTGCCATGAAAGCAGGTGTCGGCAAACTGACAAACTGCGTCTGCCGCTAGAAGGAATGTCGAGGGCAGTCGCGTCCCAGGTCCCATGTTCCTCGAGGTTATCTGTCTACCTGAACATCTGAAACCTGCTGAACAAGGAAAGCAGTACCTGTGATAATCAAGTGGCTGACCGACGATCACCCCCTCCTCCCTATTCACTTTACTTACTAGATACGAAGGGCTGTAAAAGTTCAGGGTCTTTGTTCACTGAAAGCAAAGAGCCCCCTGACTCCTTCTTTCAAATAGAGCCTTTGTCTTGCTGGCCGCAGTGGCTCACGCCTGTAATCCCAGCACTTTGGGAGGCCGAGGCAGGTGGATCACGAGGTCACGAGATCGAGACCATCCCGGTTAACATGGTGAAACCCCGTCTCTACTAAAAATACAAAAAATTAGCTGGGCATGGTGGCGCGTGCCTGTAGTCCCAGCTACTCAGGAGGCTGAGGCAGGAGAATTGCCTGAACCCAGGAGGCGGAGATTGCGGTGAGCCAAGATCGCGCCATTGCACTCCAGCCTGGGTAACAAGAGCGAAACTCCGTCTCAAAAAGAAAAAGAAAAAAGAAAAAAAAAAGAACCTTTGTCTTTGTCTTCATTTCTGCCTTCGTTCTCCTTCATTCATGAGATCATGAGATCACTACAGCGACCTAGTGTATGCTCCACGGGGTTCTAAATGGTGAGTTAATACTGAAATAAATAAGATAGTCATGTTCCCTCTTTTCTTATTCTAATGAGGAGACAGTAAAATAGCAAACAGGAGGCAGTAACATAAATAAAATGTAATTTTAGGTGACAAACGGATGTTATGAGAAAGTAGGAGGTGGTTATAGGGTCACGGAGGGAGAGGCTATTTAGGGTGAGGAAGCCACAAGGAAAGCTTCTCTGAGGAGGCAGCATTTGGACAGAACAGAATGGAGTGTGAAGGTAAGCCTTGCTAAGATTTGAAAGCAAGAATGCACGACAGGTAGAGTAAACCAATGGCATGGTCAGGGTCCCTGAGGTGAAAACAAGGTCAGAAAGATGGTTGGAAAGAAAGAAGGGCCTGATCACATAGGGCTTGAAGGCAATTGACGCAATACATATACTTTTTAAATGACCTCACCACATAAATAATAACATACGTGCAGATTAAAAATATAATGAGAAATCATTTTACCTATTAAACTGGCAAGGATTGAATGATAATGCATAATGTTGGCAAGAACAATGAGTGATTGATATTTTCAAATCTCCTGGTAGACATGAAAATGGGTAATACATTACTGGGGAGCAATTTGATAACTTTAAGCATCTAGAGGGTTCACCCATATTTATAACATTTGACCATGAAATTTTAATTCCAGAAATTTGTTGATGATGCAATTGAATAAATGTAGATATGTACACAGATATTCATATGTCCATACATTATCACTAAAATAATACAACATTAAAATAAATGAAATGTACAATCATCGGAGATTATTGCATTAGCATGGTGCCACAGTAAAGAATGATATGCAGCAAAAAATTATGCTTTCACAGAATTTTTAATGAGACATAAAATACCCAATATAATATGTTGAAGGATAAAAAGGGTAGAGGCTGGGCGCGGTGGCTCATGCCTGTAATCCAGCACTTTGGGAGGCCGAGGCGGGTGGATCACAAGGTCGAGAGATCGAGACCATCCTGGTCAACAAGGTGAAACTCTGTCTCTTCTAAAAGTACAAAAATTAGCTGGGCATGGTGGTGCGTAATCCCAGCTACTCGGGAGGCTGAGGCAGGAGAATTGCCTGAACCCAGGAGGCGGAGGTTGCGGTGAGCCGAGATCGCACCATTGCACTCCAGCCTGGGTAACAAGAGCGAAACTCTGTCTCAAAAAAAAGAAAAAGGTATAGAAAAACACAGCCCCAATTTTATTTTAAAAACAATTTAAAAAATCAAGCAAGAACATTGGAATATAAGTAATCGTAATTACTGGAATGAAAAACTGTGTGGTTTTAACTTTCCTCTTTAATATGCTCTGTGCTTTCCAGTTTTTCTCCAGTGGTACTGTATCTGTTTGATAATCAGAAAACAGACAAATGTTAAGAAAAGAAAGTTTACATCCAAAAACTTACCACTTTAAAAAATATATATAATATGTACAATGAGTTATACTCACAGTGAATTGTGTGTTAAGCTTGTTCGACTGTAGACAGCATTACGGTAAGAAAGATGCAGTCGTTCTCTGGATGTAGTTTTGAAAAAAACCATCACTGTTTTTTTTATCATCGTTTCAACAATTACGGATTGTTACATTGCGTAAGGACTATAGAGAGCACTTAGTCAAAGCACTTTGTTTCACAGATAAGGAAACTGAGATGTAAGAAAGATATGTGGCCTGCCAAGAACCCAACAATGAGTCAGTCAATAGTGAGAATTGGATGCAGCTTCTTTTCTTTCTTCTCAGCTCATTTTCCAGTATCACAGAACACCTCCTCCAAGCAAACAGCAACGTGACCTATATTCTGAGTAAAAGGGATATGTGGGAAGAAGAAGAAACGACTGTGAGAAACTTCTAGTGTGTCAGAAGGAATTGGCCCCTAGTGAAGGAGAAATGAGACAGCAAAAAGACCATCGATTGCCAATCTGAGCATCTTTGGACAGAACGAAGTACCGAAAAGAGAGAAGAGAAGAAAAGAATCATGAAGCGTTGAGACACAGAAGGCTGGAGGAGCAGCCTCACGGAGCATCTGCATATATGTGAACAAGTTCAGCTAGAGAATGTACTTGCAGGAGCATAACGATTAGGCTGGTGCAAAAGTTATTGCAGTCTTGGCAAAAATCCCACCAACCTAATAGAAACCATTATTCTTTAGGACAAGAATACTCAGTGATCTAGAATCTAGAGTTGGAGAGGTCAGACAAGATGCCACGGGGGAAGCTGGAGACAGTGCATCTCTAAGGATACTGTGTTTCTAATTTCCCAATGGTTTTGTATACTGAAATTCCTTGTGCAACCATAGGCTGTTTTGGTACATTAAAAATCTTTAGATTGATTGTTTACCATCATTATCATTAGACTTCATAGATGTTTCCTACATGCTTAAGTTTCTCAGTGACATAACACATAGAATTGTACAAGATTTATAGTACAATTTAGCAGTTCCAATATTAACACTGAGTTCCAAGATAGTTTCTATGGTACAATGAAGAAAAACATAGAAGCTACCATCTAACGTAGAAATTTCAGTTCTATCACATACTTACCTGGGACAAATTAGCTTCAGCTTCTTCATCTATAAAACAGAAAATAACATTCAAGTAATAGAATTGAGGGGATCAAATGAGATGAGGACAGCATTTGAAATACAGACGCAAGGTAAATGTTAAAGGCTGTATATTCCCTACTTTCAAATATGTACATTGTTTTCCTCATTTATCCCTTCCATTCTGACCAGATCGAGTTAGAGTTCATTGAACGAGAACCGACTTGTGGTTTTAATGTTCCTTCTGCACAGCTGCAGTCTCATGTACCTTTAGTGCTTGTTGACCTACTGTATATAGTGGAAATCTCTCACAACCTAAAGATGAAGGTGGTAGCTCATGCTGACGTAAGAACAACTGAAGCATCGGAATGGATTTCCACAAGCTGGACATGAAATCCTACCATGGATTTCTGCAGCTCCTAGTTCTATGTCAGAATTGTGTGTGCGTGTATGTGTGTTCTGGTTGCATAAAGAAAGGGAGATTCTTTCTGACGTGCGAACTCACTGAATCAGTGGAATAATGAGCAAGGCAATGATGGGTCTTACTGCACTTGCTGTCTAAGTGTGCCTTATAGGCAGAGGCAAACCCACGGGAAGTCTTGCAGATTTCAATTTTCCATTCCTCCCCCACTGAGCATGCAAGTGAAATGGAAAAATAAATGTCAGTTGCGATTTCTAATATACTTGGTGGAAAGGGAAATTAGGTTTGAGGGTAAAGCATTTCATCCTTTTCTGCATGGCTATAATCTAATCATTTCTTTGATGAAAATACAGATGATCAGAGTGGGCACCACACTGCTGACCCTATTCCATGTTTACACCCTGCACTTACACACTTACGTTATCACTCACTTACCTGTTCTTAGAAATCTATTTCCCTGTTTTGCTTTTTTAAAAAAACTTTAGTCATGTGCATAAGAATCACCTGTGGAGCTTTCTGCATATAAAAATTCCTGGATCTTTCATAAACAGTGGTGATTCAGGAATCGCATGTCTTACAAAATCTTAAGTAATTCTGATCCAAATGTTCAGGGCTAGGACATTTTGAGAAAACACTACAGGTGCCCCCTTTTTTTTTTTCTTTCTTGCTACTTCTTCCAGTGAAGACTTCATCCAAGTTTATCATCTTTCTCTCTATTGTTTTTCACTGAAAATATACTTGTGTTTTCTTCCATTTGTAAAATGATCTTACACGTCTCAGCTATCTTTCTTTGTGACATTTCACTTTCCTTATTCACGTAGTTAATATGAAACATCTTCCCTTTGCTTTCAGAATCCGTCCTTGCCTGCTTTTCGTCGCATGTTTCTGACCGTTTCTTCTCAGTGGGCTCTGCTGGTTGCTCTTGACCTCCTTCACGCTCTTCATGTAAATACGCTCAGGGCTCTGTCCTTGGAGATTTTCTCTTTTCTATCAAAGTTCACTTTCTAAGTGATGTTTTCTGTCTCATGACTTGTATATCCAGCTGCCTTCTTGACATTTCCTCATGGATGTCTAAAAAGCATTTCAGGGCGGGGCGCAGTTGCTCACGCCTGTAATCCCAGCACTTTGGGAGGCCGAGGCGGGTGGATCACGAGGTCAAGAGATCGAGACCATCCTGGTCAACATGGTGAAACCCCGTCTCTACTAAAAATACAAAAAAAATGTTAGCTGGGCATGGTGGCGCGTGCCTGTAGTCCCAGCTACTCGGGAGGCTGAGGCAGGAGAATTGCCTGAACCCAGGAGGCGGAGATTTCGGTGAGCCGAGATCGGGCCATTGCACTCCAGCCTGGGTAACAAGAGTAAAACTCCATCTCAAAAAAAAAAAAAAAAGCATTTCAAACTTCTCAGGCAACCAGCTGTGAGCCTGATAACCCTCCACATCTGATTCTCCTTCAGTGTCCTCCATCCTTCCAATTGTTTAGACCGAAATCCTTAGGATTACCTTTGTCTTCCCTTTTTCTTATAGACTGTATCCAATACATTAAGAAGCCCTAGTGACAGTACTTACATTTTAATTTATAATCTGAACCCATTTTATGTGTCCCAACTCTGCCACTCAGCTCCAAGTCACTACCATTTCTCACCTGGATGATTTACAGCTTTTTCAGCGATCATCTTCCTTACTCTCACCCTCCCTTTTTGAGCTATGCTCGTTAACATAGTTGTTAAAATAAAAGAACATGTCACTCCTCAAAACCCAGTGACTTCTCATCTCACCCAGAGCAAAACTCAAAGACCACAGCATGTGCCTCAATGCCCTACAATAATCTAACCACCAGTTGCCCCTCTTCTCAAGCAAGATTATCATCCTGCTTCTGCCCCACTTCTGCTGTAGACACACTGGGCTGACCCTCACCGTTCCTGGAACACGTTGGCACACTCCCACCATAGGGCCTTGGCAAGTGCATTTTCCTCTGCCCATAATGTTCTTCTCTCAGATATGGCATGGCTTACTCCTCTACATCCTTCAGCTTTTACTTAAAAGTCACTGTCGAGAACCTTTTACTGGCCAACCTATCTAAAATCGTAACATGTCTGTCCCACCCTTAACTGTCACCACTTCATAATCCCTTCTCTGCTTCATGTTTTAGCTTTAGCCCTTATTTTAACTGCCAGATATTTTACCTTTGTTGCCCATAATTGAATGCTATTTCCATAGATGTTTTGATTTGATATTGTATCCCTACTATCTAGAGGAGTAACTGACACATAGCAGGTATTCAAAGCATGCTAGTTGAATGATTTGATGAGTACATTTTTCATTCCTGGGGTCCCACAATCCACCCAATTTACTTCTAATATTTTCTGCAGTTATTTCTTGCACATTTTCTAACATCTGTTTTTGCTCAAGTGAGCATCTGTCAAATAATTTTATGTGACCAAATAAAGTGCTCCGTTTTTACCTTAATATTGTATTTACTGTAACTCAGGAGGCTGAGTCAGGAGAATCACTTGAACCCAGGAGGCGGAAGTTGCAGTGAGCCGAGATCATGCCATTGCACTCCAGCCTAGGCAACAAGAGTGAAATGCCATCTTGAAAAAAAAAAAGATGTATGTACTGTTAACATCTTTTACTATTAAAATGGTAGGCTTCACTTTTTTAGTGCCTCCTGTGTGACAAGTACCGATACTCACAACCTCACAACCAATCTCTGATATAATGTTATTTCCCCATTTTACAGATTAGAAAGTTACCTTTGAATAAGCTACCTGAGATCATGTTTAGTGACCATGCTTTGGTTCTCCTTGGCCTTCTCCCAAAGCTGATTGAGCTTTATCCATCAATCACGGTCTGCTCTGTTATACCAATACCATACCACATTGCTTCACATGCAATGAATTGAAACACGTCCATACCCTAATCATGACATGCTATCCTCCCAGGATTTCCTTCATACGCATCCACCTTTGTTCTTTCATTTAACAGTGGTATCTGAAAACTCATCTCATGTTTGCACTTAACACTTGGTTAAGATAAAACTTTATTTATGTAGTTTTTATGTCACTTGACTTCAAAAATCCCTCCCTCTTTCTCTTGTTTTATATATTTTCTCTCCCCTAGATCTCTCAACAGTTAAACAAACCTCAAATTCAACCCCACTTAAAAAATATGTGTAATATAAGCCAATGTTAATACTTATAGCCAATGTCAGCATAAAACTTGAATAACTCATTGTTTCAAAATGGATTTTTGGCTCATTAATCTAGTGAGGTTATCTGCATAGTGAAAAGGGACTCAAATATGTGCCAACCATTTCCCCATAATTTTTTGTTGGGTAGATATATTTATTAGAATGATACAATAGAGACAAAATTTTAAGGACAGGCAATTTTTTTAATATACATTTTTTATTGCACTTTAGGACAGGCAAATTTTAAAAGACACTCACACATGCATATATATATATATATATATATATATATATATATATATATATATATATATATTGAGGCAGAGTCTTGCTCTGTTGCTCAGGCTGGAGTGCAGTGGTGTGATCTTGGCTCATTGCAAGCTCCACCTCCCAGGTCCAAGCGATTCTCCTGTTGCAGCCTCTCAAGTAGCTGGGATTCCAGATGCGCCCCACCCCACCTGGCTAATTTTTGTATTTTTAGTAGAGATGGGGTTTCTCCATGTTGACCAAGCTGGTCTCCACTTACTGACCTCAGGTGATCTGCCTGGCTTGGCCTCCCAAAATGCTGGGATTACATGCATGAGCCACCGCGCCCGGCTTCTGCATTTTTAATATGATATCTTTCTCCTGTTTTTAATCATAAGACTACAGATAAGCTACCTGACATTAATGGAAAAGACTGACAGAAAAAGTAGAAAAAAATGATAATTTAATATTTTACACATGAGTCATGTTCTTGCTGAGATTGACTGAGTTCAGACATTACTCATGAGGTAGTAGCACCTCTGCAGAACAAAATTCTAACCCTCGATAAATACTATAATGCTCATGGTTCTCAAAGTAAATGTCCTTCTTCCTTCATAATTCACCAGCAAATCTTGTGAGGCTGTGTTCTGTACATCTCTACTTTCTTTAGAGGCAGCTTAGGCTTCACAGTGTTCTCTCTGCGTTTTTATTAAAAAAGAGGGGAGGGAAGAGAGACCAGATCATGGAGGCATTTATGCTAATTCATTACTTCCCTACAGATGAAGATAGAATCTATGGTCGTATTTCACCGAAGCATAACTTTCTTAAAATATGGTAGGATTCTTATTTTCAATAACACCCTATGAAAAGAAAAAGGTTAAAGCTGCTGATTTATAAAAGAGAAAAAATAATAAGTTAAAAAGAAAGTATATTCTTGAGTGTGTAACTTTTTTCTGCTAGTGAATAGCAAATCTATTGAATACATCCAACAGCCAGTGCTGAGGAAGAACACAGTAATGAAACAGGCAGCTTCAGTCAACGGATGCTCCGGCGTGCAGAGGTCTCATCACAGAGGCTAGAAAAGTCATGCATCAGATTTTCAACCAATACTTGATCAGATAATTTCAAGTTCACACAGCAGTGATTCTTTAATGTATTTTTCTCAATTTTATTGTTCTCACTATCATCACCAGCATGTGTCAACCAAAATACTGAAAAAAAAAATCAATTAGATTGCAAGTAGTTAAGGCAAGTATATTTTAGTCACTGTATAAACATCTTTCAATCTGTTCAAGTTCTCCATAACCTCATTAAAGTAGTGTAAACATGTCTATCTCATAGGAAAGAAAAACTATTGAGTATAAGTGGGTTATTGAATTCCTTTGAGAAATGTGACACGAGTATAGATATTTTAAAGGTCTAGCATGCATCGGGCAATTAAAAAGGTTTTACATAGCTAACATTCAGTCTTAAGATAATGTCATTCATTTTTGTGTCCTTGAGAAGGAAAAAGAAGCTTTGAAACTAATCAAAGCTTTGTTATCTTTAGAAATTTATGCTTATTCAAAGAACACTTCATATTTATTTATATGTACTTGAAAAATCACTGTTTTGCATAAATAAAAATGAAAATGTGCTATGGTTTGGCTCTGTGTTTGCACCCAAATCTCACCTTGAATTATAATAATCTCCATTTGTTATAGGAGGGACCCAGTGGTAGGTAATTTAATCATGGGGGTGGGTTTTCCCATGTTCTTGTGATAGTGAATAGGTGTTATGAGAGCTGATGGTTTTATAAAGGGGAGTTCCCCTGAGCAAGCTCTCTTGCCTGCCACCTTGTAAGACATGACTTTGCTCCTCATTTACCCTCTGCGAAGACTGTGAGGCCTCTGAGCCATGTGGAACTGTGAGTCAGGTAAACCTCTTTCCTTTATAAATTACCCAGTCTTGGGTATGTCTTTATTAGTAGCATGAAAACAGACCAGTGAAAGCTATACTAGTTTAAGCATTAATAAAACTTCTTTGGATTCAGAATCTAACCCTCCTGAATCATGTTTGAGTTGAGAATCATTGAATTCCGATGTAATTTTATTTTCTGGTCCATTTGAGGGAATGTGTTCTCTTTCTGGGTCCACAAGGGAGCGTAGTTTTTGTGGTTTTTTTTTTTTTTTTTTTTTTTTTGAGATGGAGTTTTGCTCTTGTGACCCAGGCTGGAGTGCAATGGCGCGATCTCGGCTCACTGCAACCTCCGCCTCCTGGGTTCAGGCAATTCTCCTGCCTCAGCCTCCTGAGTAGCTGGAATTACAGGCACGCGCCACCATGGGGGGGCGTAGTTTTAAGGGCAAAAACTTCGCAGCGCCCTGCCCTCCTCCCATGCCTCTCCATCCCGGAGATTTAATGTTTCTGTTTAATTTTCACAGGTGCAGGAAAGGGTCAAAAGTCAATCACTCCAGCGGAAGATGAAGGGAACTCCTTTCATTGGCCAGGGCGTCCTCCCAGGTTAAAAGGATGAGGAACCCTTTTTAACCTGGGAGTTCCTCCCTGGTTAAAAGTCCCTGTCTCGCTCATCCAGGCGGATTTCCCCTCTGGGGTCCCCTTTCACTCTCGTGGAAGCTGCTTCTCCTCTCCCGGATTCCAGACTTGGGTCCCCTTCCACACACTGCCTCGTGGAAGCTTCCTCTCTTCCTCTCCTTTTTCCCTTTCTCTACCTAAATAAATCACTTTGTGCAAACACTGTTTGGGGTCCAGTATCTACTTTACGAGTGCACCCCATGGTCCCCTCTCCCATTCTTGAGAGAGTGAGGGACCAAGAGCCTGGAGCTCACTGGGGAGCAAGCTGAGTGCTCCCCTGCACCCCAAAACCTCCAACACACTGAAAGTGTTGATAACGCTGTACAGCATTTATTTTAAAAATGCTCCACTATTATCGTTGAGGTTTTCTCCCTATATTAACATTCATCCTTTCTGTTTTGATAGTTAGGCTTTCTTTATCATGCCTCAGGGATCAAGTGAGGTTAACTACATCACGACTGCCACTTGGCCAAAAGGGTTTGACAGGTGCAATCAACTACAAATTTTACACTGATTTCAGAGCTGTTAACAATCAGAAAAAATGCATCTTAGAACTGATTGTATGTGGCATACTATTTGCCAAATACACTCAAGACAATTTCTGTACAAAAAGTTTATTTTTACATATAGTCCACATTATCTTGCAGTGTCTCAGTATTTTAACCTCCCTCACTTTTCTTCTTAAATACAAGGTTTTGTTTTTCAGTAACCCCCTCCAAATACTGGCCATAGAATTCTATTCACAAATGAGTCAAAATTGGGTGTTCTTCTAATTCATAATTTCTCAAGTTAATGTCTAACGTATTGGGGAAATGCTGAATTAAGCAAAGTTAGCGGGATTCTTTAATACAACTTTCTTGGATTCTGTAATATATTGATGTACATTCTGATCATTGAACAGTGGTAAATTATGTAACACTTCTGAAAATTATTTGTCACACAAACTTTTAAACACAATGTGTTACGAGATTTGTGTTTTGAGGAACACCTTTTTGAAAAGACTTTTACAGCTTTGCAAAAGACTTAAAAAAAAATTTTTTTTTAAATAGAGATGGAGTGTCACCATGTTGGCCAGGCTGGTCTCAAACTCCTGACCTCAGGTGATCCACCCATCTCAGCTTCCCAAAGTGCTGGGATTACAGGCATGAGCCACTGTGCCAGGCCTTGAAAAAGAATTTTACATATATTTTATACATGGTTTCTTTGTAATTTCTCATCTTTGCTATGTGGCATTCTAAATTTCTGGAAACTTGGAGCCGAATATAATTTCAATACAGATAATTCCATATTTACAAAGGATTACCAGAGAAAAAGATGGTCATAATGCAAATTGTAAGACAATAAAATATTATTTAAGAATAAACATATTTGCCCTTGATTATACAGTATAGTTACACATTTCTATCACATATTATTTGTGTTATAAAATAACTTAGCCAATATGGCCATGAGGCAAATGCTAGACTTTGGGGGTAAATATTAGGAATCTCTGACAGTCAAGGTAGATGATGGCTAAACGTTCTCTCTCCCAAAACTTTACTACCAGTTGTTAGACCTGTAAATATTAGTAAACAGGAATAAAACAATCACTGGTTCTTACAGCTGCTCTATCACCTGGGGACAAGTTTAAGTCTGCTTAGGCACAGGAACCAGCACCTGGCATGGTAGGTTCACTCTGAGGTAAACATGGTTGTATTCTGGCAGTAGGACCAGCTGGCTTTGGAACTGGGTTGAGAGACAAGGTGTTCTGTGAAGTGAGGGATATAGTCCAACTGGGCTTTGCACCAAGGACATTCAACTGCTGACTGTGCTGAGTTCTTATACTTCATGCAGCCAATAGCAGCAGGCTTGACTTCTTACCAGCCACATATGTTAACACCATTCATTTCACTGATGAAAAATCATTTCTAGTATTGCTTATATAAATTAACAGTCATCTTGCATATAGTTATGTAAAGATATGTGAGACACTAAGCACTCAATTACCAGAGTGTTGATTTCTGACCAAGTTTTTTTTTTTTAACAAATTTTAAATCGGATCTAACTTATACACACACACAGACATCAATGTCACATTGTTAACATTCAAAGGTTTTTTCTTTATAAACTTTAAAATTTTTTAAAACTTTGACTCTTGTAACAACAATTTAAAACACAAATACATTGTATAGTTGTACAAAAACATTTCCTTCCTTATATCCTTATTCTGCTTTTTTCCCCCTATTTTTAATATTTCTAAGTATTTTTTTGCTTTTTAACTTTTTTGTTAAAACCGAAGACACACAGAACACATCAACCTAGGCCTCCACAGGGGAGGTTGGGGCCATCGATATCACTGTCTTCCACCTGCACAGCTTGTCCCACCACCTGGTCTTCAAGGGCAGTAACATGCATGGAGCTGTCATGTGCTATGACAACAATCTTCTGGAATTCCCACTGAAGGACCTGCCTGAGGCTCTTCTTAAAGAGGTGTCACTCTTTTCAGAAATATGTCCATGGTGTTTTGCTTGGTTTCTTTTTTACATCACAGATTTGCTTGGAAGTAGATAATGCACCACAAACATTCTAGTAATGAAAACCTTTCAGTATTGGGGCCCATGTTTTTAATTTTGTAAGGAGCTTGTTGAGGTCTGCAAAAGCTTCTGCTAAGCCCTTCGCTGTGAATTTTCCTGGAGGTTCTTCTTTGTCTCCTGCAGCTTCCTTTTCTCTTGCGCCTTCTTTAGCTGTGTGTTCCTGTTACAGTTCCAACAGCTTCTCATTAGTCAGTTCCTCGGGAACCTCCTCTAGGAGCTTCTCAATGTCATCCTCATCAACATCTAGGTTAAAGTTCTTTGCCACCTCAGCCACAGGCTTGTTGATTTCTGCAACCTCTTTATCCTTAGTAGATCCTTTGAAGTCATGAAAAAACTTCTTCGGTGCCTTCTAGATGTCATTCATATACTCCCTGGTGACATCACTCCATGCCCAAGCTAGGACCTTTCCTGATGCAGCCACAGCTGTTGTAATCCTTCCAGAACTGCATCAGTGTCTTCTCAGCTGCAGCAGTAATCTGGCGAAGACCCTCCTCAGGATCTTTTAATAGACCTTAAAAGCTGCTACAATGCCTTGATTCACTGGTTGGATCGAAGAGGTGGTATCTGAAAGAAGACACAACAGTTTGATACTGGGACGATCACCAATGAAATGAGGGTGTGTGGGAGCATCATCAACAATAAGCATCATCTTGAAAACTATGTTCCTCTCCAAACAGTGCTTCTCCAAAACGACCTCCGGGAAGAAGAGCTGGGTTATCATGACTTCCTATTGCTCCTGTATGTGCTTACTGATATGCTCCAAGGCTCTGGGTTCTCATTGTGCCAGATCACAAAGGGTTTCAATTTGTAGCCTGCAACGTTGCCCCAAGCGAGACTGCTACCTCGTGGTCAAAAGCCTTGAAACCGGCGGGGCATGGTGCTTCAAGCCTGTAATCCCAGCACTTTGGGAGTCCGAGGCGGGTGGATCACGAGGTCAAGAGATTGAGACCATCCTGGTCAACATGGTGAAACCCCGTCTCTACTAAAAATACAAAAAATTAGCTGGGCATGGTGGCGCATGCCTGTAATCCCAGCTACTCAGGAGGCTGAGGCAAGAGAATTGCCTGAACCCAGGAGGCGGAGGTTGCGGTGAGCCGAGATCGCTCCATTGCACTCCAGCCTGGGTAACAAGAGTGAAACTCCGTCTCAAAAAAAAAAAAAAAAAAAAAAATATTGTAGCTATGGTAGAATGGGGCTGCCTGATTGGTGAGCAATAATCATCACTGATTTTCTACCTTCATAATCCTTAATCACTTTTAATTTTGTTTCCATGTCAATCACTCGATGTGGCCTCTTACTGGGAACATTAGCTGTGGATTTTGTATGCTGATTGTCTCCTGATAAGAAAGGGAAAAAATCTAACACTCATAAGTCATAAGGCATGGGTGTCATGGATGAGGGAAGTAGTAATGTAGCTTGTGTCTACAGCAGGAAGGCTCGGGGTGCAGGATACTGGAGATGCTTGATGTGGAAGACTTAAAATGCCTTTATTATTTGGTGGTGATGTGGGAGACAGGGAAGGACAGGTCCTCTTGGCAGATGCCTCTTCTTCCTCTTCATCAGATGAACTGTCTATGGTTAAGTCAATCACTTCTACTTTCTTGTTTTTATTTGAGGACTGGTGGTGAGAAGCTACCTGTTGCTCCAATGAGGAGCTCAAGCATCCATCGACTCCATTGTATGAAGCAGAAACTTCCTGTATGTACTTCTTTTCCGATCTCATTGGTGCCCAAGAGCCATCCTCCTTAAACTATTTCATCACAGTCTGTACAGTACTTTAGGACTTCCATAAACAAGCCATCAATAATCAGGTGTTCATATGGAGCCTTCTTATCACAGACAGGACAAACCCAGGTTGGCTTTTTCTTTCATCTGAATGTAGAGTTGCGTCAAAACATTGTAGGTGGGAGCATGTGAGGGCCCGACACGGAACTGTCAGCCACATTTTACCAAGTGGACATAGCGGAGAAACCCTTAGGCTGGTTGCAGCTATTTCACTACCTGGATCCGCAGTCAACTTCTCTTTAATTAAAGCTCTGGAATGATCCGGATTCCTTATTCCCTTTGCTCGTGATCTCTGATGCAGAACTGTTGAGGACAGCTGTCTGACAAGATACGCTGCCGTGGAAACGTTTCTTCAACTTCTGCAGTCCAAGAAACAACAGTGGCGTTTGGTACTGTCGTGGACAGTCGGACAAGTGAGGTGATATTAACTGGTCGGCTGGGTCGCTTTGGTTACACGGCATTCTTTGCAGGTGGAAGGTAACCCCTTATCCCCTGTTTAAGGCACAGCATTCTTATAATCTCCATTCTACCTTATGGGCTTATAAACTCATAAGAACACAACTAAGATTCAGTTGAAAAAAACAACTTCTCCCCAATATCTATGCCAGGTGCAGTGGCTCATGCCTGTAATCCCAGAACTTTGGGAGGCCGAGGAGGGTGGATCACGAGGTCAACAGATGGAGACCATCCTGGCCAACATGGTGAAAACACGTCTCTCATTAAAAATACAAAGATTAGGGCCGGGCGCGGTGGCTTACGCCTGTAATCCCAGCACTTTGGGAGGCCGAGGCGGGTGGATCACGAGGTCAACAGATGGAGACCATCCTGGTCAACATGGTGAAACCCCGTCTCTACTAAAAATACAAAAAAATTAGCTGGGCATGGTGGAGCATGCCTGTAATCCCAGCTACTCAGGAGGCTGAGGCAGGAGAATTGCCTGAACCCAGGAGGCGGAGGTTGCGGTGAGCCGAGATCGCGCCATCTCACTCCAGCCTGGGTAACAAGAGCGAAACTCCGTCTCAAAAAAAAAAACCAAAAAAAAAAAAAATACAATGATTAGCTGGGTGTAGTGGCATGTGCCTGTTGTCCCAGCTACTCGGGAGGCTGAGACAGGAGAATCGCTTGAACCCAAGTTAGGGTTCCAACAGGAGCCGAGATGGCACCACTGCACTCCAGCCTGGTGACACAGGGAGACTTCCTCTCAAATAAAAAAAGTTCGGTCCGCCTGAGGCTGCCGCTGCGACAGGAGCCACCTCCCTGTCTGCGCATCCGCGGTGGATGGTCATGCGGAACTCACATTCAAATGTTTTTAAAGTGAATGTCCATTTTGACAATGTAAAACTTTGCCGTATTAAACATAGTAAAGCCAAAAGAATTTTAAATGCATAGTACGTTAGCACAATGA
Source organism: Leontopithecus rosalia (assembly GCA_028533165.1). NCBI lineage: Eukaryota > Metazoa > Chordata > Mammalia > Primates > Cebidae > Leontopithecus > Leontopithecus rosalia. The sequence continues at coordinate 1,820,729 of CM052657.1, read as the reverse complement.
TTACATATTTCAATTAGTGGAAAATTCTATAAATATCCATGAGTTGAAAAGAGCTATATAAGGCTGATTATAAGATATGCACACACGTGTATTTATACATAATTTTATCTTTATATTTTATGAAAGAGAATACGTATCAGAAGAGTCAAATTAGTGGTAGAGAAAAAAGAGTCAGATAATTAATAAGGGTTAAATATCCCCTCCAACTTTAAACATTATCTTACAAATAAGAAAATAAATTCACTGTTGGCTCAACTACAAAGGAGAATGAATGTGTAATGTAGAATTTCAAGGGACATAAATATAAGAAAAGATTTTCTTTATTGAATTAAGATCCTCACACATACAAAGGAACATCTAAAGCAAGACCAATTTCTTGCTTAAAAAGCAGCCAAGTAAGAGGCAAACTTGAAGTGTGAGAGAAACTGGATATCTGCCAATCCCATAAAGAGGCAGAATTCTAAAGGAGACTGGCAGACATCCCAGATCAATTAAGGAAGAAATCCTGCAGAATAGGCACATATCCATCTTTGAAACTTTAAGTTTAGATAATGCAGCTCAAAGATGGATAGATGGAAATAAAAATGCAACGAAGCTGAAGAAAAATTATAGATGTACAGATATTTTTACATGTCAAACTAATAACTCAGTGGCTCCTTCTATTAAACTGAATCACTAGTTAATTCCATGAAGTGAAGGAAAACTAATGCTTGACAGAACAGATTACCTGATGGATTGGACCTATTTCTTATCAAAAGATCAATCTGATACCCTCAACTACAACCAATATTAAGTGATTAAATCTAGAAGTTACTGCTCAAAATGTGTCAGCACTGTAACTAGATAAATTGATTTAACATTGCTATGTAGGATGCTAGAAATATGTCATACATTATTGACATATACTATGTATATAAGCAATAGAGAGTAATATAAAGTGAAAACAGCTGAACTTACGATTGTATTGACATGCACTATGACACTTCAAGTTAACTTCAAGTGAAGACTCAGAAATAGAAATAGGCCTGCATTTGAGTCTATCAAGCAGGAAAAAACCATCGCTACCAATTGTCTTACATTTTTATGGTAGACATTTAGTGTGTGCCAGTAAAATTACAGTTTTGAAGAAAAATATCTAATAATAAGAAACTCAGTGTCATGGCCTGTTGAGGAAAGGCAATACTCAGGGCATGACTTTCTTTCTTTTTTTTTTTTTTGAGATGGAGTTTCGCTCTTGTTACCTGGGCTGGAGTGCAATGGCACTATCTCGGCTCACCGCTACCTCCGCCTCCTGGGTTCAGGCAATTCTCCTGCCTCCGCCTCCCGAGTAGCTGGGATTACAGGTACGTGCCACCATGCCCAGCTAATTTTTTGTATTTTTAGTAGAGACGGGGTTTCACCATGTTGACCAGGTTGGTCTCGATCTCTCGACCTTGTGATCCACCTGCCTCGGCCTCCCAAAGGAGTTTCTTCACCAATAATTAAAAAGAGTCAATTAATGCTGCTTTGAAATAAATAAATCAATAACTTTCAGTACCTCCAAAAGACTGACTTTTAGAGTCATTTTCAAGCTCTTTACACACAGAGAATGTAATGCTTTTAAGATCTTACAAAGTATTTTTACAACTGTTTTACTATTAATAATAAAAATGAGGCCGGGCGCGGTGGCTCAGCCTGTAATCCCAGCACTTTGGGAGGCCGAGGTGGGTGGATCATGAGGTCAAGAGATCGAGACCATCCTGGTCAACATGGTGAAACCCCGTCTCTATTAAAAATACAAGAAATCAGCTGGGCATGGTGGCGCGTGCCTGTAATCCCAGCTACTCAGGAGGCTGAGGCAGGAGAATTGCCTGAACCCAGGAGGCGGAGGTTGCGGTGAGCCGAGATCGCGCCATTGCACTCCAGCCTGGGTAACAAGAGCAAAACTCCGTCTAAAAAAAAATAATAAAAATAAAAAAACATAATAATAAAAATGAAAGGATAAATGCGATACATGTGGCAAAAAAGTCAGTTAAAACACAAAAGGGTTTCACAAAAGGATCACTTTGTTTGTGAAAAGGAAAGCATTGGATGGCTTGAATAAGAAAGCACTACTTGTGGATGACTCAATGTAGTTTACACATGCTCGTTTCAAAACATTCTGTAACGAAGCTGTTAAAGTCATTTGGCACTATTCAGAAAATTTACCATAGTATGTCATTTTATGAATATTTAATTTTATTCTTTAGCACCCAGAATATTTATACATTATCTTCTTTAATGTTGAAAATAAACCAGATTTAATCCAGATCTTCCTAGCCAAATTATTGGTCAAAATCATTTTACTAATTATCTTAAATCATCAATGTTGTCTTTTTTCTAAACTTACATTATAATTTTAATCAACTATATTTCATCTATTTGGTTAATTTTACCACAAAAAAGTTCTCATCTAGATTGTTACACATATGAATAATGATCTTTAAAAGAAAATACAAGGTTGAAAGCCAAAGTAATTATTAATAATAGATGGAAAACTAACATTTTGGCTTTCATTTTGGTATATATTAGTTAATGACATTTCCAACAGCTTATTAAAGTTTGTAGAAACATTTAATTCTTATATATAACCACACTTTCTAATAACTATTTTAAATGTATTTGGGCATAATAAGCTACACATTTGCCACATGGTAAAAAAATTATGAGTGAAAGGAAGATTTATGTAAAACAAAATAGTCGGAATTCTGAAAGAAGTATTGAGGGTTATCTACCATAATAATCTCATTTTACAGGGAGGTATTAAAGTCCCATAAACTTCAATATTTACCAAGCTCAATAGTTTACTGGTAGAGCAAAAATTAGAATGTCATTTCATAGTGCTTTGTTTTCTCTTAGATCTAGTGAATGCGGTATGAACAACAGAGGAATGTCCTCCTTGAACGGGGTAGCCTTGAAAATTACTACTATTGTCCAAACAGAGTTACAATTTAAAGACCGGTAGTTTAGTTAAAAAAAAAAAATAGCACTGGGGTGAGCCACTTGGAGAGATGAGAAGGCTTCAAAAAGGCTTCAAACGTCAGGCCACGTTTCATTTCTTTTCCACTGTGGTTTTTATTAAGTAGTGAAATAAGCCAAGGATATTTGGAAATGCAATGGAAAACACTATTCTTGTGTCCTATTAATGAGAGGAACAGAGTACATGATAAAAACAGTGTCACATCCTAACCAACCCTTCATCAGGTCATTGCCAGAATGTTTGTTTGGGATAAATGCCATTATACGTGGACCTATTAAAAGTTGCTCTGGCCGGGCGCGGTGGCTCAAGCCTGTAATCCCAGCACTTTGGGAGGCCGAGGCGGGTGGATCACGAGGTCAACAGATCGAGACCATCCTGGTCAACATGGTGAAACCCCGTCTCTACTCAAAATACAAAAAATTTGCTGGGCATGGTGGCTCGTGCCTGTAATCCCAGCTTCTCGGGAGACTGAGGCAGGAGAATTGCCTGAACCCAGGAGGCGGAGGTTGCGGTGAGCCGAGATCGTGCCATTGCACTCCAGCCTGGGTAACAGAGCAAAACTCCGTCTCAAAAAAAAAAAGTTGCTCTCACGTTTTGAAAAATTCTTCTATACAATAGATTTGCTTTTTCTTTTAGTTATATGAATGTCATTGAGCAATGGCTAAATACAGAATAGTTGACTTACATTAATCTGAATAGTAATAAATATTTATAAATATGATTTCATTTTGTTGGCTTGTGTTCTTCTAATTGATCTATAAGCATTCAAAATGTAGTGGTAAATTCATTATTTTGGTAACTGAGTCTGAGACACATATAAAAAATAAATGGAAACAATCTTATCTTCCATCTTTGTACCAGACCTTTTCCACTTAAAAAAAAGTTTTTATTAAATAGTATTCTGTGTACAATGATACCTTAGATGATATAATCCAACTGATTAGTAAGAATTAATTATTAGATATTTTAAAACTGGGTTCAGAATAATTGATTGGGTTCAGGTGTCTAATTTGTGTTTTATTGTTGATTTTGAATATTTACTGACATTAAAGATCAATAACATGTTGATTAAAATGTTTGAAATTATGAATTCACAATGCCTTGTGAGCACAAAGTATTAGTATCTTGGACAACACTACATTGAATATTTAAAACTCATTATTTTATATAAGATTAAGACACAGTTTTAGCATTTTGATATTTGTTGTAATAATGTATCTTGATACGTGTCATAATTATAAGTCATTTGCAAATTTTCTCAGTTTTTCTATATGCTCATATCAGACACTAAGTATGAAATTGAATGAGCACTTTCAACCACTCCTAAAAACTAATATCACATACTTCATTTAGTCTGTACCCCATCCCATCTACCTCTTCCCCTTTGCACTTGTTAACACAAGTATATACTTATTTGTTTATGTTCCTTTTATCCATTATAATGTAAACCTAAGAGAACAGGAACCTTGTCTCTTGTTCACAATTTAATCCCCAAGAGTTTTAGACCAGGGCATAATATAAGGGGAAAAGCTAAGGCTTACTTAATACCTGTTGAATTAATAAATGATCCTTAGTGTCTCTTCCAGAATTTCATATATCCTGAGACAATGTAATTAGACCTTTTTTCCAGGGGCTTTCAAACTTCTTTGATCACGCCCTAAAGAAATAACTATTACATTACACTGTTGGTGCATGAAACAAAATATTCATAAAACAATATTATCCTCAATGAACCCTGATAATTAAATTTCTAAACTATTGTATTCCAAACAATTTATTTAAAAAATCATTCTGGCATTGAAGTTGATGTCATGACCCACAAATCTACATTTTGTAAAATACCATTTCAGACCAAAAAGCCAATAGAGATGAAACATGTTGACCTTTGACTACGTTGAAGGGACATATGTATCCTGGTCCTTGTTGGATGGTATAGTAAGTTGACAAGACCATCCTTTCCAGAACTTCCTGCCCTTCTTAGCCGCGTACAGCCCCCTATGTATGGATATCACTTCCCATATCCCAGACTTTCAGGAGCCAGAAGGGCTGAAAAAGACTGAAAATTTTCTCTTCTAGATCTCATCAGCGAGAAGTGGAGAAATTGTATCAATTTGGATTTGAATTCGGCTACAGACAAAACAGTATGTCACAGTTTTCCACATCATTCTTGCCGCAGCCCTGCAAACTAAAAATTGCTACTCTTGCAGACAAAGAATCTGAGTCTCAAAAGATCCGATGATTTGCTCAAGGTGACAAAACTAGTGAGCAGCGACTCCTTTTCCAAATACAGTCCCCTCCCTTGGGCAGACAGATGCACAATGTGAAACCAGAAGGCAGCCCCTCTGGACTGCTGAGCTTCCAGACACAGAATAGGGAGAATCCCCACAGTCTCAGTGACCCATGCCTCTTCCAGCAGACTGTGAAAGCAAGTGAGCACAGTGCTCTCCTGTGACTTCTTCCCCTTGCTCAGTCTGTCCCTGCTCAACCCCACTCTGTCTTCTTGTCCCTTCCTCTGGAAGGGCTGGGGCCAGTGTATATAAAAACAGCCGTGAAGACTTCTTGCCCTTATTGCACATTTGCACCCCACGGCCCATCACATCTACAGCCCTGCGTGATAGGTGGCTCATCTTGCTGCTCCCTAGAGAAGTCATTTTGGTGTCCAGTACTCTCTGGTACCAGGAAGCTGTGCCTCAACGAGGAGTGCGCGAAAATTGCAACCTGTGCCATCGCTCCGTTAGTCTCGACCTTTTCTCCGGCATTTTTGATACGTGGAGGGGCTCAAGAGTAGCTCTCTCTGGGTGATATAATTTTATTTATTTTATTCCCCGAGAAAGTATCCTTGACTCACCCAAAGTTCACACTGACCAGAGCTCAAAGGAAAACTGAGAATTAAGCTCCTTTGTGACTGTATTTTTTCAGTGTACACGGTGAAATTTTAACTAAGTAGAGTCTCATTTGGTTATCGTAAAATAAACACTCCCAACTCCAGTCCCCGTCCCCACATCCCACCGCCGTCAAGGCGGAGGGCTGCGGCCTGTGGGTGGAGGTGCCAGTCACCTCTGGAGAAGTCCCGGCGTTCCACCCTCTCCCTTCCTCCTGGCCACTCCGCTCCCCGATCCCTTTAAGGTCCAGCTAGGAGGGCAGAGCCCGGGGCGGTGGGAAGAGTCCCGGCCGGAGGTCAGACTGGGCATGCTCAGTGGCACAGCGGGTCGAGGCCGGGCCTGGGAAACTGGGCAGCCGAGCGCGCGCCTCGGAGGGGCCGCGGCGCCGCCCGCCCCCTGCAGCCTGTGCTGAGCCGCCCGCCGCCGGAGGGGCCGAACCGACGCCAACCTGCCGATCCCGTCACCGTTTATCTACCGCGCCCCGCGAGGAAGTGGCGTCCACACGCGCTCGGAAAGTTGGGCGTGCGGGAAGTTTGCGGGGAGCTCGGGGACAGCTCGGCGGCCCGGCCGGCGCGGGGCGAGCTCAGCGGCGAGAGCGCACGGGCGGCGGCGGGCCCGGGAGCGGAACGCGGCTTTTCCTGGGAGCGACGGTGTCTCCAGGCCGCTGGTCCCAAATGCACCGGCTCATCTTAGTCTACACCCTAATGTGCGCAAACTTTGGCAGCTGTCGGGACACTTCGGCAACTCCGCAGAGCGCATCCGTCAGAGCTTTGCGCAACGCCAACCTCCGGCGAGATGGTAAGAGACGTATTTCATTTCACAACTTAAAGAAGTTACGTCTGCTGCTGTTACTGTCCTTTCTATGCTTCCCCCCCTTCATTTTGGGTCTTTCGAATGAACTCGGGCTGAGTGCATTGTTGCGGGGGGGTCGCCTGCCTGTCTCCAGTCCTGGGAGAGCTCCGTTTCCCGAATGGGACTGAGAAATGTGGGGCGCGCGCTGTGGAATAGGATGAGCCAGGTGGCTTGTCTTGCGGCACCCCAGATAAGTCATTTTGGTGTCCAAGTCTCTGGTACCAGGATGCGGTGCCTCATCCCAGAGTTGGCGAAAGTTGCAGGCTGCGCCACCCCTTGGTCGGACTCAACCTTTCTTAGGCAATTTTGATAGATGGAAGGACTCGAGTAGCTTTCTCTGGGTAATATACTTTTATTTTATTTTATTTTATTTTTTAAGTAGGGAGAAGAGAAATCGTGCGTTTCAGTCCAGAAGTTATGTCTGGAACAGTGGCAGTTTATCCCTATGTTACTTATTTTCAGGAGAAGGCAGTGGGCAGCCTATTGCCCTACTGCCCTAAGTGACTTTCCTACTGAAGTTGACCCTGACTCAGAAGCTCAGTGTCTAGGAGACTAGGGCTTCTGGGGTTTTATCACCAGCACAGGAGCACCTTTCTTCTGCTGCTAGTTTCCTTGCAGAGAAGGCTTTTCAAGTATTTGTAAAGGAGCAAAGCTCCCCAAACAGCTGTCTTAAGTTAGGTCCCAAGCCAGCTTGTCTGTTTTCCTTTAGAGGACACCTGGTTTACTGGTTCCAAAGACTCTCAGCTGAGTTTATTTACTTTCTGAGGCTTCCATCTAAATCCGAAGTTGGTTTAACCTTCTGTAGTCATGTTCCCAGCAATTTGCAGCTGTTTGCCATCAACCTGAAGTGACCCACAGGCTTTTGGATGTTTTCTTTTTCCTACATCAGTTATCTTTCTCCCCTCCTTGCTTAAAGTCCTAACACATCTCTCAAGGAGACCACCAGGCAATTGTTGATGGCTTCACTGTTTCAGCCGGCTGCATTTGACTGTCTTGGTCAATTCACATTAGCCATCTTACTCCCCGATCAGTTTCTTCCTTGGTATGTCCTTAATTTGAAATTTACTAAATTACTTTTGGACTTTGCAGGAAAACCAAGATTTCATTAAATTATCTGATGATGAGGAGACTATGGATATGAGGTGGTGTAGATGTGCAGCAAGGGAAGCCACAGAGTCATTTTACTTTTTCATAGTTTCTATGTAAAAGATTCTAGCTGTGCATTTTTGACAACTCTTTGTCTTAGTTAAAAGCACTTTAAAAATTTTTTTGGTTTTCTTACAAAACTTAAGGGTCGACACCAAACCTTTGTGGGTTTTTTGTTTTTACTCTTTAATGTATCCATGAGGACAGATCTCCTAGCCGATCTTTTAAGTTTGTTATTATTTGCACTTTGTATGTCCTTTTGGCTACATAGAATAAAATTCCATTTATAATTTGCATGACTTCATAGCCATAACTTTGTAATCCTCAGCCTCCCAAGTATCAGTTACGAGAAGTCAAGGACAGAAAATGAAAAGCTTGTAACGTTTGCCCGTTAACCCAAGATTCTGACTAAAACCAAGTTATGTAGCTCAGCAGGGTTTTATTTGTTTTTTAAAAAGAGTAATCTCATTTTAGTTTCCATTGCTAAAACTCTATACATCTCTATACATCTGTCCAGTCCATATGAGAAATGCTTTGTTTTCTGAAAGTTTTAAAAACTACCCTTGATTTCTCATTTCTTCATATTTTAGTTAAAACTGTTTTGCAGTTACTTTCACAGTCCACATACACACACAGACACACACACACACACACAGACATGCACACACAGATGCAGATACACAGACACACACATACACAGACACGACACACACAGACACGCACACACAGACGTGCACACACAGCTGCAGATACACAGACACACACACACAGACACACACAGACACAGACACACACTGACACGCACACAGATGCAGATACACAGACACACAGACACGACACACACACACACGCACACACAGACATGCACACACAGATGCGGATACACAGACACACACACAGACACACACACAGACACACACAGAGACACACACACAGACACACACAGACATGCACACACAGCTGCAGATACACAGACACACACAGACACCCACACAGATACGTACACAGATGCAGATAGACACACACAGACACGACACAGACACACACACAGACATGCACACACACATGCAGATACACACACAGACACACAAACACACACACACACTCGGACGCACACACAGACATGCACACACAGCTGCAGATACACAGACACACACAGACACACACAGACACGCACACACAGATGCAGATACACACACAGACACACAAACACACACACACTCGGACACACACACCGACATGCACACACAGCTGCAGATACACAGACACACACAGACACACACAGACACAGACACACACAGACACACAGACACGCACACACAGATGCAGATACACACACAGACACACAAACACACACACACACTCGGACACACACACACTCACTCACTCTGATGATTTCTGATTGCTCAGTGCTTTCCTCAATGTCAATCTCATTTTACATATTAGACTAGGAAAGAGAAAAAGATAGTTACACGTTAAACATTGTTTTATGTAGAGTAAAACATGTTAATATTCATAATGGATTGTTGAGAAAATTTTCAAATGGCAGCTTTTTCTTAAATGAGCATGCATTCTTCAAGAGGGGCAATATTGTCCCCAGGGGGGTGAAATTGGATCTTACAGGGTGAACACAGTCAGATAGTGCGACGGTCTGTGTTCCTTCAAAGGGGTGGCAGATATAAATGGGTATACATTTATGTGGTATTAACATTCACAAGGAGGGAGAGTAAGCAGAAAAAAGTCTGAAAAGAGTCTTTCAGGGGATTGAGGTCAGCAGTTGTGAAAAATGACTGAGAAACATTGGCATAGAGTTTTGGTGAAAGAATAAGAGTAAGGGGGCTTTGAAAACATTCTAGGCAACACTTGGAAAAAATCTTAATGACCGTAGCTGACAGAAAGTCTTAGCTTATTAAATTAAAACTTGTTCTGATTTCAGACATTTTCAATCTTCTCTCCCAAATTTCTCCAATGACTTATTGAAGAAGACAATATTTTTGCTCATTTGACTATCAGATTAAGATATGATCTAAGCTAGAGTAGGACATGAACATGGAATATAATTAGGGAATAAATCGAAAATGGGAGTTTCTAAACATTAATTTAGGGTGTTTAGAAGACCTGGCTCTCAGATTGCAAATGACAGGAAATCACAACAAAAAATTAGAAGGGACCTTTGTATAGGAGTGTTAGAAACCATTTCCTGACGGTAGATGTACCTGCATGCTATTCATTTGTTCCCACTGGCCCTGTTAGTTGCTGCTTAATGTTGGGGTGAAGAAAGGAACAGAGAAGCCAGGTGTCCTGTTCAGGACGTTAGGTGTGTTTTATCCTGTCCAGACCAATACAATAAAACCCCACAACCTGATACGGTACACCTAATAGCTCCAGAAAATTGAAGTAGCTAAGAAATAACGTGAAAATACATAGTTAGGGTTGCCAAATGATAGTCTCCTTCTGACCATTAAAGAAGCTGTTCTGCTGCTGTGTCTTGGCCTTCCAGAGCTCTCCATCACAGGGTATTCTTGTTCTGAAGAGATATTTGCAGAGCCCTTCTACCTGTAGAATAGCTAATGTGGTCCTAATGAAGGACGGTAATTGAATTTGTTGCCCTTCTCCAGAAGGACATAAGGCGCTATAAGAACAATTAAACTGTAATAATTTACAGTGCTTAATAGAATGTTGACGCTTCCTTATATCGTATTTATTATTCTTCTCAGACTGATTTGATGCTCATTTCTGCCTCTGCTGACGAAGAAAACCAATTTAGCAGTAGCAGCAACATATTCTAATTTTAGTGCCTTCACAGTTGGTGCTTTTGTAATAACTGGTCACAACTAAGTGTTGCTCAGAGTGTGGATTAAGGAGTGTACAGGTGGCGATTAACTGACAGTATTACTTATTTATCTTAAAATCTAACTAGATAGAACTTCCTGCCTATGGGATTAAGAATATAGATGCACTCTTCATTTTCTTGACCTTTTGTTGCTTTTAGAAGGTACAGGTGTTGGTGGTAAACAGTTCTGAAATTAGTTCTCTTGGGTTAATATAATAGTACTTGAATCATCTGTTACATTATTATTATTTAGCGACAGACCTGCAGTTTTAGTAACTGTGCTGTCTTTGATTTTAAAGTAGGTAAGCTCATTTCTTAATGTGGTTTTCTATCGCCATAGTTGACGACAGCACATTGACTTAAGTGAGAAGATCAGAGCTTAAAGAGAAGGCAGCAAAACAGATAACATTATCAGTAAATAATTTTTAAAGTGTCTGAAGTCAGAGAATCAATTAGTGTTAACATTTTATGTTCATCTCTGTGTATGTTTTTTGTTCTAGGTATATTAAAGTCTATAATTTTAGAAAGCATAGTGGTGATCACATATTTTAAATGTAATGGACTTTGACTTGCCACCATGGATAATATCATTTTATAGAAACTCTTGTAAAGAACAGAGTTTAGCCACGTGTCTGTATATTGCGTAGTGGAGGATGCGACTAGGTGGTTGTGAGTTACATTAATGGCAATAGTGAGTTTATTAAATGACAGTGATTTTTGCTACAAGATTTTCCCTTTCGGTGAATGAAAGAAAAACTGTCTTGTTTCAAACAATAGAGTCAAACATTGGAGCAGAGCCCACAGAGTCACTGATCTCTAATGACTAGTACTAAGTATAAAGTTGATGTCATGAAAGACTTTGACCATATGTGGTCTCAGAGCCCTGTCATTCTAAGAGTCCAGAAAGATATACATATTTCTGTCTCTGTCCTTAAGAGCTGAGTTATAATGTAAATCATCTTCCTTCTGGAAATTAATCTTGAATTTAATTGTTGAAATCAGATTACTGTAAAACGGCATTCTGGAACACCTTAATAAAATCCTTCCCTTTATTAAAATAGGAAAATATTTTAGATGGATGAACCAGGTGTAGAATGTTTCTACCTCATCTGTGCCATGCCATTCAGGGAATACACTGATCATTCTCAGAGAATTCAGATGACTTGAGGGTGAAGGTGAGTTAATGTCTGAGCTACCTGGTCTCTTTGAAGCCTTTCTCCTTTCAGATCATTCTTTACTTGATCTTAACTGTCTTCTAGAGATGAAAGGTAGCAGACAAATAGTTCCTTATCCTAAGTTCTACTGCTAACCGCTGCTGTAACTACTATTCAGTGATGATTTCCAACATCCCTAATGCCAGCTGTATAAGGTGCTAGGTGTCTGAGCATCTGGCACAATACGAATAAAACACATATGGTTCCTGACCTCTTTGAATGTATTGCCTAGTGAACAATATAGACAGATATGTTGTCAGTTCCACTGTAATGTACACATCTTTCAGATGCATTCTGTAGAGTACCAAGATTCTGCAGAAGTGTTGTAGAGGTCGGTGCACAGGTGCCAAGGAGGCTGAACGTGTATAGTGTCAGCTCCTCCACCACCCCCACAACAGAATGGCTGCACAGGTATCATCACACTTCTTTTTCACGTATGTGTGTTCATCGTAAGAGTTTTGAGAAAATGTATTTTGCAATTTAAGTGTGAAAGTTCTAAAGTGTATGACATGTGCTTTAATGAAAGAAACACACTGAGGGATAGGAATTCACAAAGAGCACCAAATGTAGACTTGAGGAATTGAGAAGGGCTTCCTGGAGGAAGCGGTGTCTGAACTGAGGCTGAAGGATACGCTGCTTTGCCTGTAAAAGTAAGGCAAGCATGATTTGAAACCTTATGTGTTAGGATTCTTTAAAAAGAATGTTATTATTTAGTCTTAACAGACAAATAAATATTGTTTAAATTTATCCTGTACAGCATATTGTTTTGAAATATCTCTGCAGTATCAAATGGCTGAGTCAAGCTAATGAACATATATATTATTTCACATATTTATCATATTTTTGCGATAACACTTAACACTTAAAGTCTGCTTCCTTGTCAGTTTTCAAGACGACAATACATTATTATTATAGTAATCATATTGTATGTAACAGGATTCTTGATTTTCAAAACGTTGAAATCCATCATGCCTTCCGTGGACTGCAAGAGCTCAGGGCTGATTTCTGGGTGGAAGCTGTGAGCAGGGGTTGACCGTGATGCATTGGTTCTGGACAAGTCATTTCAGAAGTTGGGTGCAGTGAGAGGGAGGAGGGGGAGGGAACAGCGCTTGCCAGGATTTCCAGGTGAGAACACAGGTAAACAAGTGTCCACCCGCGACAGGCGTGAGGAATAATGTAGGGAGGTTGGCCATTGTGCTGAGAGCAGTGGGAAGCCATTGAAAGGTGTAATTTAGGCAGAGACGTCCATTCTGTGTTGACTGCTGGGTGCTAGCACTCCTGAAGAGTCTGCCAGGTTGAGGCTGTGATCAGAGCCAGTCTTCCTATATCCCTGCTGCCTGAGGGACGTGAATACAGATGGAATGATTTCATTTTTAATATAATAGTGGGGGCATGAATGATTTCCTTAAACCAAAATACCCAAATCCTCGGTGCCCTCACAATATCCCTGAGGTCCCCTCACGCTGGTTGTCTTTCTGCAGCTCAGCACAGCAGATAATATTTTGTAACTGTATCTGTGGTCTCAATAAGGTAATGCAAATTATGCAGGTAACCTGTCTAGTGTGTGACAACACTTTAAGTTTCTTTTTAAATAGCTACATTTTAGAATTAATGCAATTTAAAAGGGAGCATTTTTATACTTTCGTGTGAAGGATGGTTCTAGCAAAAAGCTATGGCAATATATAATGTTATAGCAAAAAGGAAAGAATCCAAGACAAAAAGTTCAGCAAAAATGTTCTGCCTCCTCATACCGTATATCAGAACCACATGTAAATCAAAACGGAAGGAGGGAGCCCACAGGACAGCAAAGTGCACAACTGCACGTACGGGAAGAAATAGTTTCTTCTGGTGAGTTTTATTTTTTTCCCAGAGCAAGGATAAAGCGTGCTTTGTTTCTTATGACTGTTGATAATGCACATTATTATGTCTCTTCCTTCATCACTCTGGTGTGCTGACATCTCTGTATTAACTTTAATATTGACAGATTAATATTGTGTGTTTTTTTGATTTGTGGGGTGTGCAGTTTAGTGGTTTTTATATAATTACAAGGTGGAATGGTATGTGGAAGCATCACAGCCCAGTCATGGGAGCTGTCTTTCATCATGAGAAGTCATCTTTCTCAGATTTTAGGGTTTTTGCTTGAGCATTTTTTTTTTTGTGGAGTATGTTCATGATGACAAACAGTTTTGGATGGAGTGCTTTGTCTATAAAAGTAAGCAAATGTGATTTGAAGACTTATATATTAGAATTCATTTTTAAAATTTTATTTTACTTTATTTATTTTTTGAGACAGAGTCTTGCTCTGTCTCCCAAGCAGGAGTGCAGTGGCATAATCAAGGCTTACTAAAGCTTTGTGCTCTTGGGCTCACACAATCCCACCACCTCGGCCTTCCACAAGTAGCTGGGACCACAGGCACATGCCACCATGCCTGGCCTTATTTTATTATTAATTTATTTTTAATTGACAAAAATTGTATATATTTATCATGTACAACGTGTTGTTCTGGAATATGTATGCAGTGTCAACTAGGACAGATCAACATTCATTACCTTACATGCTGTCTTTTTTCATGTGATGATAACACTTAAAATCTACTCTTTTAGCAATTTTCAAGTATAAAGTACATTGTTATTAACTATAGTCGCTATGTTGTCTATATTAGGATCCTGGATATTTAAGATTGGAAATGTAGCATGCCTTCTCTGGACTGAAGAGCTCAGAGACGTTTGCGGGGTGTGAGGTGGTGTTGAATGTGCAATGTTGGTTCTGAAAAAGGCTTTTCAGATCCAATCTGAGAAGATGCTGACAAGTTCTACATTTCATTGAAACATTTGATAAGCAATATAGCAACCACCTACTTTTATAAAATGTAGCTGTTTAGCAACCTCAGCTATGGAAAATGCAACCGAATGAACTAAGAAATATGCAACAAATCTACTTAAAAGTTAAATCAGTGACACAGAATGTATAAACGGGTTCCTGAGGATCATGGGGTAAACACTCAAAGCCCATTTGTCCTTCCTCTCCTGGTAATCACATCACCCTGCTTTATGTGGTTCTCATATCCACAGCAGATTAAGAGGAGGGTATTAGAATAAATAAGAGAATTGGTTCGAGTTACTCACACTATTAGCATTGAGAAGTGACAGCTAGTAGTTTTCCTGCCTCCTCTAATATTTCTGGGTCTTGAAAAGCATTCATAAGACCTGAACAAGCCCAGCTGGCTGAGGCTTCTTACTAAATAAGGTGAAAATAGTTCCAACCTGACTTCATATGTTGCTGGGGAATAACTATATTATGGCCCAGTAAAGTCGTTGATTTTAAAAATAATGACGTTGAGCCGTAAAGGGAAGTTCAGCTTATATGTCTGATAGGGTTACCAGGTCAGTGTCTTCTCCAGGTTCATAAACTGGAAATGGTATTGCCCAAAGTATGTATATATTTCCACCAGGAATGGGCAGCGTTTACTACAGAAGCCTTGGGGAGAGAATGGTTGCATCCTGGATGACAATAACCTATTATTTTCTTTCTTCTAGTGATGACTGCTACATTCATGTTAGTCAAGAGGGAGGTGAAGAGATTTTTTTGGTACTTTGGATTAGACTCTGTTGGGGTCGGAATCTTTAATAACTTGAATGAAAACGTAGAAAACACATCCATCAAACTTACATATTTTCACTGCGAAGAATAGTTAATAGCTTGGAGCAGATGCAGAGGTGGGCAGACTTTTTTGGTAAAGGGCCAAATAGTAAATATCATAGGCTTTTCAAGCCATATGGTCTCTGTTACAACTACTCAGCTCTGCCATTATAGCATAAAAGCAGTCAGGAATTGCAAAGTTAGCCTGTTCTGGTCAGTCTGTGTCTGAATACATTGTGCTCTTGGTACCCCTTCTTTGCATAATTCCACCTTTTTATAATTCTTTCAACCGAATTCCGTAGAGTTTACTACTCTTCTGTCTTTACAGTTTTCCTTCTTATTGGCTCCATTCCCTCAGCCAACAGGTGTGTTCTAGTTTCTTTGCACTGTCCCACAATATGTAAAAAGTTGTTTGATTGTTTCTCTTCACTTTACCATCACAGACACTTTGTCAGTCTCACCACAACTCAACGTCTTTTCCTGCTCTCCTCCCCTGTTCCCATTGGGATTTGAAATCATCCCCACTGCTCCGCTGAAACACTCTGGGTGAGGTCACTGATTTATCCTTTACTCAGGCATTGGCCCTTCTCTTCTTGAGGCATTCTCTTCCCTTGCCTTGCTGCTGCCCCTCCTTTGTCTTAACTACTCCTAAGTGACAAGTTTGAAATGGTTTTAGAAATAAAGCCAAAACTAACAGAGGACTTATTTCATGTCATTTGGAGATGCAATATTAGAGAAAGCTTAAAAAGCATTTTTGATGTTTTACTCTTTCTCTGTTACTGTGATGGATGGTGAATAAGGTAGGAAAGATTTTTAGAATGTAATGAAGGCTGCTGTTAATAGAAAAAGAAGATTCAAAGATGAAAAACCGATGTCATATTACACTCTATCAATTTATGTAACTATTAATATTTTTGAGGATAAAACATATTTTTAAAAATAAAAGCGTATTTGTCATGATAAAAATATGTCACTGAAGATATACATAGGTTTGTTTCCCGTATATTGTTGGATACCCTTTGTTTATTTTTTCCTTGACTGGGTCTTCCTGTCTGCCTGTAAATACTGATACATTTTCTAGGGCTCTGACCTCAGACTTTTCCTCTTTTCTGGCTGCTCCTCTCTGGAGGATCAATCTTTATCCAGTGTCAATTGCTACTTGTGTGCAAATGACCCCAAAAATATATTTTTAGTTTATACGTCATTACGGGCCCTAGACCTGTCTTTTAATTTTACTATTTGAGGTATATAATGAGTGATCCCTTTGGTAATTAAACTCTCCAATTCAGTAAACAATCGTGTGAAATAATTAGTTTTTTTTTCTTTTTTTTTTGAGACGGAGTTTCGCTCTTGTTACCCAGGCTGGAGTGCAATGGCGCGATCTCGGCTCACCGCAACCTCCGCCTCCTGGGTTCAGGCAATTCTCCTGCCTCAGCCTCCTGAGTAGCTGGGATTACAGGCATGCACCACCATGCCCAGCTAATTTTTTGTATCTTTAGTAGAGACGGGGTTTCACCAT
>CM052657.1:1788198-1803145 GCA_028533165.1 Leontopithecus rosalia | reverse complement strand
TTCTTTTTTTTTTGAGACGGAGTTTCGCTCTTGTTACCCAGGCTGGAGTGCAATGGCGCGATCTCGGCTCACCGCAACCTCCGCCTCCTGGGTTCAGGCAATTCTCCTGCCTCAGCCTCCTGAGTAGCTGGGATTACAGGCATGCACCACCATGCCCAGCTAATTTTTTGTATCTTTAGTAGAGACGGGGTTTCACCATTTCGACCAGGATGGTCTCGATCTCTTGACCTCGTGATCCACCCGCCTCGGCCTCCCAAAGTGCTGGGATTACAGGCATGAGCCACCGCGCCCAGCCAATAATTAGTTTTTAAAATATTGGGTTATTCATCCCATGGTGAATTCCTGAATCATGTTAATCATTTTTGTTGTTCTTCCAGACACATCACAGTTGTTTTTGGATGAATTGTTGAGTGAATGAACAGATCATATATCACGTTTTAGACAGAGGAATTGCACCACTCTGTGTAGCCTTTTCTGCCTCCCAACCCTCCCCAGTTAGATTCTGCTGCTCGTTGACTTATCCCATATTTCTATCATAAGCCCTACCGTGTTACTCATTTATTTATATATCTGACATCTGCAGATCCAGGTACACTAACTGTATTTGATACAGCTGAACATCCTCACTGCCCATTTCATTTGCTGGCACAGTGGAGACACTCAGTAAGGTTTGATGAATCTGCAAATCAACCAGTCAGTGTCCTCTTTTAATGACAGATGTTTAGGCCACATGAGCCTTCTCACTATCAAACTGTAAACGAGAGAGAGTGTTTAAATTCAGAATCTGGAGTAGCTGTCAGGTTTCTGCTTTAAATGTATGGGTGGTTGCTGTATTGTTGAACAAGATAGGAAGCAAAAGAGGAAGAGCAGATAAGAAAAGGTCATAAAGATAGAAAATTAACTTGTGAACACTTTAAGCTTTAGGAGCTTTTGCAACATTGATGTAGAGAAACTGATGGACAGGAAGGTAAGAGAGAAACATATTTGCCTGAAATGCATGCACAGTGAACATGAAGTAAATGATTATGTATTAGAAAGTTTTAAAAATAATTAACATTTATGATTACGGGTACATGATATTAATGCCTGATAATTCTTAAGTGCTTTTAACATGATTAAGTGCATTAACATCTGTTATGAACAGTGGTGTGTGTGAAGAATCGGCTGTATGTTTCCAAAAGACTTTGTTGAGAACACCAAGATTACACATACTTTTAGACCGCCACTTTGAACATAGCATATTTTGGGTTAATTTTGGACAATTATCAGTGAAATGTGGAGAATTTTCAATTGTCTGTAAAAAAAAAAAGCCAAAAGGAAAACAAAAACTCACCAGATAACCCTGACTGGAATGAATCCTTTTTGTCATACCTTTCCAATATTAGGATTCGAGTCCATTTACATTAAATTCCTGCTACTTAATACAAGGGTTCAAAAAACAGGTAAAAAGTAAATTCAGGATGAGGGAACTAGTCTTAAGAGTCAGTCTGGAAGACAGAAGGCTAACAAAAAATTAATGCGTCTTCATTTTGTTTATAAATTTATAGACAAACGTTTACATTCTATGTTATTTTACTGATGATAAAATAAGAGTCGTTACTGAACAGGGTATAAAAGTACATTTGCGGTACTAACAAATTTCATTGTCAGAGTTTCTAAACATGTAATTAAAGGATTTGTAAACATTTGTTAATTAAAGAAACAAGCTAGAATGAAGTGAGAGAGACTTGGAATTGAGTTTCAGTATAGTGTATGTTGGGATTATTTAAATACTTCAGGAAGAGCCAGTGTGGCCTTATAGCTTTTTTTCTTTAGTTTACTACCATTTACCAAACCCAATTGCAATAAACTACGTATTGAGCATTGACTACATGCAGTCTTCTGGATGAAGCAGAAACAACCAAACCTAAGGCACAGTCTCTGCTCTGCTAAAACTTAATTTTGGGCCGGGCGCGGTGGCTCACACCTGTAATCCCAGCACTGTGGGAGGCCGAGGCGGGTGGATCACGAGGTCAAGAGATCGAGACCATCCTGGTCAACATGGTGAAACCCCATCTCTACTAAAAATACAAAAAATTAGCTGGGCATGGTGGCGCGTGCCTGTAATCCCAGCTGCTCAGGAGGCTGAGGCAGGAGAATTGCCTGAACCCAGGAGGCGGAGGTTGCGGTGAGCCGAGATCGCGCCATTGCATTCCAGCCTGGGTAACAAGAGCGAAACTCCGTCTCAAAAAAACAAAACAAACAAACAAACAAAAACTTAACTTTGGCTGAAGAGAAAAAATAGGCATGTGAATAAACATAGGGCAAGGCTGTGCCATCTGAGGGCCACCGTTATGTGACCTGGGATTTTTTTTTTTTTTTTTTTTTTTTAAGAATCTCAATTTCAAGATTCTGTCTTGATGATCAAACTACAGCCGTAAATTATCTGTCCTAATATTTGGTTCAATAGAAAAAAAACTGCATTGGTTGAATTGTTGAACGTAGTATTATTTGAAAATGAAAGGCCAATCCCTTATGATTAAGTTATTAAAACTTGAGCAGAAAAGTAACTTTTAATTGTAGGACCCGAAGTCATACTTTCTTGATTTTTTTCTTCTATGTGTTCAAATTTAAGATGTATTTCTGAACATGAAACAAATTTGTAGACTCAGTTACCTACACAGTATAACTTAACTTTTTAGTATGTGATATGCAATATAATTATTTGACCACTGGATAACAGTAAACAAAGACAACTTTGGGCATGATGTATTACTTTCCCTCTCTTGTTTGGGAGTGTAAATTAAACTAGGGAAGTCTCATATTTTCCACATATATTTTTTGAAAAATCTAAGAACAGTGGGAATCTATCATTAATTTAGAGCAATTATATTCTGTATTATATCAATACATTTTAAATATAATTAAAATATGTTGAAATAATTCAGATAACTGTCTTACCACTTTATACTATTTATATATCCAGTTTATATGTGTGCGTAAAACTCATGAAAATCCAACTTAGAAATATTGGTTGAAAATAATTTTTTGAACAAAATATGGCCATCTAACTTGCAGGAACTTCCTGAAGATAAGAAAGAAAGAAAAGAAAAAAGAGCAAAAAAAGAAAGCAAGGGTGAGAGGAGAAGAGAGAGTAAGAGAGAGCTTTCTATCAGTGCGCTGAGCAGTAATCAGTGATGGATGTGCAACAGCTACATCATACCTGCACGTAAAAAATTAGGTGTATCCATCCAGCATTAGTAAAATCTGCAATATATTATATAAAATGACCATTTTTAATGAATGATTCAGGGCAGATTAGAAAATCATTGTTGGGATTTGTCCTATGGCTGAATAATGACCCCAAAGATATCAAGTCCTATTCCTGGAAACTTTAAATGTTACTTTATATGGAAGAGACTTTGCAGATATTATTTACTTAAAGATCTTAATATAGGAGATTTTCCTGGATTATCTGGTTAGGCCCTAAATGCAATCACAAGTGTCCCTGTAAGAGAGATGCCAAGGGAGATCTGATACAGACAGAAGAGATGTCTGTGTGACCACAGAGACAGAGATGTGAGTAATGGTCCACAAGCCAAGGAATTCCAGTGGCAATCAGGATCTGGAAGAGGAAAGGTCTGGGCTTTTCCTGGAGCCTCCAGCGGGAGTATGGCCCTGCGAGCACCTTAATTCAGGTCCGTTGAAATTGATTCCAAACTTCCAGTCTCCAGAACTGTAAGATAATAAATGTGTGTTACTTTAAACCTGCAAATTTGCTGCCATTTGTTACAGCCACTACAGGAAACTAACACAGGGTCTTCGATACGAATAATGAATAGTTGAACTGCATAGTTTGTTCAGCACAGTTTCCCAACCATTATAAATTTCACTGGCCAGTAAATCTATATTGACAGTTTAATTGTGCATTTAAATCTCTGCTTCGGAACAATTTTCTGGTTAGAGAAGTCTCACTTCTGCCCTAATTCCATATCAGAAAGATTGAAATTTTTGGCTTGAAATCTTATGGACTTTTCAGATAAGATTAAATCAAGGATGATAAGGGCAGTGACCTATTTCATTATATTATAAAATGATATTTTAAAATTTCCATTAACCTCATGTGTGATTTATTCATTTGTTGGCTCATATGTTTTTGCAATTTTAATTCCATAAAGTTTTATCGCAAGTCCACTGTGTATCTGCTGCTATGCCGGGTTCCCAGGTCAAAGCCTTGAAAGTGATGTGATAATTACGTGATGATAGCTACCGTTCACAGAGCACCTACTCGTCTCAGCATTGCATTAGATATGTAGATGTAACATGGTATGTGTAAATACAATGACCATAGTATATATGCAGTGATGGGAACAGAAGAGATATACAGAACGTTCTAGAATATAGTTGTTTCTTCACCATCATTTCATTGTAACATTGATCAGAAAAGAAAAATCAATTTCCGGCCAGGGCCACTGTCGAGTCTGAAGTTTATGGGTTTTCTCTAGATACTCTGGTTTCCTTCCACATGCCACAGTACACCTTTTTATTTTTTTTGAGACGGATTTCGCTCTTGTTACCCAGGCTGGAGTGCAATGGCACGATCTCGGCTCACCGCAACCTCCACCTCCTGGGTTCAGGCAATTCTCCTGCCTCAGCCTCCTGAGTAGCTGGGATTACAGGCACGCGCCACCATGCCCAGCTAATTTTTTGTATCTTTAGTATAGACGGGGTTTCACCATGCTGACCAGGATGGTCTCGATCTCTTGATCTCGTGATCCACCCGCCTCGGCCTCCCAAAGTGCTGGGATTACGGGCTTGAGCCACCCCGCCTGACCTGCCACAGGTATACTTAACAAGTTAATGTAGCTTAATATTTAAAACAAGACACTGAAAATGTCTAGATGGGTACTTATCCCCCCCATAAACACACAGGTTTGGTCCTAGCCTTTCTATTAGCTCTCAGTGATATTACACATACAAGCATCCACAGCCCTGTAAAAATGCCCTCTAGATTATCAGAACATGAGGAGCGAGTATCAAGCACGGACGTATGCAGCTCAAAACACTTTGCTTAGCCACGCCCCCACTGGAAACAGCAGTGACAAAGTTTTAGCAATGGACGAAAGTTTAACCCATTAGGTGAATTGATGCTTCTACATGGTCCCACTCTGAGTCTGTGTGTGTGTGTGTGTGTGTGTGTGTGCTGGCCCATGGGATGGCATCCTGTCCAGGGCTGGGTCCTGCCTTGTGCCCTGAGCTATTGGAATATACTCTGGCCACCTGAGACCCTGAACTGGAATAAACGGTTTGAAAATGGGATGAATCAATGAATACAAATTATTGTAAAATAAAAATTTCATCAAGTATAAGATAATCATAAAAGTGTACTATAATAAAGATGCAGTAGGAAGGCACACCATGAGCCTGCTATATTCGTTCTTGTTTGTGTTTGAGCTGTGTCATGGTGGGGGCTGCTGCTTCCAATGTTCACTTTGCAGACATTTATTCCTTGACCTAACCCACCACCACTACCACTGCCACCACTCACTGGTTCTCCAAACTTGGGCATACAACTGTCTCACTTGTTTTTATTCATTTTTTAAATGTATGTATAGCTCACACTTATTTCATTGTTGAATATTAGAACTTGGTCTTTATTTAGAAGTTTGGTGAGGTTTTTGTGACCAGAATTATGCCATAGGAATTTAATTCTTGTTTATACCAACTAACCTGTGATAAAGTTGGTTTCCCTTTACATCATTTCACTTAAAATTGCAATTTCCAAGAAACTATAGATGACATTAAGTGAGAACTTACTGTACCTAGATGAGGTATTTGCAGATATTAAGATTACTGGAAATTGAAGTTTAGGACAGACTCAGAGAATTCCAGATGAATTTCTGAGCCCAAGGCTCTTAGCTGAAATTGAACCAAACTCTTGCCTCTTGAAACCATTGTTGTCCAAAAGAAGTGTAATATTAGCCAATGTCCTTTAAAGTTTTTTAGTAACCACATAAAAAAGTAAAAATAAATACATGAAGTGTTTTTCGATACATATACACCATGGAATTCTATGGAGCCAGAGAACAAGACCATGTCCTTTGCATGGACATGGGTCAAGCTGGAGGCCATTCCTTAGCAAACCAACAGAAACAGAAAACCAAATACACGTTCTTAGTTATAAGTGGAAGCGAAGTGACGAGAATACATGGACACATAGAGAGGGGAACAACACAGACTGAGGCCTTTCAGAGGTTGGAGGGTGGGATGGGAGAAGAGCAGGAAAAGAAATAATGGTTATAAGTCTTACTACCTGAGTAATGAAATAACTGTATAACAAACCCCCATGACACAAGTTTACCTATGTAACGAACCTGAGCTTGCACCCTTGAACTTAAAAAAGTAGAAATATATTTTATTTAACTCATTATGTATGTAAATATTTTAATGTTTTATAAATTATTTAATTGCAATTTCTTCTAAATTTTTATTATACTAAATCTTCAAACTCTTATACAAATTTTATACTTACAATATATCCTATTTCAGAGTAGCCACATTTCAAAGATTCTGTGGCGACATGTGGGTAGTTGTTGCCAGTGTGGACACTGTAGCTCTAGGACATTAAGATCATTTATTTGGAACAGCACAAGTTATCATTGGTCTGTTTCCAACATTAAAAACTAATTTATGAGAGGTATTTTTGTATCTCATTGTTTCAGTGTGTTGAAATAGACTGAGTCACTTTTTAAGGAGATTAATA
The DNA here is from genome assembly GCA_028533165.1 of Leontopithecus rosalia. Classification (NCBI taxonomy): domain Eukaryota; kingdom Metazoa; phylum Chordata; class Mammalia; order Primates; family Cebidae; genus Leontopithecus; species Leontopithecus rosalia. The sequence goes on along the minus strand of CM052657.1, from coordinate 1,796,403 downwards.
GCTCAGCATGGGCAAGTTTTATGTGGTTTATATATTTTATTACATCAATAGTGGTACAGTTGATGTTGCTAGTTATTTTCCTGTATTCTCTTAAAAAGACTTAGTCATCTAATGAACGTACAGTCGACCGTGCTACTCAGTTTTTATGCCAGGTGCAAAATTTCTGCTATTTGAAAAGTTTCTTATGAAAACAGCAGCTTGCACTTCATTTCTTTGCCATGAGTGGAAAACACTGTGTTTAACCAGCACGGTATTTCTTTTTTTTTTTTTTCTGAGACGGAGTTTCGCTCTTGTTACCCAGGCTGGAGTGCAATGGCGCGACCTCGGCTCACCGCAACCTCCGCCTCCTGGGTTCAGGCAATTCTCCTGCCTCAGCCTCCCGAGTAGCTGGGCTTACAGGCACGTGCCACCATGCCCAGCTAATTTTTTGTATTTTTAGTAGAGACAGGGTTTCACCACGTTGACCAGGATGGTCTCGATCTCCTGACCTCGTGATCCACCCGCCTCGGCCTCCCAAAGTGCTGGGATTACAGGCGTGAGCCACCACACCCGGCCTGGTATTTCTTTTTATTTACAACTTAATTTGACTTAGGCACTGATGATGTTCTCATTTATCACTTGACCATTTAAAAAAATTATTCTTTCTGGCTGAGTTTTAAAGATTTGTGAATAACAGAACACTGATTTAAAGTATTATTTGTATTTGTAATCTGTATTTGATGCAAATTTTGTATCTAATCTGTATTTTGTATGATTTGTGTTTGTATTATTTTGTATAATCTGTATTTGATACAGATTTTTACTAAATTACCCATATCTCCTTGGAGTTAGTGGCCTTAGATTTGGAGCCATTGGACAGCATATAATTGGAAGATGACCTTTTTTTTTTTCTGAGACGGAGTCTTACTCTGTCACCCAGGCTGAAGAGCAATGGCGCAGTCTTGGCTTACCACAACTTTTGCCTGCTGGGTTCAGGCATTTCTCCTACCTCAATTTCCCGAGTAGCTGGGATTACAGGTGCCCACCAGCACGCCCAGCTAAATTTTGTATTTTGGATAGGGACAGGGTTTCACCATATTGGCCAGGCTAGTCTTAAACTCCTGACCTCAGGTGATCTGCCCACCTGGACCTCCCAAAGTGCTGGGATTATAGGCATGAGCCACCGCGCTCGGCCCATAGCATGACTTTTTAGGACAGTAAAATGTTATGAAAATTGTTTTTTGATTAAAAAATTTCAGACCTGCCACTTACTATGTGGCCTAGAATTTAAAAGTGAGTAATACAAATTCTTACAGCAATATAAATCATTCACACTTTTGTTAATTGAGTATCTCTACCAAGCTGTTGGTTAGATCACTGTTGACATGACCATTAATTTGCATATAATTTGGCCAAGAAAAAATACTCTATCAAGTAAAATTTCTTGTAAGAGTATCCTATGTTTCCTTACCTGACTTTAGAAATATCTCATTCGATTGTGTTCCCATGAGAGGCTCATATATAATGATGCCCTGTAAACCTTTCATTGCTGCAAAATTTACTTCTTCCATTTGTGGAGAACTCAACCTAAGTTGTCCATTTTGATGTCTTATCCTGTGAAAAACTATAGCACAGTGTACTTCATTTTCAAAACAAGCACACAAGATTGGAAAGGCTTGTTCTAAGCAAGAAACAGCTTCACAAGATCAGAATCTCTTCAACAACTTTATATGTGTCAAGTAACAGCGTGACTCTGGTGCTATTGAAAACATTTTATTCAGAGGGCACTTTTCAATTTTCAACCAAGAAGTGGTTTTTAAAACAACTATTTTTTTTTTAGTATGCCTCGGTGCCTGGTGTATACCATTCTCGCTTATTTCTACCTGAAATTATATCATTTATTTTCATTTGTTTATGTTCTGTTTTCCTTCAGGAATGTAAGCTCTGTAAGGATAAAGACTTTGTTTTATTCCGTACTGTATCCTTTTTTATGTTTCTTTTATTCCCCGCTGGCTCCTGGAATAGTACCTGATATATAGAGGTACTCAGTAAATGTTGGCAGAATGACTGAATGAACATCAGCCAAGTACAATTCAGATGAAACTCCAGCTCATAGCAGGAGGAAAATGTCCGCGTAAGCGGATGGGGACTAACTTTGATGCTAATGCGACTTAAGCTTCAGGTCCGTCTGCTTGATTGGCCCCTTTTAAGGTCCTGTTACCTAATTTTATGTGCATAATTTGATGCTCTTTATCTTAAAGAGGGCATCCCAGAACATACAAGTGTTAGACTACAAAGTCTGGATCATTCCCTGGAATTAAGATCCCCATCTTGGCCTTTGAGGTTGGCTCATGAAGAAATGTAGAAACAAGTGAAACTATCAGATAAAAAATGTAATTCAGCAAGAGTTCTGGTACTCCAGGAGCAGGATGAACCACATTGTCTAGTCCAATATGAAACATCCTGACTGTTGTCCATGGCGATTGTGATGCTCTTGTGCTACTTCCCTGGAACATACTTCTGTTCCCACAACTAAGATATACGTATTCCAAAGGTCTGTTGTGTTTTTGTTGCCAAACAAATGTCTTTCAGTGCTACATGTTAATGTAGTTACATAATTTAATTAAATATTGTGTGACAACAGCAAAGCATGAATGTAAAAATGAGAGTTGTGTCTGTAAATATTTAATTTAGTGTTTGTTCAAACTTTCATGGTGAGTGGTCAGAAATAAAGCTTATTAGTCTCCTTGCACTGCCGTAACAAAATGCCACAGACCGAACGTCTTATATAACAGACATTTATTTCTCACAGTGCTGCAGGTCCAAGGTCAAGGTGATGGCAAATTTGATTTCTGGTGAGACTTCTCTTCCTGGCTGACGCATTGTCACTATCTTCCTGTGTCCTCACATGGTCTCTCCTTCTTGCGTATGTGGAAGGAAAGAGATCTCTGGTGTATCTTTATCTTCTTAAAAAAACACCTGTCCTATATGATTAGAGCCCTATCCCTATGACCTCATTTAGCCTTAATTATCTCCCTAAAGGCCCTGTTTCTAAATATAAGCACGCTGGGGGTCAGGACTTCAACAGATAAGTTTTGGGAAAATATACTTTATTACAGTTAAGTGTAAGTGAGACGAACTATTTCACAAAGAATGAAAATAAAATAAGCCTAAAAATCCTGAAGACCTCCCTATATAAATTGCCTCACATGTATCCTTAAGGTTTTCTCTAATTTCAAGAAAGATAAATTGGAAATTATGGATAATTTATGGATGTAGCTTAGGCAAGAATGATGAAAAATTTTATTAGTATGAGACATATTTAAGGAAAAGACCCTTGCACTTCATCAGAAATTGGCTATAGAAATGCGTTAAACTAAACGTGTTAAACTAAACTAAAATGTAAAACCCTACATTTTAACTGGTATTTTAATGAATTCAGTACTGTTTCAACTATGTCACATAATAGGGTTACTAATGCTCGTAAGGAAACAATGTATTAAAGAGATTCATGTATTGCACAATGTAGCATAGCATTCAGTTTATACAAATACTGGTTAATGAACTCATTAACTTGAAAATAAAATCTGGCTTGATGAGGGACATGTGGAATAACGATTAAGGATAACAAGACTCAGGTGAAATCCACCCCTACCACTTGCTAGCTGTGTATTTGCAGGAGTTACTCGACCCCAGCCTCAGTACTCGGAGATTAAAAAACAATAACACCACATATTACAAAGGAAATGTGAATATTAAATAGTTATTGTAGGTAAAGCACTTAGCACAGTATCAGGGAAATGGCACTACGTAAATGGTAGGGTAAACAGGGTATTTTCACCTTTCTACATTTTTTCAGAGTATACTTTAAATAATAAAAGGTGTATCTTACTATAAGTATTAGTAACACCTGTGTCTATGATATGTTACTATGGTGATTTCACTGAGTTTTAGCTCTGGAAGACTACTTAGAGGTAGGCTGGGCCATCTTCTTGCTTTATGGTTGATCAAACCGTAGCACAGAAAGGTGCAGTGACTTCCCTGAAGTCATGCAGGGGATCAGTGGCAGCATCAGGATTTAAATAAAAATTTCTGATCTATCATCTGTTGGCTTTTCCAAACTATTGCAGATGGCTCCTGTCTATTGTTAGGTAAGACAGTTGCCAGCCTTAGTAAGACTGGTGATACAGAGTTAGAACGGCTTCAACATTGAATTGGGTGTGTAACAAACATACCTGATTGTTCCCTGCCAAGTTGTGTTCAGTTTGGACTTTTTTTTTTTTTTGAGATGGAGTTTTGCTCTTGTGGCCCAGGCTAGAGTGCAATGGCGTGATCTCAGCTCACTGCAACCTCTGCCTCCTGGGTTCAAGGGATTCTCCTGCCTCAGCCTCCTGAGTAGCTGGGATTACAGGTATGTGCCACCCTGCCTAGCTAATTTTTGTATTTTTAGTAAGATGGGATTTCTCCATGCTGGTCTCTCACTCCTAACCTCAAGTGACCCCCCGGCCTTGGCCTTTGGACTTTTTAAATGGTAAATATAATGGCTGTAATTGCTTCAGCATTTTGAATAAAACATGGTGATAGGAATTGAGATTTTGAGGCTTTCCCTTTTTTGTTGTTGCTTTCTATTTTATTTATAGTCTTAACCCCCAGTATTGCACTTGCTGGAGCACTTTCAAGTCACAGTTGTAATCAAGAAAGTGTTCAGCCTGTTCACTGGAGGCTTGACTTTTTAGCAGTCTGCTTTCTGTCTATAAAAACATGAATCTAAATAAAGTTGGAAGCCAAGATGAGATGACATCCATTCCTGACTTGCCAATCAAAGCTTTCTGTAATGTCTAAAAGCAATATGTATGCAAATAACAAATCAGTCTTAAGGAAAAGGATAGAAACTTAAGCTGCCTTAAATAATCTTAACTGCATTTGAAAAGTAGACACATTGGTTTTATAATGTAACCAAGGAAAACAAATGTAAATCCTTTCCTGGTTTTTAAGCAGTGCTTTGGAAGTGAGTTTTGCTTGACTCGTGTGTCTTTTACTGAATATTTACTGTATGCCAGGTAGCTGCTAGTATATTAGTAAAAGACCAGATCCTGCACCCTAATGTAGCCATTTGGTCTGGAGACTCTGAAGGCTAGTAGATTATATGCACTGGGATAAGTGTTGTGAAAACCGGGCCATAGGTGCCCCAAGGAGGTGCTTCTATCCCAGACCTGGGGAAGGACTAAGCCTTCCCCACAGAGCTTGAGTCACCTTAAAATGTACATGGTATCTCCAAGGATAGAAATAGTTAGGTTAAACCGGACCTTTGGCTGCCAGATTTTATGTTGTCACAGAGGCCAAAATCTACTAAGAATTCTAAGAAGGAATGAGTTTTTGCTTCCCTCCGCAAGCATTTGCTCAAGATCCCTTTCTATTTTTTTTGCTCCCATCTAGCATGTTCAGAAATGTGTAGGCTAGACATAGATAATAGATAGCAGTTTTATTATAAATCTTAATACCTAATCAATGATTTTCTAAAGGAGGCCCAGCTTTAATTGCATAAGGGGCAATTTTCTGATATCTATATCAGATATCTGTATCAGAAAATTGTTCCTTATACAAAAGAGGAAATTATGCCTTCCTATTAAAATTAAACAAACAAAAAACATTTTAAAACAAAGCAGCCTTTTTAAAATTTGCATGCTCAATAAAGAAAAATTTTTCATACAGAATATTAATGATAATATCTTATTGTTATGTTCTGAAAATACACACTATGAGGAAAACCTGCATAGCTCCCTAAAAATAACCAGGCCTTCGTTTTTCAGTGAGTTGTGGGAGCAATCCGTAGAGTACATCTCAGCAGCATGGCGCTTTCAGAGACCACCTCTGTTCCCAGGAGCGTTCCCTGTACTTACAGGAATGATTTACTGGCCTCACTCAGGACACCCTGGATGCAGGCGGCTTTCAAACCTCCGTGGACATGCGCTACCATGACCCACATCATTGCCCCTGGATGCATCGTGATATTTAATCCCACAGAGGGCTTTGGTCACATCAGAATGAACAGTCTGCGTTTTCTAGAGGATTTGAGCACAGCAACATCACTTCCTGGAAACCTCTCCCTTGTTCTAATCACAAAGAAATTCTTAGCGCCTTAGGTTTTCCTGAAGCACCGACTATCACATCTACAACTCTCATTTAGCCAAATCAAGGATTTGAAAACTTAGAGGTAAGAGAGAGACTCGTAATAAACCCATTGGCTTATTTGTTAAATATTATTGAACATATGTTGTTAGTAAGGCACTATGCTAAGTAGATAAGGCAGAAAATTTAAAAAATCTATTTGAACATCTCTGATAGAAGTTTGTGTATATTCTCTCTCTTTCTATATACATACACACACACACACACACACATATTCCTGTAAATATATATGTTACATATTATATATCTGGGTATATGCATTTGTAAGTATATGTTATATAATATATATTTATATTTATAAATACATGTTTGTATATATGTATAAATACACACACATGTATTTATACAGCAGATATTCACACATAACTACATATATCCAGATACATGATAAAATTGAACATATATATGTACAGGCACGCAAGCATGTACACACATGTTCAGGTGTGTTATGTGTATTATAAGGAGGTATATGTGATATGAATATATGTGTTACCATTAATATGACAGTATTTATTAATATGGTAAGTGTGAAAGTGAGATGCTGAAATAATTCTTATTAGGGAGGGTCACTAACCCCGAGACAGTAGGCATCCTTTGGTGGAACTGGAAATGGTGTTCAAGCCAGGCTATAAAGATGGTATATTAGTGTCTTTGGGTTCTAAATAAATTGCACAAGTATTATGATGGCTTAATACAACAACATTTATTTTCTCAAGTTTCTGAAGATAAAAATTCCAAAATAGGGGTATCAGTGAGGCCACACACCTTCTGGAGGGCATAGGGAGGGTCTGTCACCTCCTTGTGGCTGCTCGCATTCATTCTTTGCTTGCATCAGTGCAATTTCTGCCTTCATAGCCACGTTGCCTACTCTTTTTGTGTATGCTAAATGCTTCCCAGCCTCACTCACATAGGGACATGTGAGATTGCATTTAGGGCTCCCGTGGATAATCCATAACCTCTTCCTCACAAGACCTTGAACGCAACCACATTCTTTTCAGTGCTGTAGCAGGTGCCTGTGGTCTCAGATACTCATGAGGATTACTTGAGCTCAGAAGTTCAAAGTTACAGTGAGCTATGATTGCACCACTGCACTCCAGCCTGGGTGGCAGAGCAAGACCTTGACTCTAAAAAAAATAAAAAATAAAAAATCTCCATATCATTCCAGTTTTAGTGTATGTGATGCCAAAGCAAGCACAAAAAAATTAAATCTCATGTTTGCCATCTAAGGTATGTTTACAAGTTCTGGAAATTAGAATGTAGACATATCTTTTTGTGGAGTATGGGTACCATCCAACCTAAGACAAATGAAAACCTTTTAAAAAGCTGAATTTGGGGAGTACATAGCAGGTTTCTTAACTACCCTGGTTTCAGTTTCTTAGAAACAAGGCTAAGCAGATATGTAAGGCAGGAAAGAGAAGACATTCTGGGTAACAAACAGGAGGTCTGTCATGGAGCACCATAAGTTGTGTTTGGAGAAGAGGAGAGATACGAACTAGCAAACATAAGATGGGCCAGACTGTATAGGCCCTTTGCTGCTGGGCGGCAATGTTAAATGAATTGGAGAACCAGTGAAAATCAGACAGCAAATCTATTAACATAGCCAAGGCAAGAACTCACCAAAGCCTACGTACAGCTATTAGCTGTGAGAGTAGATAGGAAGGGAGAGATTTCAGCAGTAAAATTAATCAACAGAATCGATGGGCTTTAGATCCTAATGAAGATAACTAGGAAAAGGCTAGGGCATTAGCAACAGGGAGACAGTAAAACAGAAGTGATTGTTGTATTTGCAAATGTTGTTTTAGTTGCCCATATACTATCCAGAGGAGGGTGTAGTTAGAATTGTGGAAGACAGTGTGGTGATTCCTCAAGGACCTAGAAATAGAAATTCCATTTGACCCAGCAATCCCATTACTAGGTATATATCCAAAGGACTATAAATCGTTCTACTATAAGGACACATGCACACAAATGTTCATTGCAGCACTGTTTACAATAGCAAAGACCTGGAATCAACCCAAATGCCCATCGATGATAGAC
>CM052657.1:1751519-1779301 GCA_028533165.1 Leontopithecus rosalia | reverse complement strand
TAGTCCCATATTTCTTGGAGACTTTGTTCATTCCTTTTTGTGCTTTTTTCTCTAATCTTGGCTTCTCGTTTTATTTCATTGAGTCGATCTTCAACTTCTGATATCCTTTCTTCTGCTTGGTCAATTCGGCTGTTGAAACTTGTGCATGCTTCGTGAAGTTCTCGTGTTGTGTTTTTCAGCTCCTTCAATTCACTCATATTGCTCTCTAAGTTGTCCATTCTTGTTATCATTTCCTCAAATCTTTTTTCAAATCTTTTTTCAAGGTTCTTAGTTTCTTTGCACTGATTTAGAACATGTTCTTTTAGCTCACAGAAGTTTCTCATTATCCACCTTCTGAAGTCTGATTCCGTCATTTCATCACTCTCATTCTCCGTCCAGCTTTGTTCTTTTGCTGGTGAGGAGTTTTGGTCTTTTGTAGGAGATGAGGTGTTCTGGTTTCGGGTGTTTTCCTCCTTTTTGCACTATTTTCTTCCCATCTTTTTGGGTTTATCCACGTGTTGTCTGTGTAGTTGCTGATTTTCCGATTGGGTGTCTGAGTGGACGTCCAGATTGTTGATGATGAAGTTATTTCTGTTTCTTAGTTTACCTTCTAACAGTCTGGCCCCACTGCTGTAGGATTACTGAGGTCCACTCCAGGCCCTGCTTGCCTGGGGCACTCCTATAGCAGCTGCAGAACTGTGAGAGTTGCTACCAGATTCTTCTTCTGCTATCTTTGTCCCTGAATGATGCCCGCCGAATGTCAGTCTGATCAGTCCTTTGTCAGGTGACTCTTTGGATATACGGGGGTCAGGGAGCTGCTTGAGGAGACAGTCTATACTTTATAGGAGCTCTAGTACTGGGCTGTGAGCTCTGTTGTTCATTCAGGGCTGTTAGGCAGGTACATTTAGGTCTGCTGCAGCAGAACTCATAAAGCCCCTTTTTTTTCCTCAGGTGCTCTGTCCCGGGGAGTTAGGGCTTTATTTATGAGTATCTGTTGCACTGTTCTGCCCACCAAGGAGGCAGTCTAATCACTGCTTGCCTATAGTGGCTATGCTGAACTGCCGTGGGCTCTGCCCTGCTGCCGTGTGTAATTCTCTGTAGTCCTAGAATTTATATGGGTGTGCTTGCCTCTGCAGTGGCGGACTCTCTCTGTTATAGTGGGTTGCCTGAGCAATGGCAGGGTGCCTCAGCAATGGGAGTGTACCTCCGTAGGGGTCAAGTGCCTCGGTAATGGCAGATGCCCCTCCCCCTCCGAGCTGCACCATCCTGGGTTCAGCTGTGCTTGCTGTGAAACTCTCAACCCCAAGCTTTCCGATTGCTGTTTTGTTTGTTTTTGTGGGGGTGGGACCCGCCAAGCCTTATCACCTGGCTCCCTGCCTCAGAGCCCTTTTTTTTTTTAAGTTGAATGGTTGACTCTCTCCCAGGTGTTCCAGTCACCTGCTGAAAGGGTGCTGGGATCTGTGTGATTTCCCGTGCAATGACCCACTGCGCCAGCTGGAATCACGTTGCTGCCCAGGAATCTCCTAGCCTGACTTTCTGTTTAAGTCCCATTTAATCAGATGAATGTGCTAATCTGCCTTCTGAAATCTCCAATTGCCGGTTTAACAGGGCAACCAAACCAGTTTATTTTTTTATGGAGTGCCGCTGTGCTGTGGCCCAGGCCCAAACAGCCACGCTGGCAGCCCGTGCAGCTCCTACACCAGGGAATCTCCTGGTCTGTGGGCAATAAAGATCCATCTGGAAATGCAGCATCCACTCACCATCTGTGATTTCACTGGGAGCTGCAATCCTGAGTTGGTCCTACAGCACCATCTTCTCTCTCTCCCAGAGCTGTGCTTTTTGTTGCATAATATGTTTAAGGTTACAAATGCTTGTTCTATGTGACGATGTCACTGTTATTCTAGTTTCATGAATTGAACACCTGGCACCATTAATGTGCAGTGATGCCATCACTGTTGGTCAAAGGATAAACAACTTTACCTGTTGTCCAACTTCAGCATCAGGAGGAGTCACGCCAGGCATTTGCTAATAAAATTATAGGAAGTTTGGAATTTTGCAAGTAAAATTATGATAATATTTTGTGCTCTAAAAAAGTCATTGGTAAATACACAGTAAAGTAATAACATGTAATTTGTTTCCTAAAATGTTCCTAGTAGTGGGACATTGTGGAGAGTCTGTAAACAAGAAACATCTTAGGATAGTGTTATGTGGTTTTATTCGAACCTAGGTCTTTGTACATACAATATGTAACTGCTATTTTCAAGGAAGTACATCCCTGACAATTTTCATATGAACAGTTTAAAAATATGAAGTTGAAATATCTCATAAGCATTTTTCTTAAGGTAGAAATTCTCTCAGTATAAAGTAATAATAATAATGAAAGAAATAGACAGAAAGGGGCACATTGGTTCTTTTTTATTTTTTGAAGTCCTTTATATGTATTGTTTCTTTTGATTCCAAAACCAACCCTGTGAAATATATATTTAGCCCTATTATCAGTTAAAGATACTTAAATATAGAGAGGTTAAGTAACTTACTCAAGGTCAAATAGCTAGTAAGCAGGAAATTCAGAGTCCAGAGCACATGCTTCTTGACCTCTGAGCCATGCCGTGAAGGAGACACATTTTCTAACCATCAGTGAAGCTCATTACCAACATATTACTTTCATATCTGTCTTTTTCTTCCATTATGACTTAATACAATAAACTACTAAGTTTCAGCTGTTCCTGAAACTTAACAGGACTGCCCAAGGGAGACATCGGGATTCTTTAGTCAATACAAAAAGCTTAATTATAAAGATGGGCATTATCAGAGTCCTCCTTTGTTGTAGCAATTTTAACAGTAAAAGGAGATAAGTCTGAATATTAATGTCTCTGACTCACCTGACCTAAAAGAAATACCAGCTAAATGATCATTTTTATTATATTCTCCTTGAATATTCTATTGACTTGTGTGGACTCTAAGTTTCTTTATCTCAAATCTTTTAACAGTTTCTGTGAACAGGGAAGCCTGCATGTGAAGTGCAGCTTTGCTGGAGAAGGGAACCCTCATTTTCTTAGAGCTTTCAGGAAATAGTATGGTTTAGACTAGAGACTATACTTTAAAAAGCTCATTAAATTATTAAATCAATCACATTTACTTATCAGAACTTTGCTTCACTGTAAACTAGTAGAAAGAATCTAAACTTTTTCTGGCCACTTAGATAAGGAAAATACATTTTATGAACCTATTCTGAAAAAAATGAGAAATGAATGTTAACACGGCTAATTTAATGAATGTCAACATCTATAATATTTACACTTAGTGAAGATGAGGGCCTTAAGTATCTGTTAGTTTTGTACTCATAGGAATCTCTTCTGAGACCACCCTAGTGGATGTTCATATAGGACTTCTAGTAAAAGGGAATTCACCACCATATTATACAGCCCATTCATAGTTAGTGGCCCAATATTAAGAAAGTCCTTTCATGCCTTAAACAGAATCTACCTCCTAGGAATGCCCACAAATTGCTCTGACCTTTGTTTCTATAATGCATAGTCAACCTTTCTTCCCTCCTAACTGGTTTGGTAAATTTAAAGTCACTTTTCTCCAGAATTCTGTTTAGGACCCTTCTCTTTCCACTTTGTACATTTTCTAAGGGGTTTTCTCATCTGTACTGGTCCTTGCAATAACCATCTGTATGTTATTGATTTGCTAAGTGTTTCTCCTTAGCTGGACTTTTATGTGAATATCTCACTTCCATATTTTACCAATATCATATAAATTTCTTTATATCATATAAACTCAACATGATAAAAAATAATCACTTTTTCCTGTCAAATGTGCTCTTTCTTCTGAGTTTCATACCTCTGTGAATAACTACAGAAGTACTGAGGTAGTTGGGCCTTTGCCAGTTAGAAACAAGTTTTTTATTACTTTCCTCAATTATGTAAAGTCAGCACCCAATTACTACAACAGATACTAAAACAGAAAAGAGGAATAAATAGTATTCAAGAAATTTAAAATCTCATGAAGAATATAACACAAAGGAATATAGGTATGTCCAGAATAAAGGACATTTGAAAAATCTTTCAAAGTTGCATTAAAATTGTGAGCCTTGCTAACAAGTAATTTATTTTTCCTTTGAATTCATGAATTCATAATAAAGACAAAAGAATGTCACTTTAAACATATTTAATTGGCTAAACTCATGGCTTCAGGATATTATTGACTCACTGTTTACTAGATTTAAAAATTGATAGAATACTTATTAATAATAGATGCCTGTACTCATTATTTAACATTCACTAGGCAATTATAGCTTTTGTCTTCATAGACTAATAAAGCAGTGTGTGAGACAATTAATTAGATATTTCAAGAACTTTTTCCTTGAATAGACTAGACAATTGCTCTGCTACCCTGCTTTTCATATACTAACCAAGAAATACAATGTATTCTTTTCTTTTATGAAGTCTCTGTTATAGAAAGAAAAAAGAGACATTATTGTTTAAAAGCAGCTTCCTGGCTGATAATAAGGACCTAAGTATTACTTCTCAGGTGTCAAATAACTTCTGGTAGGTCAAAGCTTTAAAATGTGCTGTGCTGCTGGTCTCTTATTTCAAGCTTGTGTTTGCTTTGGTTTTGATATTTTTGAAACAAAAGCGGATCATTTCTCAGATTGGATACCATATTTTCACTACCGTGGTAATTCCTAGGAAAATATTCATTTTAAAGAATGGAGAGGAAAAACAAACTCCCTGAACTCCCCAGTGGTTTTAATTCTTGTGATTAACATTAGTGGGGGGGAAATATAAACACAGCTGTGTGCAGTGAGTAGGAGAGCCAGGGTCCTCCATCAACCATCCTTGTCCTTACATGTCTAGGACCCAGAAATTGTTTTTTTCTGATACAAAATTTCCTTCTATCTATCTTTTTGTTTCCCATTCCTTCTATACATAGAGAATCATCAGGGTCAACATGAGCTGTACAAACCCAAAATTGGTCATCCAAGAACTGAAATTAAAGGCAAGTGTATTTTTCTTTCAGAAGACTTTCACTTACCTGAAGAAAATAAAACAAATTGTATGTATTGCAGGTTGTATTTTCAGTATTACATAATGAAGTGGCCTCATTGTCTGGGGTGATACCAGAGCTTTGTTTTCTCATGGCCGAGGAAGTCAAGGACAAGGACACACAAAGATTGAAGTTAAGAGCAGAATTTTAACAGGCAAAGGAAAGAGAATAGCTCTCTGCTGGAGAGTGGGGTCCCAGAGAAATGGGTTGCTTGTTCTGCGGAGAAATGCAAGGGGTTTTGTAGATGCCTGGTGAGGAGGCAGTGTGCGATTTGCATATGGTGCAGAAGATTGGTTGAACCAGATGTGCCATTTGCACAAGGTGTGTAAAGAAAAACTGGTTAGCACTAGGTATGCCATTTTTGCACAGGATGCAAATTTCTGGTCTCCCCAGTCCTCATCTTTTATTATGCAGATGGATTCTCCACTTGACCTGTCCCATGGCCATGTTGCCCATATCTTTACTCTACACGTGTTAACAAAAAAATGAAAGATGGAGCCTCCAAGTTAGATATGTCTGGCCCCAAGGTAGCCCTTTTCTCTTGGCACAAGTGCCGGCATTCTCCAGAGCAAACTTCCAGCTTGCTTATTTATCTTTGCAGTTCTATTTTTCAGGCTGCTCTTTGTTAGAAAAAAATAATTTCTTGGAGCTACTTTTTGTTAAAAGAGAAGCTTTACGGAAGACTCTTTTACCCTCACTATCTGCCTAAATAAATTCTTTCTACCTCCTGTATCCAGAAGACCAGTATAAAGGTACTTGGATATCCCCAAGTTTGCTACTGTGTTATCGGGTGTGTCCAATTTCATGGGCATCAGTTTCAACTACAAAATTAGATCATATTCCTCCAAAAAGGATTTTTTGAAGAATGAAATGAATAATATATTTGAAAAATCTAGATTCACATTTGGTCCATAGCTCAAAATAAGTTTGAAATGATTATGAGTCCATCCATAAAATAATGAGACTATCAGTGCTACTCCAGGGCTGATTTGCAAACCAGTGACAGATCATAAACTAACTGGTCCTTAATGAATTAGGTACAGAAATTGAGAGTGTGTTCACAGATTTTACACAGTTTGCAAGAATAATTTTATGTCTACTTAATCTAATAGAAAACTGGAACTGGTGTTTTCTTGTAGATTTTTCTTATTATTTCATTTTGTAATAATTTATTTTTTACAAGATTTCACAAAACAATTGGACTATGGTAGATTGAAAATTTTAAAATAAAAAGCTGATTTTTCACTAACCAAAAGGTAGTTTAATATCACTGGACCAGTTGACCTCTATGATATCCTTTCTACCTCTAAATATCTGTAATTCTGGATAAATGATACACCTCTTTTTTTTTCTGAACGTGGTGAAATGTATGCACAACAGATACTCATGTTCTTAAGTGAAAATTACTTCACTGAGTTAAAATTCCAAATATGTACCCCTTAATATTTATTCACATTGCCACCTGGATTAAAAAGGACATTGCAGGTGGCTGAGGAAAAAATAATGTGTCTCCATTGTTGACAATAAAATTAAACTTTCTATTTGTTCTTTAAAATCTAATCTATTTGGATTCAAAGATGTGTTTTTAATGAAAAGCAGTAGGAGACTACAGAACAATGGTGACATGTGCTGTCACTTTGTATCTTCAATTGCTTTTGTTGGATTAAATAGGAAATCATTTACCTCTCAAAAACACCACTTCCTGTCATTTAAATGTCCTGCCAAGGAAGGTCAGTTTAGTCAATGCAGCTGTATTGTGAGCCTGCTGTGTACAAGGCTCTGTTTTGCATTTGAGCTATGGAGGTGAACAGAGCCAAGTATTACTTTGGGAGTACAATCACAATAGTTGGCTCCTTGTGACAGAATAGAGGATAGTAGGTAAAAACTAAGGAGTTCAAAATTGCCATTTCCAGAGGAATGGAGGCCCCCTGCAGAGATGACTCTTTACTGAGAGAAATCATAAAGAAACATAGTGGGAAGAGATTGTGCCGTATGGAGGGAAGACTATCACCAAATTCCCAAGATGGTAAACATAGGCAATATGATCTTTGCAAGATAGTTTGATGGCTGCCAAAGTTTGTTGGGGAAATAATAAAAAGTAATATTGAATAACAAAGAGGATAGATGATTAAAGGCCTTTGGTGCCCCATCAAGAGTTTGAACTTATCCTATTCTATAATAGGGTTGCACTAAAGATTTTTTTGAAATAGGAATGACAATCAAAATATATGTCTTGGAACTATTAATCCAGAGGCATAGTAAAAATAAAATTAGACCGAAAGGATAATTGGAAACCAAATAGGTGCCAATCGCAACAATTTAGGCATCAAGTAGTGAAAGCCTTTGATTGGGATGGTGACCTTGGCAGTATAAGGGGCAATGCTATACCTTCCAAAAAAAGAATCAATGCAATTTAAGGGTGGCTTTGGAAGAGAAAGTGAAAGAAAGTGCTATAAGTCAGGCCCGACTTTCCACAGCTAGGGAAGAAATGGTCTGAAAAATCATAGGATGTATTTATATATATATATAAATTAAGGAGATGGTGAGTACGGTGTTAAATACTATACTGTAGCAAGTTAGCAATGGGATATCAATGATTAGAGGCAATTAGAGAAAATTGATAATATGTGCCTTTAACTCATGATTAATTATTACACAAACATGTATAATCTGGATTCATTTACATGGAGGTAATACTTGAAACTGTGAACCCTGAAAATCGGAGACAGGTCTCAGTTAATTTAGAAAGTTTATTGTGCCAAGGTTGAAGATGCGTGCCTGTGGCACAACCTCAGGAGGTCCTGACGACATGTGGCCAAGGTGGTAGGGGCACAGCTTGGAGTTATACATTTTAGAGCGACATGAGGTTACATACCTCATGTCAATTACATACCTGCGAGGTGTACATTGGTTCAGTCCGGGAAAGTGGAACAACTGGAGGTGAAGGGAGGACATCTTGAAGTGGGGAGGGGTCTTCCAGTTCATAGGTGGGTAAGAGACAAATGGTTGCATTCTTTCAAGTTTCTGATTAATCTTTCTAAATGAGGTGATCGGCTATGCATGTATCTCTGTGAGCAGAGGATTGACTTCAGATAGAATGGGGGGCAGGTTTACCCTAAGCAGTTCTCAACTTGACTTTTCCCTTGAGCTTAGTGATTTTGGGGCCCCAAGATTTATTTTTCCTTTTACAAAACCAAAGAAATAAATTGGGGAGTAGCTATAAGGACACATGCACACGAATGTTCATTGCAGCACTGTTTACAATAGCAAAGACCTGGAATCAACCCAAATGCCCATCGATGATAGACTGGACTGGGAAAATGTGGCACATATACACCATGGAATATTATGCAGCAATCAAAAATGATGAGTTCGTGTCCTTTGTAGGGACAGGGATGAATCTGGAGAACATGATTCTCGGCAAATTGACACAAGAACAGAAAAGGAAACACCATATATACTCACTCATAGGCAGGTGATGAACAATGAGAACACATGGACACAGGGAAGGGAGCACCACACACTGAGGTCTATTGGGGGAAATAGGGGAGGGACAGTGGGGCGGGGAGCGGGGGAGGGATGGCATGGGGAGAAATGCCAAATATGGGTGAGGGGGCAGAAGGCAGCAAAACACACTGCCACGTGTGTACCTATGCAACTATCTTGCATGTTCTGCACATTCCCCAAAACCTAAAATGCAATAAAAATTAAAAAAAAAAAAAGAAAGAGAACAGGGTCCTAAGTACGGACTTCCAGGGAGATCCTTCATTTAGCATAGGGAAAGCAGATTTTAAGACATTATTTTCCAAAGATTTTCCTGCAAGATATTAATTAGTCCTTCTAAAATAAATAAGCAAAAGCAATTTATTCAAATGTTCAGAAATGGTGGGATTAAATAAAGTTAATCTTATCTCTTTAATATGAAACTTTTCTAATCCCTTTATATAATTTCTAACCTCTAGAACTGGAAGATAACAAATTTGCATGTTTTAAGCCACTATGTTTATGGCAATTTGTCATAGCAGCCATACAAAACTAGTAGAGGGAAGCTTTTACCAGAAACAGTGCTGTTATCTTCTCTTTCTTGGACTCCAGAATGCTGCCAGTCCGCAGGAGGCTCAGGAAGAATACTTTGTTTCCAAGGTGTTTGTTAATTTATCTGTTGCTGAGCAGAGAGCAGCAGAAAGAAATGCATCTCTTCCTTTTCCCACCGGCATCTCCCAGCCATATATGAATTAAAAATTATTGTAAGAATTACCTGTCATATTTTCTTGCATGGAGTCATCAAAGAAGATATAACTTAAAAATTAGGTTTAAGGACGAGGAGTGATCCATGTCCTGTTTGGTCTAAGTGTATACAGTTTGAGGCACATGGGTCAAAGGACAAATCTCAAGAGATTTAAAAAATAGTATGAAATAAATGAAAATGAAAGCACAATTTATCAAAATTATGGATGCAGTGAAAGCAGGGCTTAGAGGGAAATTTGGTATTGAAAGCATGTATTAGAAAAGAAATGAGATCTAAAATCAGTAATCAAAGCTTCTACCTTAGGAAAATAGAAAAAAAAATAAATTAAATCCGAAGTAAGCAGAAGAAAATAAATAATAAAAATTAAAGCAAAAATTAATGAAATCGAATACAAGAAATCAAGAGAATCAACCAAAATATAAGGTGGCAATTTAAAAAGATCAATAAAACCAATAAGCCTTTAGACAAGGCTAAGAAAAAAAGAGAGAGGACACATGTTACTCTAAGAAATGAAAGAGGATATATCACTACATATCACATTGATATTAAAAGGATAATAAAGGAATATAATATGAACAATCATGTGGCCACAAACTTTATAACCTAGATAAAATGGACCAATTCTGTGAATTACACAATCTGCCAAAATTTAAACAAGAAGAAATATGTAATTATACTACAATTATGTCTGTTAAAGAAATTGGATCAATTTAAAAACTTCCAAAACAGAAACCACTCAGCCCAGATGGTTCACAGGTGAATTCTACAAAATATTTAAGGAATAAATTATATCACTTCTTTATAATCTTTTAAAAGACAGAATCAGAAGGAATCCTCTTTTGAAGACCTGAAATTTGCAGATGTGTTTCTAGCAGGCAATACAGGTTACAAGCTACTTCTTGAAGTAGGCATAGATGCAGTAACAGCAGACGTTTAAATATCTGACCTGTTTTACCATGATGTAAAACTGTGCTTAATTTTATATTTCCCACTTAATTATGAATTCTACATTTCAAGAAGTCATTTATTATTTCCTCTACTCAGACTCGTAAAACGGATAATTTATCTGAATGGTAGAAGAAGCATATGGCTAAAATTTGCCTCTTCCTTGTCATCTTTGCAATTTATTTTTTCCCACCTTGAGTTTTTGTCAGTGAAATATTGCCTAAGTTGTTCGGACCTAAAATGGCACAGAATGGGGCTTACTTATTCATGGAAAAATAATCAATACAGGGCCAGGAATGGTGGCTCACACCTGTAATCCCAGCACTTTGGGAAGCTGGGACAGAAGGACTGCTTGAGCCTAGGAGTTGAAGACTAGGCTAAGCAACGTGGTGGGACCATGTCTCTACAAAAAAAATTTAGCGAGGCATGTGGTGGCATGCAACTGTAATCCCAGCTTCTCAGGAGGCTGAGGTGGGAGGATCGCTTCAGCCTTGGGGAGGTGAAGGTTGCAGTGAGCAATGATCCCACCATAACACCCTAGCCTGGGTGACTAGAGTGAGATCTTAAAGCCAAAGGAAAAGAATTAGTAATTAATACACAGATCATAGAAGATAGATTTGTTCCTAATGCTGTTCAAGTGTAGATTTTAGTTTCTTCTGAGTGAAAATTTAAGAATTGGAGAAAGGCAATAAACTTTGAGTCTGTTAGGACTCATGCTGTTTGTGTAATTATAATCAGGTTATTGTTACTTTAATAAATATCTAAAATTTTTATACTTTTAGATAGTAACCACTGTGAGAACATTTTCCTCCTGCAGAATTTTACTCAGTAAACAAAAGCAATGTATTTCTTGAATTGAAACTGTTTGCACTAGGACAGAAAAGCATTTTTGGTAACATGTAATTATTAAAGAGAATTTTTTAGTTTTTATTCCAGTTGCTTTCAAAATATTTTATCCTGAGACTTCAGTTATTTTTGAACTCTTTTCTAGAACTCTTATAATTTCATTGAAAAAGAGGGATAAGAGAGCAAATAGATCCAACACTTAACCTCATAGATGCTGTGGTCAGAGCTCAGTAAAATCACTGCAGTGAATTTTAGAAAGCAGCAGTTAAGGGGATTGGACAAACGGCACAGCACGGAGGATTTATTTCAGTTTCCTATTCCCATACAAACCACGACCAAACTGCTGTGGGGTCTTTTTAATTTTTAAGCATTCCCAGGTTTCTTGCCTCAACCTGTTCTTTAGTTCTAAGCACCCAGACCTCTTTCTTTGAATTACCTGCCCTGGGCATTGTAATGAAAACTATTCTGAAGGGGTCTTCTTTTAAAAGGAAGGAATGATTTAAAAGCCTTGTTGATTGCAAACTCACAATCGTCTACAGTCTCTGTGAGTGCATTTAATATTTCTATCACATTTATTTATTTATTTTTCAGCCTTGGCAAAGTATCATGTATATAGGTAACGATACAGACATGTGTCCGTTATTTCAGTTAATCATGGTAGTAATTATGTTAGCAATACCAACGGCATCAATAATATTATATGGAGCTTACCATGTGACAGCGACTAAACTTAGCATTAGAAATGTATTCTCTCATTGAACCCTCACAAACAATAGAATCATTCCCATTTTGTATGTGAAGAAACTGAGGCAGAAAGAGGTTGAGTTACTGGTCAAAAGTCACACAGCTATAAGTCTGACTCCAGAGTTCCTTATTCCACTCTTAGTGAATTTTGTGATAGGGAAAAATAGTGTCTTATTCTGAAATTCACAGGACTTCATCTCTACTATGGAATTTTATTTTACACTGACTTATGTATTCATTTATTGTTTACAATAAATTATTTATAACACAAATTTATCAGCTTAAAACAATACTCATTTATTATCTCACAGATTTGGTGACTCAGAAGTCCAGGCACAATTTAGGAGGTCCTTTGCTTAAATTCTGATGAAGGTGTCATCAGAGGCTGCCACCATCTGTGGCTTGGAGTTTTTTTCTAAGCTCACTGTTTGTTGGAAGAATTCAGGTATTTGTTGTTATAGGATGAGGTCGTCAGATCTCAGAGGTCATCCATCATCCCATGCCATTTAACCTCTCTAACGTGGCAGTTTGGTTTTTCAAGACTTACAAGAGAGTATCCTTGCTGCTTCCTGTTTATTACCTATACATAGACCCTCTTTTAAAGGGCTCATGTGATTTGGTCTTTTTGGGGATAATCTCCTTTCTGATGAACTCAAACTCAATTGATTAGGGACGTTAATTATATCACATTTTTTGACCTTTGTCATATTTTGTATTCTAATCATAGAAGTGGTACTCTCATCTTCACAGTCCTGCCTATCTTCAGAAGAGGGCACTGGCTGGGCATTGTGGCTCATGCCTGTAACCCCAGCACTTTGGGAGGCTGAGGCAGAAGGATCACTTGAGGTCAGGAGTTCAAGACAAGCCTAGACAACATGGTGAAACCCTCATCTCCACTAAAAACACAAAAATTAGCCAGGCATGGTGGCATACACCTTGTAGTAGTCCCAGCTGCTTGGGATGCTTAGGTGGGTGAATTGCTTGACCTGGGAGACAGAGGTTGCAGTGAGCCAAGACTATGCCACAGGACTCCAGTCTGGGCAGTAAAATGAGACTCTGTATCAAAAAAAAAAAAAAAGAAGAAGAGGAAGAGGAAGAAAGAAGAAGAAGAGGAAGAGAGGAAGAAGAAGAAGATAAAGAAGAGGGCATTATACAAAGGCATGGGTCACTGAGGATCATATGGAATTCTGGCCACCGTAATTTCTAATGAGGGGGACTTACTTCATCTCTACTGCTAGTCTTCAAGTTTTCTAAAGGCCTGGAACTAATAGCTTTGCTTAGCTTCTTATATACAACAAAATTTCTTGCACAGAATAGGCAATCAATGTTTTCTTAGTGACTGAATGGATGTCGGATTTTTAGCTTTGTGCGTCGATTCCAGCATCTCATCCAAGATGGTTTTTGGCATATGCTCTGTGTTGTATCAATGATGCCTGTTTTTAGAAACACAAATAGAAGTCTCTGCTCTCACGGTTGGGAAGTTATGCTGATGCACAGGTAGTAATCTTGTCTCTGAAAAAGTAACTATGTTATGATATTAGCTTGGCTGTACTTCTTTGTGGTTGTTACCATTCTTCAGTGCTAAAACTGTGGACTTATGCTGTCAATTAGTGGGTTCGTGAAGAATTTTTCAAATAGTGCCAAAGTGCTGAGGAATTGGGATTACTTCATCTTGTTTATAACTGTCCTGCATGGAGGTTTGAGATTACATTGTTTATTAATTACGGTTAGAATTCCTTTAAGTCATCTACCAATGATTTACTCTGCCCCTCAGTTCAAAAACGTAAGTTTTAAATGTATGTATTACTTAAACTCCCTGTGGTGCTGGTTTAATTTTTTTTTTAATGAATTTAGCAATCCTTCTAAAGTAACTGTTTTGTAAACACTGTGCTTTTTTTGGACAACTATACATGCCATTCTGGACTTCTTTGTAGACCTGTCTCAAATGCCAGGTTGTTTTTTTTTAATAATTCATGATAATACCAATATCTACTAATATATAACACTTAGAAATTTACTTTTCTTTTGAAGAAGTATATAGTCTTTTCCCAGCAAAACTTACACAAATTCCAGGAATTATTTTCCTTGGCAGTTTTTGTACTTCATCCACTTTTATTATCGGATTCCTTTATCTCCTTGGGACATTATTTTCCTACTGTCATTTTGGAAATTATTGGCTTTCACAGCTGAAGTATATGAGCTATCACGTGCATACAGAATATCACTGACTCCATCCCGAGAAAAATGTCATGTAAAGCTGAATAAGCATCTGGAAAATATGAGAGCATTTACAACCAGACGGTTTAAATAATTGGAGATGCAATCATCCTTTTTTCCTTTAGTCTTATGTGAGTTTGATGAATAACTGACCAAATGCTTTTCCTTCCCCATGGAAGCATGGTTTCTTTTTCTTTTCTTTTCCCCAAAGTTTTCTCCAGTTTTAATCCTTTGTCTAAATGAAGTGACTTTATGTAGCAGGCATTTTATTTGTGCCTGTGACTTGGTTAGTTCATGTAACATGAGAACACTAGTTGTTAACAAAACATGATATAATGAACTGTGGGTACCATAATAAAGACTGGAAATTTTAGCCATAGTTTTAGCTATTCCCTCCTTGCTGCAGTTACAAATGGAGCAGAGGCTTCCAATCTGAGAACTGAGGTCAATACCATACCAGCTGTAACCTCTGTGTGATCCTGGGCAAGTTACTGTCTGGGTGATCTTCATCTGTTTCCTCACACTGTGAAATGATAATCATGGATCCCCCCTTAATGGAGTTGCTGTAAGCATAATGTCTGTAAAGTGCTTAACACGGTAGCACATATGTGCACTTAAATGTTACCTATTTGCATTTCATTTCTTTTTTTATGAAGCTGGTAAACATGGTGAATAACAAAAACAAAGTCCTTATCAGTGAAAAATAAGAGTTCTCCTAAGTAGCCTTCCTGTAGACATATGTAAATTTGCATAGGTATCAGTGTTGAGGTAACACGCAGTTGTTTAACAAGGTAGTTGTGAATATTACCACCTGTTTTGGTGATTCATCGCATTCGGAGACTTAGAGTCTTTCTTCTTTAGAGAAGTTTCTGTATACAATCATGAATCACTTAACAATGGGAATACATTGTTGGAAATATAGGCGCTTTCTCAGTGAGAATGTTAGGTGGTTTTGTCATTGTGTGAACGTCACAGAATGTACTCACACAAACTTAGATGGTGCAGCCTCCTACAACACCTAAGCTATAGACGGTGTGTAGCCTTGGTCCTAGGCTACAACCCTGTACAACATGCTACTCTACTAAAATACTGTGGGCAGTTGTAACACAATGTTATGTATCTGTGTATCTAAACATAGGAAAGGTATAATAAAATATGTTGTAAAAGATATACGGTGGTTGTTCTGTATTAGACACTTACCATGAACAGAGTTTGCAGGACTGGAAGTTGCTCAGCATGTCAGTAAGTGAGTGGAAGTGAAAGGTAAGTGAAATTGAAGGTCTAGAATACTGTTTACTATATACACTTTATAAACACTGTACACTTGGGCTGTACCAAATTTATAAAAATATTTTTACTTTAATAATAAGTCAACATTTGCTTATGCTTTTTTCATCTTTTAAACTTTTTGATTTTTTTGCAATAACTTAAAATAGCTTGAAACACACATACGACTTTACAAAAATATTTCCTTTTTAATATCCTCATGCTACAGACTTTATTTCTATTTTTAATTTTTTCTTTTGTTTTTACTTATTTTTTGTTGAAAACGAAGACACAGATGCACATATTAGCTTAGGCCTGTGTAGGGTCAGTATCATCAATATTCAGTGTCTTCCACCTCTGCATCTTGTTGCACTGGAAGGTCTTTGGGGCCATAACACTCATGGAGCTGTCATCTCTGTGGTAACAGTATCTTCTTCTGGAATACTCTCTGAAGGACCTGCCTAAGGCTGTTTTACAGTTAACTTTAAAAAAAATGAAGTAGAAGGAATACACTTTAAAATAATGATAATATAGTAAATAAGTAAACCAGTTACATAGTCATTTATAAATATTATCAAGTACCATGTACTGTACCCAGTTGTATGAGCTGTACTGTTTTTCTGATTGGTAGTACAGTAAGTTTGCTTACACCAGCTTCACCACAAACATGTAAGTAATGCATGGCACTACGATGTTAGGATGGCCACACTATCTTTAGGCAATAGGACCTATCCAGCTCCAACATAATTTTATGGGACCACAATCCCACCCAACATCCATCCTTGACCAAATGGTCATTATGCAGTTTATGACTGTATATACGTGCATGGAATATTTTCACAATATTGAGCAGATCCTTCCATACATATTTAGATGTAAGCATATATCTACGTACATTAAAAATATATATATATATATATATATATTTACACACACACAGTTTCCTGTTTTTATTTGGATATTTTGCTCATGAGAAAGGGAAAGAAATATGTTCAAGTGAAATATTTAAGTAAAAATAGATACTTGCAAAAAGGGTTATAATGGATGTACAGAGCAGACTGAGGAAAAAACATATAAGAGACTTTGGTTATACTTATAAAAACAAAAAGGTAACATTTAGGTAGCCTTTATAGGAAGCCAGAACTCACCTCAGTACTTCATATGTATTAATTCATTTAATCTTCACAACATAACTCCATGAGGTGGAAATTATTAGTATTACCATTTTAGAAATGAGGAAACTAAGTCACAGAAATGGTAAGTGACTTGTTTGTGGTCATGTGACCAACATGTGGGGGAATAGGGATCTGACGCTTTGTGGTGTGGCTCCAGAGCCAATGTGCTATTCAGAAGAAGTTTTTTCATGTATCTCCAAACAGTATACTCCTTAGAGCCAAGCAAGAGAGACCCCTGCCCTAGCTCCTAATGGCTCTGCCAATCACACACACACCAAAAAAAAAAAAAAGTTAAACAGCCCATGAGCTCCTGATCCCTCTGTTCTATGCTGGTGCAGTGTGACCCGAAATCAGTTCAGACTCCAGAAAACACTTCTGGGCATTTGCTGTCCTTAGTCCCCAGCAGGGAATCCACATCTCAGTGACCAGAGATTTGTGGGCTCCCTCTGGCAAAGGGACAATGCTCCTGAGGAGTCAATGGTGGAAATGCTTAAGGGAAAAGATTAACTCTTCCATCCCTTCTTAGGTGTTGTTCATGCAGTAGACTTTTGCACTAAAAAATTGCTCTTCATTACTTGTGAACACTACTTTTTGGCTTCTCTTCGTGTTCCACTTTGTGATTTGAGAGATATTAATGAACTAGTATGGTATTAAAAATATATTCATTAGCTTATTGCAGATTAAAGCAATCCGTGTTATTCTTAAAAATGCGTGTATGAGCTTAGACATAACATGCTTGAAGGGTGACATCTACATTAGCAATTGGATGAGTATTAAATACTAGAATTGAAAATAGTTTGATTTTTATAATAATTATAGAGATTTAATTTGATGTAATTAAAATGGCAAAATAATAAATGAAGCAATTTTAAGTTACTTTCAAGGCAGGAAGATGAAATGTATTTCATTTTTGTTTTGGTTTGACTTTTATTTTTTTTTGAGATAGTTTTTACTCTGTCATACAGGCTGCAGTGCAAAGGTCCAATCTGGGCTTGCTGCAACCTCTGCCTCCTGGGCCCAAGTGATTCTCCCACCTTAGCCTCCAGAGTTGCTGGGACTATAGGCATGTGCCACCACCCCTGGCTAATTTTTTGTAGACAGCATTTCACCATGTTGCCCAGGCTGGACTGGAACTACTGGGCTTAAGCAGTCTGCCTGCCTTGTCCTCCCAAAGTGCTGGGATTACAGGTGCGAACCACCTCACCCAACAGGAAAATGTTCATATTTTCTTCATAATGGTAATTTAGTAATTTATTAGGAAAAAACTAGAATTTATTTGGGATAGATATCTAAACTTTGAAACTTTTATTATAAATGACAAATTTTTAGAGCTCTGAGTAACTAAAAAACAATGCTGGTCCTTCCTACCATCAAGAGTGCCTGGATTCAAATTCTGGCTCTGCTGATGATTAGCTGGGTAGCATTAGCTCAGATTGATTGAGCTCCTTCTCAGTCTCTTCTGTGAAATAGCCATACTAACACATTCGCCTCCTAGTGTTATTACGAGAACTGGCCCTGAGAAAACAGTCAGTGAGTGTTAGATATTATTCTTTTATTTAATTGTTAATGTCTTCCTGCTACTTTAACCAAGAATGATTTTTAAAAACTGCGCAAAAATTTATGAGAAGTTTCACCTACCTTCTCAAAGATAAGCAAGGATCTTCTTGAACAGAGTTTGTACTTTTTGTGGTTTGCCCAGTGCTGTATAACATTGTGCAGTTTTATTCTTTTTTGTATTTAGAAAACAAAAATAAGAAAAACAAAAGGGGCCAGATGTAGTGACTCACACCTGTGGTCCCAGCACTTTGAGACACCGAAGTAGGAAGATCGCTTGAGCCAAGGAATCTGAGACCAACCTGTGCAACATAGCCAGACCCCATCCCTAAAAAAAAAATTAAAAATTAGCTAGGCATGTGGCACATACCTGTGGTCCAAGCTACTCAGGAGGCTGAGGCAAGAGGATCACTTGAAACTGGGAGGTTGAGGTTGCATGCATTGTGCCATGATTGCACCACTGCACTATGGCCTGAGTGACAGAGGGAGACCCTGTATCAAGCATACATACATACCTAAATGAAAAAGCAAAGAAAAACAGGGAGAATATCTTTCCCCTCTCTATATATGACTTGCAAACTTGTAGTCTGCTTTTGATTAGCAAATACTTCTTATGGGAGCAACTACAAATATAAAGTAAAGGAAACTCCCCCTTTACCACAGACACCTTGCGTTTCTCTTCCTCTTCTTTCTTTTGCCTTCATCTCTTCTGGAAAGCCCAAGTTTCTTGGCCTCTGACAGAGGCTCAAGCCCAGCAAATAGGTAGGAGGATTGAAGCAGAGTAACTGTGCTGTCTAATCTTTGCTTTTCCCTCACAAAATAAATGCCTAACCCTGAGCCATACACATAGAGGTGCCAGGTGGATGCTTTCATATTTGCTACGAGTTCAAACAAATTATATGACTGAAATAATGTGTTTTCAGGTAAAAGTTGAGGATCCATCTAAGGCAAAGTACTATTTGTAATGGCATTTCCTGCAGGAAATCCTCTTTTCTAATGATTGAAAGTGATTTTTATTCAAGATATTCAGGGCTTTTGGAGAAGATGGTTGGAGTTTTCCTCTTAAGGTAATGGAACAACCATTTTAAGTATCTGAAATTTGCTATAGAATTTTAACACTCCCCACTAACCATGATTTGTGCTTAAGAGAAACAATATAGTTGTCTTTAAAGTGCAGAGGATTCACACAGACCTGGGACAACTAGTAAACCCATTTGTTGACTAGTTGGGCAGATTACTTAGGACCACTACACCTCCATTTCTTTATTTGTGAAATGAGGATAACAACTGTACCTTCTTCATAGACTTGGTACGGGATTGTTTGAAAAATCTGTCTAAAGCACTTAGTGCAACTGCAGAAGGCAATTCGTATACTACAAATATAACTTATTAGCTCTGAAGTGTCAGTATAATCTCTGTATAACGTTAGCATCTGGGAAGCATTTGAGGGCAGGATTCTAACCACTTATGGAGTACCTTGTGTCTGTCAGATATTGTTCTAGATGCTCATGTTCTTTTTTCAGCAACTGTAACTGGTAGGTGCTATTATTTCCTTGTCACAGATGAACCATGAGAACAGAGGAATACAAAGATTCCAGTTTCTAGTTAGTATGAAAATGCTCATATCTGACTACTGCATTTAAAGGATTGGAAGTCCTTGTATATGTAACAAATCATGTTTCTTGGAAAAATAAAATTTTCTTTGTAATTTCTGTGGTCTAAAAACTATATACGAATACCTTAATAAATGTCCCAATTACATATGAAGTGTTAGGTAGAGTGGATGGCCTGATATTCTTATTACTTGATTTTAAAAGCATGTGAGCTTGTCATGTAAGCACTACACAAATGAGCAACTGCCCTGTTGAGTGTGAAGCTCCCGCTAAGGTCTGGGGATTTGTGTGGAGGTCTGGGGCAAACCTCTTGACCTCGTTTACTCTCTCTCAACAGTGGAGGAGTGATGATATCCACAAGTACTATAAGGCCTGACTTGTTGAAGAATAAAACTATTTAGTGAGAAAAGCTGTGTTGAGATAAGAGGTAATAAATAATGACCTCACTTAAGTCAATTTGTGATTATTCAAGCTCTAACCATTTAATCCATCTCCTTGTAACCAGTCTGGCCACATCACTACTCCTCAGCATAACTTCAGTTTTAACCCCTTTGGGGAAGGAGCTTTCAACCACTGGATAAAATTGTGCCATTGATATCTTCTTTCAAATTTACATTCAACACCGATTGATTATATAGATGTGTGCCTAGTTACAAATAATACCCTGACTTGTTTTCCAAATTGTCAAACATTAACCACTCATGAGGCAACTTAGTTATCCTGGAAGCCCCTATAGAATAAGACACCTGTAATAGAGATATTCTTAGAATGATTGTGTGCACATTACATAATGAACAAAAGGACCCATAAATCTGTGCATGCTCTGTCACTCCAAGTGCCTTGTGTTTAGTGAAGTCTAAAAATCTTTGCTGAATGAAGAGAGGGAATTTGGGGACTATTAATAACTCGAATTTGACCATTGTTCCCTTCAATCTAGAAGGAAATCAAGAGTTGAAAAGATACACCATGTACATCTCTTATTTTGCATTAATATTTGGCTTTAAATTATACAATAAATGCAATGCTCCCTGTTTGCTGTTTTTTTTTTTTCCAGAATTCCTGATATTTTGACCAATACCTAATCGTTAGCCATGTTGTAGTAGCTGTAGATAAGAGAGCTTCTTTTCTTTTTGTAGCTTTATTTTTTGGGGAAAAATAAAACAGCTATTGGACATACAGATTCTTGAATAATTGCCTTGAGAAAATAAAATTGCAGTTCATTTTATAAGCTTCAATTGGTATTTTTGGATTAAAATTAATGTCTTTCAAGGAAGACACTGCAGAAAATTTTATTGTAATAATAATAGGAGATTTAGAACTTATTACCAGGTTCTCCAAGTGCCTAAGTAATTCCCTTGGGAATATGTTTAGGCACATCTGCAGATTGTATTAATTCTTTTATGCCACTGAGGGAGTATTGAATGAGTTATTGCTGCAAAGTACAGCTATGGAATAATCCGCTACAGAACTAATAGAGCTAACTCACATTTTTTATCTCCTCATATACCAGTAAGAGGGATTTCATGTCTAGTATGGAATACATGAAGAGATAAATAGGATGCTAGAGTTTGTAGGATGCATCCTTCTAATGACTGGAGCTGTATACTTGGCCTTTCCAAACACTAGCAGTGATGGAGATTGCATGCACAAGTGTTCATTACAGAGATGATAGACTTTTCTATGGAGCATGTTTTATTGACTAAATCTTAAAGGAAAATGGCAAGAATACTTCTGACATATAAAATGTGCTTCAACTCCAAAAATTAAGTCTTTATTTAATGTTTCTCTCCCTCCTCCTCCTCTCTTTTCTTTCAGCCTTTTTTTTTGGTCTCTAAGACAGTCGGGACTGTGTGACAGGAAACAGATTTGATAAGGAGAATTTTAGGTGTGGATGGAAGGGTGTTATGGTGACCGAAAGCAGGAGCCTGTTAGTCTCCCTCCAGCCTCTTATTTATGGAGTCCAGATTGGGGTTGAGAGAACTGCCTACTTCAGTAGGATGAGTTGTTTTCAATAATCAAAATATTGTTTGTTTATTAAGTTATATGTAACCCTTAGGTGTATCACGTGCACTGTGCTAAGTGCTGGATATACAGTATTCAACAAATAAAGATCAAATTCTTTCCATTATGGGGATTATAGTTTAGTTGGGTGACATTAAAGAGTGAAGAGAGAACAAACAAATAAATATATTGCATTAAGGGAAGAACACTGGGGATTCTAACTGAGGTTGGTTGGTGGTCAGAGAAAAAGTATGATGATATAATATTTAAACTGAGATCTGAAGGGGAAGTAGCAGTGAATAAGATAAGAAAGTGGGGAATATTTCCAGATAAGGACAGGAACCTACCAGAAACAAAACACCCAAAAAGTGTAGGCAGAAAAGATCTTGATGCCGTTAAGCAGCTGGAAGGAGACCAATGTGATTGCTATTCCATGATCTGGAAGCAGTGTTGAAAACCTAGGCGGTTTATGGACATTTTTAGGAGTTTTTGCTTTGAATTGAGTAGAAAGACATCGAGACTTTTAAAAAGGGGAGTGTCAAGACCTGATGTATGTCTTAAGAATGTTACTTGGCAATGTAGATTGGACGGAGAAAAAGTGCACGAGGGAAACCGCTTGGAGACTGTTGCATTTGTCAGTACATGGGAGGATGCCACGACTGATGTTTTGGCAGGGCAGTCGGAGAAAAACTGTGACTGTTTGCATATATGTGTGTAGTTATAGACAACAGAATGAATGGACTTACCAAACGGTCAGATGAAAGGGATCTGAAGGTTGAACACTAACTTTTTTGTCCTGGGAGCTGTGTTAGATAATAACATTTTCTGAAAAGGAAGACAAACTTTGAGGATGGAGGTGGGGAGTTTGATTTTAGAAAAGTTAAGTTTGAGATGTTTGCATCTCAAGTAGGTTTTTGGATGTATGATTTTGATGCTCAGATATAAATGTTGGCATTTTTAGGCATAGAAATTATATTGTATGGATGAGAAAACCTGTGGAGATGTGTATGCAAAGAAAAGAAGAAGAGGGCAGGATTGATTCTCAAGGAATTCCAACTTTGAGGATTGAGTTGGAGGAGGAAGGGCCAGGAGATATTGCTACAGGAGGGTAGGGGGAGGCTGGGAAGTGATGGAGGAAAATCAAGAAGATGTGCTGATACAATGGCCATGAAAGCTAGGGTATCAAGATAGAGAGGGCATCAAGATAGAGAGGTGGCTAATATGCCAAGCACTGCTGAGAGGGCTGTAATTTAAGAGGCAAAGCATGTTCAATCAGATGGAACAATGTGGAGATTGTTTCATGTTTAAGATAAGAGGAGTTGGTGAAGTAGCGGAGGCTGAGGAAAGACTGGAGTGGGGTGAAGAATGAATATGGAGCGAGAGAGGCAGGCAGCACATGTAAGCAAGTCTGTAAAGGCTTTTTTTTTCTCAAAAAAACTAATTGAGATATTGGACAATAGCTAGAGAAGGTTGTGAGGTTAAGGGGAATAATTTTTTAATGATTGGAGATACTAGATCAGAAAGAGAAAGGATTAACAGAAGAGCAAAGACCTTGCAAAGCCAGAGTGGGATTGAGAAGCATGTGAGGGAAAGGCCTTTCTTAGGAAAGGAGAAGGAGCAGGTGGGTGTATCCCATGGCATTCTGTAATTTGGAGATGCTATTCGAAGAGGGAGGTAAAGCCTCATAGATTCTATTTTCTCAGTGAAAAGAGAATTTGAGTCATTGGCTGAAAGTGAGATAGTGAGGGAGTGAGTGGGTTTGAGAAGTATGAGGGAGGAAAGAGCAAACTTGGAAGGGTACTGTGGGAAGTGTACACATTTGATAACTATTCTGTGGAACCTTGATATGTAAAACCAATAAAGGAAGAAAAGTTCTTTTTGAAGACAAGCGAGGAGGAGCAGAGGTTTGCCCATTCAGTTTCGCTGCACTGTAGGGGTAGACCTAGGGGAACCCCTTGGCTTCGAGATACACAGTCTGAAAACATGTAGCTGGGGAAAATGTGTCGGTCTTTTCAATAGAGACTGAGCACTGATTTGCTGTGACGGTGTGTGTCACTATCCAGCCCTTCCAGGGCTGCCCCATGTAGGATGATTCAGATCTCCCATCACCTCCCCCCTTCATTTTTCCCTAGAATTTTATCAGTAAAATGTAACTTTTCGTCTTGAAACAATCCAGAATTCCCAGTGAAAAAATGAAATTCTCCTAGAAGGGCTACTAGCTTCTGAAACTTAAAATCATTTCGGTTTCAGCCAGCTGAACCTAAGATGAGTGACTGGGGACCACAGAGTGGAGGAAGCTCACTCAGAAAGCAAGTGAGAAAAGAACCGTGACAAACTCGATCTGCTTTATAATTTTGTAGTAGATTTTATTTGCTTTTTCTAAGCTATCGTTTAATGTCACAGGGAAACCTTGGGCCTGGCATGTTCTCAGCCCATCTATAGAGTGACTCATTCTTTCCTTGGGCCAATCACAAAAATATGAGAAGGAATAAGCATGCAGAACAAATGTTGAAAACTCCAAGATAATCACATTCTATTTTCTTCTGGGTCGTCACTACTGATTTTCTTCTGTTTATGAAAGTCCTCACACTGACTCACGTGTCAGATAAACCAGCGTCATTTATGTACCCTTTTTAAAAGAGGCATTATATTTCTCAAAACCATGATAATGACTTATCCGTGTGCCCGTGATATGACTCTGTATAATATATAATAGTTTCTTTGAAGAAGGTCAGAATTAGTACTTACATTTTTCCTGGAGACATATATTAATTTCCTCTGACAGAGATACCTGGTAATCTGTGGGAACAGCTATTGTCAGAATATCATTTCAGTTGGTTTTAATGTTGTGAAAGTAGTGGGTCACATTTGAATCTGTTTTGCTATTGTCATACCCAGAGATTGGGGATAGCGCAGAGTGACGGTGGGGGTCCTGGGGAGTTCTGCTAGATGTGATCACAGACATGTTTCTTTTGTCTTCTGTAAAATAAGAATAATACAATTACCTCTTTGATGAGTTTCTTCTGAGGATTTAATGAGTTAATAAGCCCAGAACACATAGCTGTTGCCTGGTAAGCAGTAATCATAAGCTAGTTGAGGCGTATAAAGAAGCTATAGAACTAACTGGGAGACCACATGAGGTAACTGAAAAATCCTTATCTTTGGAGTCAGATACCCACAGGTTCAGATTTCGGAACTACGTGATTTTGGGAACATCACCTTGCTCTCTGAGCAAGTCTTGCTCAATCTTGCAGACTTGGGGGCCTTACGTTTTTCTCAGTGCTTTGGTTTCTTCATCTTTAAACTAGAAATAGTGACCCTCACTTCATAGGGCTGATGTAACAATGACATGGGATCAGGTATAGAAAAGCATCATATGTGAGGCCTGTTTAACATTTGCTGGGGGCGTTTATATAATGTCAGCTTCTCCTTTATTGTCAGGCAAATTTATTTCTATTCTGATAGATATGACTGTAGTTATTTCTGACAGCTTACTCAGTCCTCGTGGTCTGTTACACTTACAAGTCCCTGAATATTAGATCATTTTTGCAATGAGGTGTAGATTTTGGAAGAAGTCAAGATCAGTATTATAAACCCATTACTTATATAATGACCATTATAATTATTTATTATAGGAACAATGTAGGCTCTGTTTTAAAAGCACATAAAACCTAATTCCTAAGGAGTAAGTCTTCGCTTAGTCCTCATTGAAGGGCATAGTCAAGGCACCTTTGCAGAAAGCTGTGAAAACTGATGCCTTAAAGACAGCTTTTCAGCCTCTCCCTGCAAATACACAGAACCATATTTCAGAACACTGTTGCTGCAATTAATAAAATGTGAATCAGTTTTTGAATATGCACCCCAAAGTCTGTTAGCTCAATCACATTGGGCAAAGTGTTTCCTTAGCCAGTAGCTCTGTCTACTTAATGCAGAAGAGAGAAGGGCTGAAGGACTGAAATGTATTGAATGAAGGGGGCATATCTTCCTTAAACACAAATTAGGCACCTTATTGTATCTGTCTCATAAAAGAAAAATATTCTGATTCTGCAATATTAAACATTTCTTTAAGAAAGGAAAACCAGATACTAACATGATTTTCATGTTTAAATATGTCTAACTGAAAAGCCATCTGTGAAACTATTTCTATAGTATGCGTATACACATGTGAGCAAGCATGGTTTTAGCCAAATACTGTAAGAGACTCTTTTAATTTACCATGCTTCTTCTTAGACCGAAGGCATCGGCCGTATCACTGTGTAAATCACACTATTGTAGCTGGCTTAGAGGCCCTTGGGAATGCTTTAGTATTTCAGCGTTAGACTTGGTAGTTTGCATAACGGGCTTTGGAGAAATGAGTTTGCAGGCCAAGTTGCTACATCTGTTTCAGAGATATAGTACAAACTGCATCACGGCACAGTACTGCAGCATCTGTGGGAACTGCTCCTGGAAGGGACCCAGGAGATCAGTAATGTGGCACATTCCAGGCAGAATTGAGGGAAGGCACTTAGCTGCTGGACCTGCCTCAGATATGAGATACAAAAAGAAAAACAGTAATGTATTCCATTTTGCTATATTTCTCTATTGCGGAAAAATGTTTCTTAAAAACTATATTTTCAAAAAGTATTGTCTTTCTATTTCTTTTCAATTAACAGCATACTTTTCCACAGTGCCTTGTTCTGCTGTACATTCTTTTTCCCCCCTTTTTTGACAGAGTCTCACTCTGTTGCCCAGGCTGGAACGCAGTGGCATGATCTAGACTCACTGTAACCCAACCCCTGCCTTTTGGGTTCAAACAATTCTCCTGCCTCAGCCTCCTGAGTAGCTGGGACTACAGGCACATGCCACCATGCCTGGCTAATTTCTGTATTTTTGGTAGAGACAGGGTGTCACTGTGTTGGCCAGGCTGGTCTTGAACTCCTGGCCTCAAGTGATCTGCCTGCCTCGGCCTCCTAAGTTGCTGGGATCACAGGCATGAGCCACTGTGCCCGGCCTGTACATCCATTTTTAACATTTACCAAGCACTAAAAGTGATCTTATATATGCTGAATTTTTGTTGGAAGTTTCGTATAGGCTTGGAATACACAAATCCAAATGTTAAAAATGGAAAATCTATTTCTGTAAGATTCATAGCTTTTGACTGTTGTTACTGTCATAACAGTGATTCTAAGAAAACAGTTTTGAGGAATAAAAAGAGGAAATATAGATTTTTTTTCAGGTCTTTTAACATTTATTTATTTATTTATTTATTTTATTGCACTTTAGGTTCTGGGGTACATGTGAAGAACACGCAGGATTGTTGCATAGGTACACATGGCAATGTGGTTTGCTGCCTTCCCCCCCATCACCTATATCTGGCATTTCTCCACGTTATCCCTCCCTAACTCCCAAACCCCACTTTCCCTCCTCTATCCCCCCACAGACCTCAGTGTGTGATATTCCCCTCCCTGTGTCCATGTATTCTCATTGTTCAACACCCGCTTATGAGTGAGAACATGTGGTGTTTGATTTTCTGTTCTTGTGTCAGTTTGCTGAGAATGATGGTCTCCAGGTTCGTCCATGTCCCTACAAAGGACACGAACTCATCGTTTTTTATGGCTGCATAGTATTCCATGGTGAATATGTGCCACATTTTCCCTGTCCCGTCTATCATCAATGAGCATTTGAGTTGGTTCCAAGTCCTTGCTATTGTAAACAGTGCTGCAATTTATCTTTTATTGCTGTCTTTAAGGAAGAGATGCCACTGTAATCATTCTTATAAAAATATGTTATAGATTTGTTTGATAGGGACAATAGTTCTTTATTGTTGATCTCCATTAATTGATAGGGGTAGAAAGGAGTTGTATGTTCTACTCTATACTATCTTGATCTGAGGCAAGGGAACTGGCTCTCTTCTTTTTTTTTTTTTTTTTTGAGATGGAGTTTCACTCTTGTTACCCAGGCTAGAGTGCAATGGCGCGATCTCGGCTCACCGCAACCTCCGCCTCCTGGGTTCAGGCAATTCTCCTGCCTCAGCCTCCTGAGTAGCTGGGATTACAGGCACGCGCCACCATGCCCAGCTAATTTTTTGTATCTTTAGTAGAGACGGGGTTTCACCATGTTGACCAGGATGGTCTCGATCTCTTGACCTCGTGATCCACCCAC
>CM052657.1:1699827-1751019 GCA_028533165.1 Leontopithecus rosalia | reverse complement strand
GGCGCGATCTCGGCTCACCGCAACCTCCGCCTCCTGGGTTCAGGCAATTCTCCTGCCTCAGCCTCCTGAGTAGCTGGGATTACAGGCACGCGCCACCATGCCCAGCTAATTTTTTGTATCTTTAGTAGAGACGGGGTTTCACCATGTTGACCAGGATGGTCTCGATCTCTTGACCTCGTGATCCACCCACCTCGGCCTCACAAAGGCTCTCAAATCTCTTTATCTAGGGAGCAGTGGTCAACCAATAAATCTATACTATTTGTGCTTCTTTAAGTATGTTACCAATAAGTAGTGCTCAATTTGTCGTGACTAATTGATGATGTTTGACGTGTAGCTGGGAGGCTTTTATTTAAAGCAGCCTTTTGTTACATTTTTTCTTAATGTTAAGAAGGCTGCATCATGTGATAGAAAATGCATACAGTGTCAAGTCTGGATGCTGTCATTGCCTGGCCAACCATAGACACTTGACAATACCATTTTCTCATCTGTGAAGTGGACATCATAACTTTCCATGAGGGCTGATGAAGATCAATTTATACGATTCTTGTATTAGCACTTGGAAAACTTTAAATTCTGAGCCAATGCAATTTAAAGTACTGTATGCTATTATTTTATTCTCACGATTGAAATTTTGCTTTGTATAAACTTGGGACTTTCAGTATTAAACCCACATGAAAAACAGTATAATCCTTTGTCAATAGAAAATGAAGTATGTGTGGTTACCTGTTAATTGCTGCTCAGCGCTGTTGGTTTTAAGGAATTGGCACTAGTAGTACAGTAACTGCCTCCTCCTAGGGATTCAAGCTCTGTGTGTCCTTAGAGGAGAGAAGATACAATCTAAATCCTTTTTCCTCCTAATTCATGTGGTTCCAAATTAAGTATAAGTTAATTGTCTGACAGCCAAAGAAACCCTGATATTTCTTACCTATCCAAATTGTTCCCATATTTCAGAATCCAGTTCAGAACTTAGCCTCCTCATGAAATACTCTCTGATGACTCTAAAGCTCATTGACTGCTTCCTGTTTAAAGACAGTCTATGATTTATAATTTACTAGTTTATCACTTAGGATTCATATATGTATCAGTTTTTATTTGCCCATTTGTCTCATCTTTCTAACTTTAGCTTTTGGAGGTCCTTAAAGATAAAAGCAGTATAATTCATTTATTTTCCTTTTCAGTGGATTTTTTTCCCATAGTTATTTTTTAAAATTCTACTTTGTTGTTCATGCTTACTTGGAGGAGCTGATGGACAGGTGTACCATTAGAACCTTCTTTGATATAGAGGGAAGAGTTTTGGATCAGTGAGTTCTAAGGATGCTTACCCAGCTGAGAGCATCATCTGGCTGTTCTGAGATGTCTTTTAGCCTCAAGGATCCAGGAAGCTGATTAGCTGGCCTTTGTTGGTCCAGAAGATCTTTGCCTTCTTCATCACCTTTCCCTGTGAGTCCTTCCAAAGTTACCTGCCCCATTGGAGCCATTTGCCTTCCCAGGAAGTTTCTGTTATTCAGACAGATCTCCTCCCAAGTTGTTACAGCCAGACAAGAAGTCTAAACTCATGTATTTCAGGAAGTTTTATGTTATGTGTCTATCTATCCATCAGTTTGACCTTTGTGTTATTCTGGGTAATGAACATTCTCAGAATGAAGGGATGAATTGAGTGCTTGAAAGCAAATTGTTGAGCATTCAATAAAAAAGTGATATATTGAGCTCCACAGGGTGTGTATACACACTTGGTTTACGTAATTCCCACCTCTGGAGACCTTTCACTGAGGCAGAATGAACAGATACACTGATTATTTGTTTAACTATAATTGCAAGTCAGTAAAATTGTGTGTGTGTGCACATGTGTGTGTGTGTGTGTGTGTGTGTGTGCGTTCGTTTTAACTAAGAATACCCTCAGCAACCACCATACACAAGGGCTTGTGCTGGCTGCAAGTAGCACAGAGAGAAACCAGACACAAACCCTGCATTAAAAGAACTCAGTATAGTCATTTGTGTGTAGTCAAGAAACTATTATTAGCACGATGTAATAGAAGCATTGAAAAAACTGATTAATTCTAAGGAAGACAGAGAAGGCTTCACCAAGGATATAAAGCCTTCAGCTTCCTTCAAATGGAAAAGATGATTTCACTGAGCAAGAACAAGGTGTGAAAGGTCATGACTTATTTAGGGAATAATAAGTTGTTCAGGATGACTGGACCACAGAGTTTGTTAAAAGTCACATCATGGAACATTATTATAAACTAGTCTAGCCTCTCTGCCAGTTATGACAAATGAAAATGCTCTAGGTGTTTTTTAAACAGATAATTAATACTTACCTGCTTAGGGCACAGCACCAAGGTATGAACCAAAAACTTCAACAGAGTGGTTCTTTGTGTTCGAGGAAAAAAATATTGTAAAAGTAGTTCTGGGCATTCTGAACCTGCAAGCTTTTCGAATAGTTGTTTTGAGGAATGTAAGGAATTTCTAGCCAACAGTAATCTGTGGGGCATTCACTTGACTTAAATTTTGTGTGATCATAAGATAATTTAGAGATAGATTTTGTTTTATAGACATGTCAGATATACTGAAAAGATGAAATAAAAAAGAATAGGACTGGCCGGGTACGGTGGCTCACGCCTGTAATCCCAGCACTTTGGGAGGCCAAGGCAGGCAGATCACAAGGTCAAGAGATCAAGACCATCCTGGCCAACATGACAAAATCCCTCTCTACTAAAAATACAAAAATTTGCCAGGCGTGGTGGCAGGCACCGGTAATTCCAGCTACTTGGGCAGCTGAGGCAGGAGAATCGCTTGAACCCAGGAGGCGGAGGTTGCAGTGAGCCAAGATCATGCCACTGCACTCCAGCCTGGGTGACAAGAACAAGACTCCATCTCAAAAAACCAAAATAAAAGGACCAAGTGCCTAGGTAGAAGAGAAAACTGTTCTTTCTCTCAACCCATCAACTGAGTTTTTAGATGGTGCATTGTAAGCTAAAGACCACTAAGTCTAACTCTGTGTTTATAATTTATTCTTCAAAGTTTTAGACTCGAATTCTCCTGCAGCTTGAAATCTGTTATAAGAACATTTACTTGGCACACAGGGGACACTCATTATCTGTTGCTGATACTGAGCCATCTCTGTTTACATCAGAGTTTAAACATTTGCCTCGGTTTCACTTCAGTAAAATGATTTTGTTTATGTATTATGCTCTAAGGGAATTGAGCAAGATGAGGATCTGGGAAAAAAGTATTATGACGATGTTTGGGTGATATATTTACCTAAAGTTAATATCCTTTGGTCTGAACTTGGTGATATTGAGGCTTTGTTTATTTCTAACTGAGGTAGCGGCAACATAGAAAGGAAAAATGGAATCATTAAACATTTGTACATTCCTGGTTATAAAACTGCCTTTAAAATCTATCCTTGGTGCTAATCTGTTTTTAGGCTATATTGGAATAGAGAAGAAACGTAGTCTCTTAAATATAAGATGTCATTGATTACAAGATGTTCCATCAATTTAATAGCAGCTTTGGAAGAAGCTGGGGGAAAAAAACTTCTATGTCCCATTAAATGCACACACTTGCTTCTTTTTTTGCAAAATTTACCCTAAAACTTGCTGCTCCTCCAGGCTTGTTACATACAGCAGTGAGTGCTCAGGTAGAAAATATGTAAATTATCCCAGTTTTCTTTTCTTTTTTTTTTTGAGACGGAGTTTCGCTCTTCTTACCCAGGCTGGAGTGCAATGGTACGATCTCGGCTCACCACAACCTCCGCCTCCTGGGTTCAGGCAATTCTCCCGCCTCAGCCTCCCGAGTAGCTGGGATTACAGGCACGCGCCACCATGCCCAGCTAATTTTTT
The DNA here is from genome assembly GCA_028533165.1 of Leontopithecus rosalia. Lineage (NCBI taxonomy): Eukaryota > Metazoa > Chordata > Mammalia > Primates > Cebidae > Leontopithecus > Leontopithecus rosalia. The sequence continues at coordinate 1,747,177 of CM052657.1, read as the reverse complement.
GTATTTTTAGTAGAGACAGGGTTTCACCATGTTGACCAGGATGGTCTCGATCTCTGGACCTCGTGATCCACCCGCCTCGGCCTCCCAAAGTGCTGGGATTACAGGCGTGAGCCACCGCGCCTGGCCTCTCCCAGTTTTCTCTCTTTCCTTCTCCTCTCGCACATCTTCAATCAGCGAATAGACTGTACATACTAAGGATGGACTACATCACTGCTGTTTCCACTGCTGCTCTTCTAGTTCAAACTACCACAGTCTCTTGCCAGGAGAGACCTCCTGGCTGTCACTAGCCACCTTAGATAATCATTATGCATGAAGGGGTCAGAGGCATGATCTTTCAAAAGGTGTGAGTCAAGTCATGTCGCTTGGCTTAAATTCTTCAGTGGACTTCTTTCCCCTTAAAATCCAACCTCTTTATCATCCAAACCCCTAACTCAGTGATTCTCAGGGACACGGGATTTCCAGGGAGTCCTTGAGAACTTTAAATGAGTCCAATAGATCTAAACGCTTTTCATCATAATATAAAGACCGCATTGACTTTTTCTGTCTCATTCTCCCATGTATGTGCAGAGGGCTTTCGCAGAGGTCATGCCACATGCACTATCTCAACACACGGAATGCAGAAGCAGATATGAGAACCAGAAGTTTTCTATTAGGCTGGATATTAAATAGATGTGCAAAAATGTAAAACAATGCCCCTCTTTCACCTTCTTTCATTTTGAAAATATCAGTACTTTTCATAAAATTATGTTATGTCTATTAACATGCAATGCGTTTGTTATTGCTATTTCTAAGTAATTAAATAAGTAAATAGTTTACATGCCTGTGTTTGAATGTCTAACATGGAAAATATCTATATAACACATTTAAACAAAAGCGATTTGCAGTCATGAATTTTTAGGAGTGTAAAGAGAACAGAAATGTCCTTCAGTGAGTGAATGGGTCAACAAACTGGCACATTCATACCTGCAATCCTGCTCAGCAATTCAAAGGGAATGACCATTAATACGTGCACCAACTTGCATAGACCTCAAGGACTTTTAGCTGAGGGGAGGAGAAAGCAGCTGCTTTATGCAACAATCTAACATTCATATAACATTTTCAAAGTGAGAAAATTATAGAGAACACAGCAGCGGTTGCTAGGGGCTAACACTGGATGAAAGGAATGACTGTTAAAGGATAACACCACGGGGTTTCTTCGTGGTGACGAATTAGTGCCGTAGTGGTGGTGATGGCAGTGACACAGTTCCACGCATGGGATAAAATTTAGCATGAAAAAGTACAGACTGATAAGATCTGAATCGGGTCTGTATCTAAGTTGTATTCTACCAACAGTAATTTTTTTTATTTTGAAATGTCCCGTGGTTCTGTAAGATATTAACATTGAAGGAAGTTGGGGTAAGGGTTATATTATTTTATGTACAATTTTATAATATATAAACTCTAATTATTACATATATCTATATTATGTACATGTATAGTTTATGGTTCCTCCAAAAAAAGTATATATAAATATAAAAATATACATATTGGCTGGGCATGGCGGCTCAAGCCTGTAATCCCAGCACTTTGGGAGTCCAAGGCAGGTGGATCATGAGGTCAACAGATCGAGACCATCCTGGTCAACATGGTGAAACCCTGTCTCTACTAAACATACAAAAAATTAGCTGGGCACGGTGGCGCGTGCCTGTAATCCCAGCTACTTGGGAGGCTGAGGCAGGAGAATTGCCTGATCCCAGGAGGCGGAGGTTGCGGTGAGCCAAGATCATGCCATTGCACTCCAGTCTGGGTAACAAGAGCGAAACTCCGTCTCAAAAAAAAAATTTTATAATATATATATATATATATATATATATATAAAATAAAATATTATAATAAAAAAAGAATATACTATAATATATATTACATATATCGATATTATGTACATGTATAGTTTATATATTATACAATTATATACTCTATAATTATTTTATCTTAATTATGAAATTATGAAATGTGGGTGTATAAATATTATATATTATGTGTATTTATATATACTTTAATTTTTTTTATAAAGAGAGTATAAAGGTTCTAGATGACAAAATGCTTGAGAAGTGTTTCCCCACATAAATCTACCGCCTGCATGCCTTTCTGGCCTTTCTTCCCTCTCCTTATTACATTTCCACTGCACTTTTCTCTCTTTTGTCTCTTCAATATCTTGAGCTCAGGGCATTTGTGCCAGCCCTTTCTTCCTGAAAATCATGTCCCCAGATGTGTTCAAGGCTGCTTGTGTTCCATCACAGATGACCTTTTCTGACCATGCAGTATGAAGCAGTTTCCCGGTCATTCTCTATGCGCTCTGCTGTTCGGTTTTCACCCTTCACCCTAATGCCTCCCGCCAGCTACTATTTCTTGTTTCTTTATTTGTGGGTCACCTGTGAATGGGGCTGGGAGTTCCATAAGTGCAGGCATCTTTGCTCTCCGTTCACTGTGATTCCCCAGTGCATAGAATCATACTTGAGATGTGGCAGGAAGTGAATCCACATTCACTGAGCAAATGCCCTCCTCCATCCATATTCTTCCTCAGCATCACGTCAAAGTGCATGGTAGCTCAGAGGCAACTCCAAATCTGGAAAGGAGTTGGTCAGTCAGTTTACAGTTACTTGGCTGCTTTTCATAACCTGTACATGGGACTGTAACTCTTGTAGCACCTTCGGCATTGACAGTAGGTTTTGTATTGTTTATAATGTGGCATTCAGATTTGACTGGGTGTTCTGTCTTTTACCTGGCGATGTTACCTAGATGATACCAGATTATTTTACACTCCTTCTTCTCCAAACCCGCTGTGCCGACTTGGCAGTACAGAAATATATCAGCAAATTCTTGAAGTTTAGAACATTATGATGCATCTTCCTTCACTGTCACTGTTCAGCTACAAGTCAGGATACATTTTAAGCTTTTTCTCAGCCGTATCTTGGGCTAATAAAATCAACATAATCTAGTATTTTTTGTATTGGGACAATAAAATTTGTTTTTGTTGGTTTGTTGTTTTAAAAGCCTAGAGAATAGAGACATTTTCTGTGCAGTTAGTAATAGGAACATTTGATACTTTTGTGTTATCAAGAAATCTAGTGATATTAGCACTAGCTATAGAGTAAAGCTGATCAGGGCTCCAGAAAAGAATAAAAAATACTGGAGACTTCCTCCTATTGTGGAATGTATCATTTCTTATGATGTCCTCAGAAACCGTCACAGAGTTTTGAAGGTTTTTGTCACTTAGAAGCCAGGTTCATTAAACTTTCTGTTAAAAATATTGCTCCCACATATCATTTTAGCTTTATCCCGCCTTTGGCCAGATCAAAGTTTTGTTTGTAAGCCAGTATCTACTGATTTTTTTCCACTTCTCCCTGCAGTTAGTTAGAAGATGACCAAAATTCTAAGATGTATTTGAAAATTTTATTGCATTCTACATGTAACTTTAAAGAATTTCATTGATTTAAATTTTATTTTCTATTAACAACAAAATGCAACCGATATATTATGAAACCAATACATTATATATGTGATTTATAGCAACCGACGCTAAAGATCATCCTGGTAAACCTGACATTAAGGAAGATGGTGACCCTACTTTGGCCACAGCTAGTATAGTGGTGGTAAGAGACAGGGTAGGAGGTTTTTAAAACCTATTTGTGGCAGGTATAGGGGCTCACACCTGTAATCCCAGCAATTTGAGAGGCCGAAGAGGGAGGATCACTTCAGGACAGGGCCTGGACCCTGTCTGTACAAAAATTTAAAATATTAGCTGGGTTAGTGATGTGCATCTGTAGTCCTAGCTACTCGGGATGCTGAGGCAGAAAGATTGCTTGAGCCCAGAAGTTCAAGGTTGCAATGAGTTATGGTAACACCACTGCACTCCGGCCTGGGCAACAGAACAAGACCACATCACTAAGAATAAAACAAAACAAAAAACAAATTTATTTATGTGTTTTAATTAACTACGGTGATGATACAAGTAAGCCTAAGCCTTGGTCTTTTGAAGTAATCTTTAAAATGGATGAATGAAAAATCCTGTCATGCCAATTTTGAACGGTTTGCAAAAAAGTTTGGTAACTATAAAGTAAAAAATCATGACTGTAACCTATATGGTGGGAAAATACAACCAGACCTAGAAAATGGTATCTTTCTTAGAATTTCCTTCAAGGCCAATTTCAAAGTGACCTTTGAAAGTGAGATTCATGTAATGGAAGGAAATGTGATTAAACCCATGGGAAATATTGACATTCTTCTGCATCAGGAAGGGGTAGCCACTCAGACAGAAGCAGCCTTATCTGATACCATCAGAAAAGAGACACCTAAGCAACTTGTTGAGAGCTCGCGTTCTTGCCCATGTATCTATATGACTGGAGTGATGTTAAAGTTGTCACTTTAATGGACTTTGTTTCTCATATATACACATATATATATATGGACATCAACAAAAGTATAGTCAACTTCATATTGGCTGTTGACAAGCAACTCGGAAAAAATTGGCAATAATTGGCAACTCCATTAAGAGCCATACTTTGGAAGCTCAGTAGCCTACACCAAGTTCATTTTTTATTAAAAATTACCTGCTTTAAAGAATTGAGCTGTAATTATCTCAGTATTTTTAATGAGATGATTAAAAATGCAAATATTTTATAAAATCAGCTGCTTCAAATACCTATCATTTTAGACAAATGTTTAATGAATTACAAGAGGAGTTCAAAAGCTTATTCTATGAACATAGATGTTGCAGCAAGAAACGGGGTTAAAATGCTTAAACTTGGGTTTAAATTATTGTTTTTCCATGAAAAGGAAAATACTGGATATCATGTCAAAGCCGAAGACCTGGACAAATGGCTGATCTCATTGTTCTCATAAACTTGGTTTATTTTGCAGATTTCTCTTAGCTGAATACTCTTATCAACAGCTGCAGTTGCAGAATTGAACTGATTTTGACTGTTTATATCAAATTACTGCAATAAAACAAAGTTATATAATTTGATGAAGACAATTGATCATAGAGACTATGTATTCTTTTTGGCTCTTAGTTCACTTAGATTTGATAGACGTTATGGTGAAAGAAAAATAGCTTTTCGTGATTTATTTTTTAAGACATTAAAAAACAAACTGAAGGATGATTCAGAAAATATTTCAGTTTGTCACATAAAATAAGCATTACCTCTTAGGGAGAAGATTAACAATGTATTTTCGATCAATAAGAGCCTGAAAATGCAACTTCCTCAGCTTCTTTTTAGGATTATGCATAAATCTTTTCAGGTATTGCCTTGAAATATTTCATAAAAAAGTAAAAAATGATGTACTGTATCAGTATCCACTTGCATATTATTTATCTATTATATATAACAAAATATCCTAAATGTTGGTAGCTTAAGAAAACTAGAATCTCCTTTGGTATTTACCCAAAGAAGTTAAAAACAAAGCAAAACAAGAAAACAAAAATAAACATGTATTATCTCTTAGTTTTTGTAGGTCAGGAACATAGGATGGCTCAGCTGGACAGTTCTGATGCTATTAATTTATGAAATAGCAGTTAAGATGTCAGCTAGAGCTGCATTTGTCACAGAATAACTGAGCCTGGAGGATCTGTTTCCACATTCACTCGGCCACACAGCTGGCAGGATGGTGCTGACTACTGACTGGAGGCCTCCCTTTTCCCCGCGTGGTCTTCTCCTCAGAGGTGCTTGACTGTCCTCATGACATGGTAGCTGGTTTCCACCCAGAGTAAGCAATTCATGAGGCTAGGGTTGAAACTGCCATGTCTTTTGTGGTATATTCTCAGAAGTCATGCACTGTCGACTTCTTCAATATTCATTGAAGGTTACCACACAGCTCAGGAAAAGTTTACCAGTTTATACAGGTTACCAAAGCATAGGGGTGCTACATAGCAGAAGTAAGCAAGGATCATGCTGGAGGCACACAGTGGAGGCTGACTCCTCCAACATGTGCCAGGGTATATCCATAAAGTATGATGACACCAATATGGAATGAAGAAATGTTCGAGTACTGAGCCTGATATGCATTGAGTGCCACATCCCTCCAGTTCAACCCGGTTGTCAGATACTTTAGACTCTGTGTGGGTGTATTTTGCATATTAACCAAAATAAAACCAAAATCTATTTGTTTCCTAGAAAGAGTCGTATGATATTTAAAGTACTTGAATTTCTGGTCTCTAGTTGAAATCTTATGATGGTTGATACTACTGGGAGGTTTTATTTTTTTCTTAGCATCATTTATTTACTGTTGATAAGCACATATATTATAACATATTGTTCACCTGTTGGCACTAACGAAAGACTGCAGTGCTAAAGACCAAAGAGGTCATGAATTACAGCCTTTTCAAGTTCTGCCTTTATGTCAGAGTAGTGCCAACAACAGATTTTAATGACTCAGACATAAAAAGCCCTCTTTTTCCTCTCTGTGGAGGACACACTGTCCGAATCCTCTTTCACTTCATTTAGTCCCAGTTGGTATAGAATTAGTGGGGAAGACTAAGAGTAACTCGTAGGGCTTTTCAGCCACATTGGTATGCATAGGCAGTAATACTGTCAGCACCATTATCTTTTAATTCAAAGAGCATGGCATATAATTCAGAGCATGTACAAAACATATGAATTTATAGAGGTTCATTGCTCTGCTCCGAAATGTAAGTTCCAGTTTGCATAAATGCCATTAAATCATATTTTTAGCCTTCTTTATATCTTTACCATTAATCATTCATGGATATGGTAATATATATAGTTATCTATCCAAAGATTAATTTTTCACCCATGCTATATAACTATAGAAATATTGGTAAAACTGGACAGAGCATTTGTAAAAGGCATTGCCAATAGAGATTGAAAATAGCCCTTGGTCTAGAATTAGAATATCTGTTCAAAAACTTCAGGCTACAGACTTGACAATTTTAAAAGGAGGGTGAGGTGGAGATGAAGCTTACTGCAAATTTGTAAGTCTTTCTTGAGTAAATACTATCACTTACACATTGTGGTGAGGTGATTAAGATACTATGACAGACTCTTTCTGTCACCTGCCCTGGTAGTGGAGCCTGAATTATTCAGAATAGCTAACATATCTACATTGGCTTGAATTCACCAAATGTGTTTTTCTCAGATTTCCAAATCTGTTTCTGATATTGTCAAAATTGACAAAAGTTAAATTACTAAAGTGAAAATGGCATTTTAACTGGTTATCTTTTTAAGCAATATTCACAATAGACCTTAAAAAGCATCACAAGTAAAAATATATTTATTGACCTGCCCAATTGCTACATGGAGGCTTTCTTTCAGTACAAGTAAGCCTACACAATATTAAATCTTGCATTTATTCGGGATACTTATATAAAGTAAATAAAGTAAATAAGTAATACAACATAAGCTCTCATTGGCAAATGGCTGAATGCCTAAACATTAAATACTTTATAGAATGAGAATAATTAAAGACCATTTTTGATGAAAATCTAACGTATTAAAAGGAAATCATATTTTGGTGTAGCACTTCCAAAATTGACATGGATTTCATACTGACTGGCTGACATTAATGTACTCATAAGCATTTTGGATGAGATTTTATTGGATTTTCAGGTTAAGGAGCTAAACCACAGGGAACACATAATGAATTATCAGAAAAATAAGAAAAAACAGATGCTTTCTAAGTAGCAGGTAATAGACCAAAGAGAGAACAAATATTCACTAAAATGCTAAGGCCACAGAGACATAGAGCCATGTTTAGCATGTGCGGGTATGATGGGGCATGTGATGACAGTGGTGAGTGCTATAACGGAATCCGCTTGAAGTTGTGCCACTGCCTGCTGTGCGTGGCTTAGTGGTGAAGCTAAAGCAATACAGCTAGCCATGTCCTACGTCAGTGGCCCACCAAATACAGAATTTAGGTTTATTTCCACTACCTTATTTCCACAGGTACTAGAAATAAATCATATAAATCATCTTTGAATTCTGCTATACATGGTTTTATTTCTGAGCAATAGCTCAGCAAAAGCAAGGAGTCCCTTAATTATGTTGAGCCTAACTTTATTCTTTGTAAAATCAGGATTAAAATACTTTCTAGTTATTGCAAGATAAGGATATTTTAAAATTTTGAAATACCTCCCAAGATATCTCCCTTTGCCTTTCATCCTATACCTCATATGCAATACAGCCCCAGGGAGAGAGAAGGGAAAACACCCCCTTGGGAAGGAAGCAAATATTGGAGAGCCCCTATGAGACATAAGGCGTCATTTAAAGAAAGCCTGAATCAGGGAGAGAGGGAAATAGTGACAGGTTAAGGGAGTCAGTAAGAAAGAAGAAGTAGGGGAAGCTGTCAGATAAGAAGTAGCCCACAATAGAAAAGGAGAAATCTGAGAAGTTGGTAGTTAGTGGCTGATTTCCTTAGACTTAGTGTTGGTGGGGAGTATGTAGAGACCCTGTCCAGCATGCCTCAAAAATAGTAGGGAAGAACTAATGGAAGATGTCCATATAACCAGCCTGAGTTAATGCTGCTGTTATATAGTGCACATGTGATATGCATCTGATGGAGACGTTTCCCATTATACAACCCTTAACCCACCTGCCAGCCATGGATACAAAGAAGTGTTTAATGGACTGGCTGACGAGTGCAGAGCTCAAGTCAATAGAGGACATTGAGAATAAGGCATTTGAGAGACAACGGCAAGGTCCGAGGTGCACAGTGGCAGATGCAAACCTACATCAAAGTCCGCTGAGGACCAGTGGCATCAACAGCATATTTCCAGTGCCCAGTGCTCTGAGACATGAGGGGACTGGGGACATGTCGGCAGAGACCATAGGGCGGTGTGGATCATGCCCTAGTCCACCTGCTGAGGCCTATAAATCTTAATGAACCGTTAGCTGTATTTGGCTGTATGATGATTTTTTGAAGAAGGGAAAGGGTAAAAAAAATAATAACACAAAACTATTGTTGGAGAATCTGCAATTTGAGCTAATTGAATATTTACCTATAATAGATTGATTAGAACAAAATAGCATTCTCACTCAAAACACTGAAATATGTTTAATTAACAAGATAGCTTTTTCTGTGCTGTTCCTTGGGATGGGAGGTTATGAGGAAATCTAGATCAGTTACAGAGAAGTAAAAAAAGCTACAATGTTTTGCAGAACTTTGCACAGTTTAAGTAAAGTTTTCTTCCTCTGGGTGTGTTTAATGCTAGCTCTGCTTTGGACTTCTGCACAAGGATACTCTGGAGCCATGTCAAACAAAACCCCATACTGAGCATTGAACTCAGTCTCTATCACGCACTTCACAAATCCCTGTTTACTTCTCCTCGTCCCCACTTATCCTGCTGTTCTTTTTGAGGAGAGATGACACCACCAGTTGCCCAAGCCAAAGTCCTTCTAACTCCGCATCCTTAACTCTAAACATCTCTCTCCTCCACACTTTGCTCTCTCCTCCTTACACTGCTGTCTTACATCCTTCCTTCTTCCTCTCTACCCCGGTTGACTTTGTACCTTCTTGACCTCCCTGTCTCCAGGCTTGTCACCAATCATATCATCACAGAACTATTGTAAGTGCTTTTTCACATGGAGATCTACCCTTGTCTTTTTCCTTTCTTAAACATTTTTCTCCAACAACCCACTGTGTAGAGAATACAGGCGACACTGAACAGTGTTTGAATTAGGGGAACCAACCCCTCTTGCACTCAAAAATTCATGTATAACTTTTGACTCCCCAAAAACTTAACTAATAGGCTACTATTGACTGGAAGCCTTACTGATACTATAAACACTTGATTAACACATATACTGTATGCTAATGTATTATATACTATAGTCTTACTGTAAGGTAAGCTAGAGAAGAGAAAATGTTACTAAGAAAGCCATAAAGACGAGAAAATATATTTACAATTATTAAGTAAGAGTGGATCTTAATAAAGATCTTCATCCTCCTCATCCTCACACTGAGTATCCTGAGGAAGGAAAAGGAGAGAGAAGAAAGAGAAGGGCTTGGTCTTGCTATCAAGGGTGGCAGAGACAGAAAATCTATGTGTAACTGGACTGCTGCAGTTCAAACCTATGTCGTTCAAGGTAGTCCAAATCACTTAACATGTTTTAACCAGCCTTTCAGAACAAATGTATCACATTTCTGGATGTGAGCCTCCTTGGATTGATATTTTCTTCTAAGCTGCTGTATAATACAAGGTTCAGAAAGCTGAGCTAGATAATTCACAGTAGTTTATATTGTTCGTTTAAAGATAAATTAGAAGCAAAATAACAAAATCAGAAAATTCCCATATGACACTTGCAAGCCCTGAGACTTGCCCCTGCAACAAGCTGTAGAAACACTGCTCTGTCCTCTAATGAAAAACATTTGAAACTGCGTAAGTTAAAGAGTGGTATGGTCACATTAGATAATAGTAATAATAATAATAGTAATAAACCCTGATAACAATTGTAATGGTAGATATTGTATTAGTTCATTTATATTCTGCTATAAAGAACCACCCAAGACTGAGTATAAAGGAAAGAGGTTGAATCGACTCAATTCAGCAAGGCTGGGAGGCTTCAGAAAGCTTATAATCATGGTGGAATGTGACGGGGAAGCAAGGCACCCTCTTCACAAGGCAGCAGGAGGAAGAAGTGCTGAACAAAAGGGGAAGAGCCCCTTATAAATCTATGAGATCTCTTGGGAACTCATTCACTATTATTAGAATAACGTGGGGGAACCACCCCCATGATTCTGTTACCTCCACCTCATCTCTTCCTTGACAGGTAGGGATTATGGAGATGATTGGATTACAACTCGGGGTGAGATTTGAGTGGAGACACAAAGCTTAACCACATCAGATACATAGAGCACAAATGCACCAAGAGGCAGTTCCATTAAGAGGCCTTTGCAATAATCCAGGTATTCAGCACCACTTATATAAAGCCAGATAAGGCATGGGGAGGTTATCCTGGAGCTTGTGTAGGAAAGGAGAGAGACAGTCACAGTACCTGGCAGTGGGCATAGGAGAGACACATACCAGGGGTAATGGCAACACCGGTGACAGAGACAGGCTGTAGACAATGTAATTAGGAGGTATCCACCAAGGTATTCAAGGTATAAAAAATAGCCGGGCATGGTGGCTGTAACCTGTAGTCCCAGCTATGTGGGGTTGAGGTAGGAGGATTGCTTGAGCCCAGGAGTTCAAAGTTGCAGTGAGCCACGATCATGCCACTGCACTCCAGTCTGGGTGACAGAGCAAGACCCCAACTCTAAAATAAATTTAAAAAATTTAAAAGTAGCAAAATCATGCCACCACAAAAGTACAGTCTCTATTAGCTAACAACTAAGATGAGAAAGAAAATGTGTACCTCAGACTTAGTTTAAAAAAAAAAACACTGAGGCCGGGCGCGGTGGCTCAAGCCTGTAATCCCAGCACTTTGGGAGGCCGAGGCGGGTGGATCACAAGGTCAAAAGATCGAGACCTTCCTGGTCAACATGGTGAAACCCCGTTTCTACTCAAAATACAAAAAATTAGCTGGGCATGGTGGCGCGTGCCTGTAATCCCAGCTACTCGGGAGGCTGAGGCAGGAGAATTGCCTGAACCCAGGAGGCGGAGGTTGCGGTGAGCCGAGGTCGCGCCATTGCACTCCAGCCTGGGTGACAAGAGCGAAACTCCGACTCAAAAAAAAAAAAAAGAAAAAGAAAAAGAAAAAAAAAACACTGAGAGGTTCAAATGGCAAATTCAAATATACTTTCTGTATTTTGCCAAAGGCTTCTGCTTATATAGCCAAATACAGCTAATGGTTGATTAAGGCAGTGAGGCTTGCAAATTCATCGATAACATGTCTTATTATTTTTGTGTGAGAAAAAAGTAGCTAAGATACATGAACTCTTTTGAGAGAGCAAATTATAGCCCCCACCTGTGACCGGTGGACATTGGTATTCTAGCCATGTTTTCATGTTATGGCATTACAAAACGATGACCCCGGATCATTACGAGAAACTTTGATGGCAGTCAGTATATGCTGCATACTGTACCACATTTCCCAGCTTTCCTACATAGCAAAGCAGTATTTTATTTCCTTTTAGTCCATGTATGGATCTGCTTTTGCTTAGTTGTTTAAATTATTTTATTTAGTTTCTTAACTAATTAAATACCTTATAAACCTATCACACAAAAGAAAATCTAGTTTTACAGTGACCTACATTTCACCACATCATTTTCCGATATACCTACTTGCTCCATCCAGGTAATCAGCATCTGAGTTCTGCTCACAATTGCTTTGCTTTCCTTTTTAAAGAATTTTGTTGCAAACTATGTATACAAAGTAAGTCTCACACTGTGGATCATCTCTCTGGACTTACTTTTTACTGAATGTGATTTTGCTAAGATTCACCCATAGAGTTGCTGGTCACGGTGTATTCATACTGGCTGCTGTGAATACACTGCAGCATATTCTTCCACTCTGCTTTGGTTGGCTGTGTGTGGCTGAGCAAGTACCACACTGTTTCCTAATGAGTCTTGATATCTGCTTTTTTCCACAGATGTTTTTGGTTCCTATTCATTTATTTAAATATGAAAATCATATTTACTAATCTCAATTTTAAAAAGCTCTGTTGGAAATAGCACAGCAGAGATCTTGGCACCTAGAAACATTTAAGGTGTTCCTACTTAAAGAAAATTCTAGGCACTTGTATCCCTTGTCCATTGCCACAATACAACTACAAAACGAACACCTCAGTGTCTCATGTAAAGGCTTAAAACAGCAGCCATGTACCGTGCTCACAAGTTCATGGGGCAGCTGGAGCTTCTACTGATCTGGGCTGGCTCTGCTATTCTCAGCTGGCTCAGGCAAGTGTCTGTAGCCACCAGATGGGTTTCCTGCGATTGGTAGGTCTAGGATCTCCTCATCCTGCACTACCCAGTTTGTCCTCTAAGCTGACTATCCCCAGGCTTATTTTCTTGGTGATAAAAGAGGAAGTAGAAATGGGCAGGTATTTTTTCATGCCTCTGCTGTGTCAGGTTTGCTATTGCTCCACCGGCAAAGCAAAAGTCACTGGAAAACAGGTGCACTAACAGAAACTGTGGTTACAGAGAGGTTTAAAAAATTACAGTCACGAATGCGATCTGCCACACAGTTTTTATCAGTATTAGTTCTAATTTACTTTGTGGCTACGTCAGTTAAAAGTAACTCATTTGCAAAGAGCTTCACTCGTTGTGGAGATGAGCAAAACAGAACCATATGCAGTCCTCAGCCATGTAACTGCAAACTCGCCAATGTAGTCAGTGCTGTTTTGATTTACGCCTGTAGGTAACAGTACATAATGATCAGAATGATTTCAGCTGAAAGGGTATGAGCATTTATGTCTGAAGCAACACCCAGTTTCGAGGTATGCTTTGTAATCCCTGATGGAGTAATACAAAACCTTTGGTAGAGGATTAAGGAATGACACCAATTATTGTAAAGTATCTCAGGAAAATGTGTGAGGACAAACTATTTACACACCAAAAGTTGTTTTTTCTTATAGCCTTACGATATTCTGTGTCTCGTTTCTTCTAGTGAGAAATGGAGTTACAAATTAGTCTAGAGATTGATATTTCTGTCCTAGAAAATTCAAAATATGCTTACCTTAAAGAAGAGGTTCTTGTGTTAACCTTTCAATAAAACAAGAAATAATAGCATGAAGACTCTTTGTGGGTATTCCTCAGTTTCATCATTGTACGAAACTTAACTGAAATCCTATTTATTTATGTAGTGTTTTAAAATTGTAATTATTGCAACCATTTACTATTTACATGCACTTGCGCTGTTTGGTCAAGCTGCAATACTCCAGATAGATCTAGAAAACTGGTAGCACTGTCTTCATCTGCAGCCTATATAGCTGAATCCCTTTTTATGCTAATTTTGGAGGATAAAACTAATCCTGGGTTATAAGATAATCACATTATATCATCAAATTATGCTTCTCCAAATGTTATTTTATGTGCAGAATGTACAAATATTTGTAAAAGCCAAGGCTGTAATTTTTCTATACATATTTATTCCTAGATTTGAGAAAAAGGTTGGAACTTTACAGAAAGAGATAAGGAATTAATATAGTTTTAGATTTTCATATATTATCCAGCTTGTGGACAAAATATCAAGTGTATTTCAAAGATGTTTCAGTATTATTTATATATATTATATCATCCAATCTCACACATTTCTGAAAGAGAAAATGTGTATTTCTAACCTCCAGAGATTCTGAAAAAGCTTCTGACAAATTTAACATCCCTTTCAGGAAAACAAAATTCAAAATAGAAATTAGTGGGAACTCTGTATGATAAAATATATGTACACTATATTGGTAAAACCAGAATTTTACTTAACAGGGAAATACCAGAAATATTTTCATTAATACCAGAAACAAGTCAAGACTGCCTATGATATCTATTAGCTTTCAACATTGTGCTAAGGTTTCCTTTAATGCAATTTGAAAAGAAATTGATATGGAAGTAGAAGAACTTGACCAGAAGTAAAACTATTTGTCTATAGATGACATCATTGTATACCTGAAAAACCTTACAGAATCAATGATAAAACTAATTCAAGTAATAAACTAATTTAATTTAAAAGGAGGAATATAAAATTATCATAAAATAATATCTTAATATACACATGTAATACCTAGTTAGACAGTATCAATACAGAAACACTCCATTTATAATAGCAGAAAACTAAAATATAAAGGGAAAAAAACTAAAATATAAAAAAAACATTAAAAAATATTTAAAATGTGCAAAATTTATATGTGGAAAATTTAATATGCTACTGAAACATGTAAGAGTACATTTAAATAAATGAAAAATCATACCTTATTTTGGGATAGGATATTCAAAGTGAGATATCTGGTCACCCCAATTTATCAATTTTTGTATTTTATTAATTTAAAGTTTCCAAAGTTAATACTAAACATAGTTAATGAAACTAACATGTTGATATTATACTTCATATGGAAAAATAAGCATGCAAGAATAAAAAACCAAACCCAAAAACCTAAATAGAAAAATATACAAAGGAAGACTATCCCTGCCAGACATTAAAATATATTATAAACCCTCTGTCATTAAAACTGTGTGTCACAGACACATGAATATATATACACACAATATATATATAATATATATACACAATATACATAATATAGATACACTATATATGTTATATAGATACACTATATATATTATATATACACAATATATATTATAGATATTACATATTATTGTAATATGTATTTTATAATTATATATAATTATATATAATATATGTTATATAATATATAGTGTATATATAATATATATATGTATCTATATAATATATATACATATATATACACATATATACATATATATATACATATGTATATATATATATATACATATGTGTATATATATATATATATAGAGAGAGAGAGAGAGAGAGACTAGTAGAATAGAATAGAAAGTCTAGAAGTAAACTCCATACATACGGAGTATATGGTAAAGATGGCATCTCAAATCATTAAAGATGAATCTTTTTAATAAATGAAGTTGGAACCACTGGACAAAGTGAAAAATAAACTATATAATACTAGATAAAAACATGGGTGAATTCCTTGTTAATCTGAATTTGTATGGAAAGGTTTTATAACTACAATTCAAAATCAAATTTAGTAAATGGAAAAATTGACAAGTTTTATTGCCTAAATGTATAAATGTTTTAATGCCTGCATGTCAAAAAACAATTTAAATAAAGTCAAAAGACTGTGATAGAAAATACCTAGGAGAAAATATTTGCAATAGTTATCATAGACAAAGGGACACTTTTACTTATATATGAAGAATGTTTAAAATTGAAGGGAAAAAAATTTTTAAAAGCCTGAGGAAAAAATGGCCAACATACATGAACAATTTATATATACAAATACACACACAGACACATATGCACACACATATAAATATACACATATATATACATGCACACACAAATATATATACACACATAAATATACACATATATTTACAATATTTACTTTCATTTCTTAAACACATGTAAACATATTTAACTCATGAAAAGAAAAATTTAAGTTAAAGATACTGTGACATACCATTTTTACATATTGGTGTAACATTTTAGTTATGCGAGATAAAAAATGTTAAAAATCTGATGCACAATATTGTGCTTATAGTCAGCAGTAATGTACACTTAAAATGTATGTAAGTGGGTAGATCTCATATGCTGGAATTTAACTTATATATTAAAATAACAATAGTATTGTTATTGTTAATGAGAGAACAGGCATTCCCATGCATTACTGGTAGAGATATTGATTGGTACAATTTATAGAGGGGAATTTTTTAATATCTGACATATACATATATGCTTTTACCTTTTCACATGGTAGTCTATCTGTCAGAAATTTATTCTGAAGATGCAACTCCAACAATATTGAAAATGTATGTGCACAGGTATTCATTTCAACATTGTTTGTAATTCCATAACACTGGCAAGATCTAATATGTCCATATATGAAAGAGTGATTGAATAAACTATGACATGTCTATTGAGTTCTGTGCACCTGTAAAAGGAAAGAATGAGGAATAAGCCTATGAAGTGATGGGGGGTGATTTTCAGAATACATTGTTAGCTAAAAAAAAAATGAAGGTGCACAAGAGTATCTGTCATATTATTTTACCAATGAATAGCATGATTTCACCAGAGGGAAAGAAGGAACTAGCTCAAATAATTTTGAATATATTTTCCCTTAGTCTAAAAACAAAAAGAACTTTAAACACACATTGAACTTCTGTATTGTTTTAGAGGCTTAGGTCAGTTTGAAACTGTTTCCTATTATTTATGTGATTGAGCGAATATATCCCTATGTTTAGAGGATAACAAGAGCTAGGTTTCTCACTTTTATAAGAGGTAGCCACACATATAGAAAGAAAAAAGTTAGAACAAATTCTGTGCTGTTGGATTTGTGTTTGATGTGTCGCATGAACTGATGGGTTGAAACATGGATAGCTAGATACTCTCTGTTCCCTGTATCTGTTCTCTGAGCGTGACATTGTGGTAGAAATTAACACACTAGTACCTAGATTGTGGGTTCTAAATACCATTCTCTGATAAGATGACCAAAGCTTCCTGGAGAAATTGCTGATTACAGGGCTGGGGCAAGGAAAGTCCAAGATTATTTTGTGTGCTAAAAGATTAAGAGAAATTATGAGTGCCATATTGCAAGGATATATTCAAAGAATGATGGGGACATGTTAAAGGGACATGAAATCTAACATGTAGGCTTCCACTGGCCAAATCTAGGATACTGTCAACATCTGGGATAATGTCAACCATTATAATGGAAGATAAAATTAGAATCCATGAGGCCATACTGGGGAAGGTCTTGTTTCAGGAAAAGACATTTGATAAATGTAGATGGAATAGTGGAATTACAAAAGCATAATTTTTCAGCCATCATATTAATAATTGATTAGAGACAAGAAATATTCATGGATGCTAAAGGAAATGTGTGAAAGTTTAAGAAGAGAATAGTCACATTGTCTGAAACTATCTTTTAACAGGTTATTTATTAATTACGAAAGATAAAATAATTTTAAAGTGAAAAAACACGGAAGATACCACCTTAACCAAATAACCAAAAGAAATAGTCAAAATTACCTTGCCACTTATGAGTCTAATAGACAACATGTGATTGCTGAAAATAATGTGTTAAAAAGTATACAACAGTACTGCTGTGGTATTTGGCCAACAGTGTACATATAAATCTAATCATGAAGAAATATCAGACAAACCCAAATTGATGGTTATTCTAGAAAATAATTGACCTGTACTCTTCAAAGGTATCCGTGTCGTGAAAGAGAAAGACTCAAAAACTGTTTCAGATAAAAGAACCTACATTGACATGACACTGCATGTCACAATACAGTGCTTGCTCGTGGATTTTTGTTTGCTTTTATGGGCTTTATTAGGACAACTTAGACATGGAATAAGATTTGTAATATTGTAACACCTGTAGATTAGATAACAGTATTGTATCATTATCAATTTCCTGATTTTAATGATTGCACCCATAGTATGCAAAAGTATTTCTTGTTTTTAGAAAATACACATCGAAATACTTAGGGAGTGAGGGGATATCATGTCAGTAACTCACAATGAAAGAATTCAGAAAAAAATACACATGCAGACACATACACAGAGGCATACGTGACAAAGGGAAAGAGAGAAAAAACTACAAATAAATGTCATAAAATGTAACAACTTGATGAAGGGTAATCATAAATTCTTTTCACTATTCTTGTAATTTTGAAATTATGTCAAAATATGCTATAAGGTAATAGATCCACAAATATAAATAGATATTTTCTCATTGCTCATCAATATTGTTAATGGATTAATCAGTATTGGTCAATCCCAATTTAATACCCTATGAAATGAAGAAACCATGTAATTGCTGTGATAGCTCTTTGCAAATTATATAGCAATTATATAGTTTATATTTGTGATTAATAGAAATGTCTCAAGATTTCATGGTGTACAACAATCTTAAACTGACTGAGCAAAATGAAATCTTGAGACCCCTCTTTTCATCACAAATTGCAAAAGCTACATGAAGAGAGGTAGTCACAGCAAAAGAAGTAAATGATCATTAATGTTTGATCGTACTTGAGTGGAAATGTATTCCCTCATTTGAGGTAATGCATATGTATGCTGCCTGCAGTAATTATTCAAGAAACAAACAGTTTTGTGGTTGTTTATGAGAACTTTGAAACCAGAGATCTGGGTTCAAATCTTGATGCTGTACTTAAACTCTGAAATGGAGACATCAATTTCCACCACATAGGGTGTGAGAAGGGTTTAACAAGATAACTAGGGAAGAACAGGGTCGCCATTATTATTACTGAATAGAAAAGTGATATAAGCAAAGCAGCTACTTTCTGATCTCATATGTTAAAAACAGTTCCGTGGAAAAGAAATGTACTCTTTAATGTGTTAACATTTTAAGTGTATGATAACATACTCTTCCCTTTCACTTAACTGAAATGTTTGCTCAGTTTCATATATGTAATTCTCTCTTCCCTGCAGTATTATTAGCATTATTCCCAAGGAACAACCAACAAAATAAAGCAAAAGTGTTTTAATTAACTGAGGTTTAATACGTTTTTCTTATCTGCCATTGCTGCAAATACTAGATGAACATAACTGCTCTATGTACTCAGAATCTTTTAGTTGATCAAAGAAAGGAGTCTGCAGGAAATTCAAGACTAGAGATTCATTTAGTTCTCATTAGACTGTGGGCAGGAGCAGAGGACATTTATCTTCCCAAATATCTTAACATTTCTCTTTTTCAGCTTGAATCTAATATTTCTTCAGAATTGTTCTGACTTGAGAAGGGAAATGATGCTCTTGGCTGACCTTCTTGTTTTCTTCCAGTCTTGTTAGCTTACTAATGGGGGATCAAGAGATTCTTTCATATGTTTGGTGATACTTTGGATAGAAAGGGACATATGGATGACAGATTATGTGTGTGTTCCATTTGATTGAATTCTAATAGAAAGATTTTCAAATTTCAAGTAACTTTCCTTCTTAATATATAGGAAACAAGAAAATTGCTCACTTGTTACAAAATTGTTCAGTATTTTTAACCATTTAATACTTTCAGAGTAATTTTTCAATCCATTAATAAAGATTTAGCAGTTATCTACTATTTGAAAGAAATGAGTTTTAAACTGTGATTTGGAAATACCACAAGGTCTTGTTAGATCCTGCCTCAAAAAATATTTGTTACACTCCCCAGAATGTCCACATACAGAAATAGCTGCCTTGGTCTCTAGACAGATGTTTGAAACTCTGTATACAATCATGAGAACTGACATGCCACTAATATACACATTTTATTTTATTCCCAATACATTTATATATTCAGCATAGAATGTAGGGAAAAAACTAAAAGAATGACCAAGTTTTGAGATGAGACTGGTCATCTTCATAATACAGTCAGCTTTGGCCACCAGCACCTAACAGTGGTGGGACCAGATTTGATCCACAATAACTATTAGAAGAATTGAAATCTTATGGTGGAAGTTCAAGTATTTGGAGATACACAAAGCAAATTCTTCTAGAATTTGGTAGTATATGTACTTTTAGTTTAAGTCTTTAAGAGAAAATAATACTGAAGCTAATTTTAAAAAGCTGAGTGTGATTCGATTATATGAACTATGTCAGTGCCAGCGGGGATCATTCAGTGATGCTAACAGGGCCCAGAATTGTTTTTGTTTGTTTGTTTATTTTTAGACAAGAGTCTCACTATGTAACCCAGGTTGGAGTGCAGTCTGTGTGATCTCAGCTCACTGCAACCTCCATCTCCCGGGTTCAAGCGGGTCTTCTGCTTCAGCTTCTTGAGTAGCTGGGACTACAGGTGCCCACCACCACGCCCAGCTGATTTTTGTATTTTTAGGAGAAACGGGGTTTTGCCATATTGGCCAGGCTTGTCTGGAACTCCTGACCTTGTGATCTGCCCTCTTCGGCCTCCCAAAGTGCTAGGATTACAGGCAAGAGCCACTGTGCCCAGCCAGGCCCAGAGTTTTAAACAGTGACACCGGGGGATTTTATATTACTACCATCTAAGATATGTTTAGAATGTTCTTGAAATACCCTCAACATTCCTCTATGAATTCTTAAAATTACAATAGGTATTAAATTATATAAATATAATAGTTTGCGCTTTCTTTATATAGTCTTACTTCTGGGTGTTAGATCAAGGAATTTATTCCCTACTGTAAAAAGAGTGTTTCTCATTACGTGTCTGAAATCCACTGTGCCAGTGTTGTGCCATCTCACTTGGAGATGTTACTGAGTTCCCACTCTTCAGATTTTACGGTAATGAGACCAGATCCAGGGTAAACCCCTGAAAGAAATACATTGTTAACACTTCTTTGTTTATTGAAATATCTGATTGTTTCTAAACTCTACTGATATGTATGACAAAACATTTCATCCAAATTAATTCAACCCGGTGTTTTTTCGTATTTTTAAATTTATTTTTATGTCTTTGTTATTGAGCTCCATAATAACTTTTGGTGATTTTTAACAAATCATGGCGTATAATTCCTGTCAGCATATATTAAAAGCTCTGGAAGATGAGGGAGGTGTGGCATTCTTCCCCAAAAGTTGGTCATTTCCCTCCATTTTTATTATGCCCTGATGCTGATGCTGTTTTATGTTTCAACAATAAACATACTTTCAACTTTAGATCTTGTCAGTATGGGAGAATTTGTATATATGACACCAGTTTTTCCAAATAAAATTAAAATGTTTTTGTTAACCAACCAGATATTTGATCTAGAATGATTGGAACCATCTATAGAGGTAATTGTATTTCTAGCCTTCATTTACTAGTCAGAGTGATTTATTTTTCTCATGTCTTCAGTACTTCTAAAATGTATGCTAGAGATCCCTTAGAACAGACTATAAAATGTATCCAGCATTTTAGCAAAGTTTTGCTGTAGCATACAGACAAGGTATAATATTCAGAGGAGCAGATTCTGTGTTTTCAAATAATTGAAGTGCAGTTTTTCACACCTTAATGAAGGTAGAACAAAGATTACACAAACATTAGAAAGGACTTTACCCAAAGGTTGCATTTTGAATATTTATTATCATTTTGAATTTGATTAAGTACTAAATAGTAATGGGGAATTTTCTATTGCCAGTTAATTTTCAATGTTTTTTTTAAAAGCGAATTCTATTTTAAGAAGTTTTATATTCTATTCTTATTTTGTTTATATTTATTTGCCAGTAACTGTTAGGTCAATTCTTTATATGAAGTAAATGTTTATAAGTAGTTTAAAATCCCATGCTCCCTAATGAAAAAAATGTTAAGACTAAAATGTATAAAGAAAATCCAAACTTTTGGTAAAGCACGAGGTTAGAGTAATAGTTTGTTAAAGCTGAGTAAGTTAAAGAAATGTATATTGGAAGAGCAGAATAGAATCGAGATCGTGGTTGCATTAGTCAGGGTTCTCTAGAGGGGCACATTTAATAGGATGGATGTCTATATAAAGGGACGTTTATTAAGGAGTATTAGCTGACATGATCACAAAGTGAGATCCCACAGCAGGCCGTCTGCAAGCTGAGGAGCAAGGAAGCCAGTTCGAGTCCCAGAGCTGAAGAACTTGGAGTCTGATATGCGAGGGCAGGAAGCATCCAGCACAGGAGAAAGACACAGGCTCAGAGGCTAAGCCAGTGTAATCTCTCCACGTTCTTCTGCCTGCTCTTATCCTGGCTGTGTTGGCAGCTGATTAGATTGTGCTTATCCAGACTGAGCGTGGATCTGCCTTTCCCAGTCAACTGACTCAAATGTTAATCTTCTTTAGTCAGATCTTCACAGATACACCCAGGAAGGATGCACAGTATTCTACGCATCCTTCAATCCCATCAAGTTGACACTCAATATTACCTATCCCAGTCATCTGGTGACTGTATTTTTGTATTAACTTTATATACTGTCAATTTGCAGCATGAACATTTATATATTGCCTCATTTGGAGGCAAACTCAGAATATGCAGTGTAAGAGGAGACATTTATGGAATTAAATGTGAAAGTAGAGTGTAACCAAAACATGGACACCGGTCCAGAGACATGTCTCTATTTAGAGTGATGCGCCCTTTCCTTCTTCAGTTTCCTTTCCTTCCTCCTTTTCACTTCTCTTCTTTTTTTTTGACAGTTTTACTTTATAAACACAATATTCTAAATTCATCACAATCCAAAATGCTTTCTTGGAAATGAAATCCCAGTTATGAAATACAATTTGGCTGTCATCTGTGTGCCGAGTTCACCTTTTGAACATTTTAACTAATTCTTTCTCTGCCAGATCAAGGGTATTATGAATGCATCTGCCTACCTCACAGAAAGGATAGTTATGTAATTGTTCCCATGTGCTTCTGAAGTGCATTTGGCATCTGTGTAAAGAGTACTTCGGAAATACAGTTCATACAGGATGTTTATCAACACTTCTACTGGATTGCATTGTAAGCTCAATCGATGTATATATCATATGGGGTAATTTGCTGGCTAAAGCCAACCCACCAACATAATCAGTTTTGGGTGATGGCTCTGAAGTGTTTGAACTCAGTGAGAAAGAACACAGAAGAAAGGTAACAGTATTTTACTTTCTGCCTCATAAACACATTGTAAAATCAGCAGTGAAGGCTGTATTTTTGGATGCTATGAACGTACTTGTACATACATCACCGACATCATGTTGAATATCACAGAGTCAGGATCTGCATAGGTAGGTTCAGAGTGAAGGCTTTGAAGCTTGATGGGCTCCACCCCGACCCTAAAACCCGACGAGTTACTCCTATTTTCTGAATCCTCTCCCTTCTTCCATTGGCCCTCCAGTGGTCCTCTACTCTCCTCCTCTGCTGAAGTGGTTTGCCTTTGCGTTCCTACCCAAATCTCATCTCAAATTGTAACCTCCACATTTCAGGGGAGGGACCTAGTAGGAGGTGATTGGTTCATGAGGGCAGAGTTCTCCAAACTGTTCTCATGATAGTGAGAGAGTTCTCACAAGATCTGATAGTTGAAAGTTGTGGCACATCCCCCGTCACTCTCTCCCCCTGCTGCCATGTAATATGTGCTTTGCCTCCCCTTTGCCTTCCATCATGATTGTGAGTTTCCTGAGGCCTCCCCAGCCATGTTGCTGTGTGGTCAACTAAACTTCTTTTCTTTATAAATTACCCAGTTTCAGGTAGTTCTTTATAGTAATGTGAAAATGGACTCATATAACTGCCTTGAAATATACATCTACTGCTTTGAGGTAACTATAATTTTTGAAGGTACTGGATTAAGTGATTTTAAAAATCCACTCTAATTTTAAAGATGAGAAGTCTGTGTTTTAATGATATTCTCAGGGTAACCTAATTATTGCAGAACCCAGATAAATTACTCTTCCTCCTCTGCTTATCAAAGTAAATTCTCTCTCTCTGTGTGTCTCTCCCTCTCTCTCTTTCTCTCTCTCACACACACACACGTGCACGCATGCACACACACACACACACACACATCTAAAACAGCATAATAGAAGGCAAGATGAATCAGTAAAGGACCCTTTTAAAGATTTCTTGGCCGGGCACGGTGGCTCAAGCCTGTAATCCCAGCACTTTGGGAGGCCAAGGCGGGTGGATCACGAGGTCAAGAGATCGAGACCATCCTGGTCAACATGGTGAAACCCCGTCTCTACTAAAAATACAAAAATTTAGCTGGGCACGGTGGCGCGTGCCTGAGCCCAGGAGGCGGAGGTTGCGGTGAGCCGAGATTGCGCCATTGCACTCCAGCCTGGGTAACAAGAGCGAAACTCCGTCTCAAAAAAAAAAAAAGATTTCTTGTTTTACCTTAATGTTGCTGATGATGTTGGTACATATTGCCTGAGTATGTGTATTTGTAGGAAGGCATCAGACCTTCCTTACCTCAAAAGCTTCATTCTGTACTATTTGGAAGCATAATTGAATGGATATCTCCCAGTTCTTTACAAAGCTTGGAGCTTGGGGCAATTGCCCTAGTTTACTGGATCTCAGGAGAAGCTCCCCAAAGAGTTTATATAACCCAAAAATGTCGAGGTTCAAAATTAAAGGATTTTTTTTGTTTTATTTTATTGTGGTTCAGAGAAGATAGAGGTTCACAATGTTTCACAGGAATACATGGGAGATAAAATTAATAGCACTGGCAGTTACTCTATATTTGTATCTCCAGAGAAGGCTTCATATCTGTTCGTCAAATTCATAGCATATCTGTTGTGGACAATGGTGATTAATCTGATTAAAGACATTTTTGTTTTCTTCCCTTAACATAAATTTTCAAACATGTCTGTTTGTCACCAGGAAGCTTTGAATTTACTTTTTTTTAACTGCAGCCATTCAGACAATGTTTGTAGTAATATAATGGTCTATTCTCTTTGTATATCAATTCTCAGTTGGTTAGTACTGCAGTAAGTGGTTAAGTGGTTGAATAAGTATATTGAATTAATGTAAGTAATTATTCCTAACATATTCTGAGGTATTAAGATGTGATTTGGATATTTTTGCAGACTAACAAAAAATTATAATTCAAAACTTAAATGGGTCATTTCATATCAGATTGATAGTACCAGTTATGTACTTTGACGTACTCTGAGTTCAGAAAAGTATTTTTATTAGATGGAGTCAAGGAAGAAGCATAGGAAGAGCCAGATCATATGACATACAGAGAAAGAACAGATGCAGATGTTTGCCTTTTCTGTGGCCAAGAACAGGGATGAGGAATATTCCAGGAAGAACCGACCCAGCGTTGTAACTGTAGTGCTGGTTGAAGGTACTTTTTTCCGTGTGACAGAGAGAAACAGTGGGTGCTGTCTAGGAACCAGGTATGTTCACTGTTGCAGATGGAATCAGCACCTACTACCCTTTATCCCTTATTCCAAACAAAATGGCATTGAAAAGCTCTCCCTCCCTCTCCTCCCAATTCAGAAAAGCTTAGGCTTGACTAAAAGGGATACTGTCTCAATTACAAAACATTCTATGAAACACGACCAAAATGAGAATAGAAAGTAAAGGCATAGACAAGCTAAAAGTAAGCTAAGACAGCAGAGGTCAGTACCTACCTTAACTTCAGCGAGTTAGTTTTCAAGTCGTAACTACTTGAAACAGCAAAAGCACCAGAAAGGTTGGGTGCGATGGCTTAAGCTTGTAATCTCAATACTTTGGAAGGCCAAGGAGGTCGGGTATTCAAGACCAGCCTAGCCAATATGGCCAAACCCCGTTCTACTAAAAATAAAAATTAGCCAGGTGTGGTGGCAGGCACCTGTAATCCCAGCTACTCAGGATGCTGATGCAGGATTGCTTAAACCTGGAAGGCAAGGTTGCAGTGAGCCGAGATCACGCCACTGCACTCCAGCCTGAACGATAGAGAGAGAACTTCTCAAAGAAAAACAAAAAACAAACAAAACAGAAAAAGAAACTTAATTTGCAATGTATCAGAAATACACCATATTTCACTGGATGTATATATCACATTTTGTTTAACCATTTATCTGCTGATTGACACACATTTTTGACCACTTTTAAAACGAGGGCATCTTTTAAGTCTTTTTTGCCCCCCTCCCAACTTAGATGGGTGTTAAAATCTATTTCTTTGAATACTGGCATACCATCGGTTATATGGGTTGCAGAATCTACTCTTGCTCTGTGACTAGCTTTTTCATTACATGTTTTGGGGTCTTTTAAAGAACAGACATCCTTAATTGATTCAGTTTTAGCATACATTTTTTTTCTTTTTGACTAGCATTTTAATGTCTTGGCTAACAATTATTTTCTTACCCTAGTGTCATGAAGATAGACTCTGTTATTTTCTATAAACTATAGCGTTTACCTTTCATATTTTGACCTATTACTTAGCTGTAAAAACGAATGAAGTTCTGGTATGTGCTTCACTGTGTGTAAACCTTGAGAACATGCTAAGTGAAATAAGCCAGGCACCATGAAAATCTGTAGATGGAGAAAGTAGATTGGAGGTTAGCAGGGCCTAGGGGAAGGAGGGAATGGGGAGGCACTGCTTCATGGTTGTAGAATTTCTGTTTGAAGTGATGAGAAACTAGAAATAGATGGTGATGATGGTTGTGCAACATAGTAAATGTAATTAATACCACTGAGTTGTACACTTAAAATAGTTAAATGGTTAAAATGGCAAATTTTGTGATGTATATTTTAACCATAATTTTTTAAATATGATAATGAGATCTACAAAAAAATTTGATTTGTACTTTAAATGGGTGAGTATATGATATTTCAATAAAGCTGTTAAAAACACACACACATAAAAACACCATATGGGAAGAGTGGCTCCTGGGACAGGGTTGACACATCATAGGTTATTCATTCATTTAGTAAAAAGATGTCAAGCATTTATTACTCTGCTGCTAAGGTGGATATACAGAAGTGTACACAGGAATCTCTCCTAAGGAACCAGACAGAATTCCCCTTGGCTGCCAACCTGTGCAGAATTTAACCATGGCAACATAATTAGATGTGAATGAGCAACCCAAGGGCAGTCTTTCAATCCTTCCCCACCTCTGCATTGAAAGAAAACAGTGACACCATCTGTGTTCATCCTGCCCAGATGTGTACCCAGGCCCAGTATAAATAGGACTGTACTCCTCCAGGCCTCTGGGCCAGCTATCTGGTCCAGATGTTGTCCAAGACAGTGGAAAAGTCTGGCCCGGGAAAGGGGACACGTGGACACCTGGAGCCTCTCTGAGTTGCCGATCTGGGCAAATCCTAGATCTAGAAGTGAAGATGGCAAGATGCAGTCACAATGTAATTCATAACACAGTGGATCTGTACAGGCCTTTACAGCTGTAATACTGAGTGTTTCTGATGTAACCCCGTTAGTCGGTCTTTTGAGATGACACAATGCCTTTATCAAAAAGAAACAAATGTCAAGCAAGCAAAATCAAATTAGGAGTTAGTGCATTGTCCTTCAAATCTAATTTCATTCTGATGTTTCTCCTCAGACTATCACTCATTGAGACCAGTGTATGGCAGAAGCTAAATCTCCCACACAGTGAAATGACAACTGATATTCAGAATGATTTATTTTCAAAGCAAAATTATATTTAGAGCTTTGTAGGTGTTAGCCAGTTTGCTAGAGGTTAGAAAAATCAAGATATGTAAGCGAAGATCCTGTTCTCATTTCAGTAAAAGAGACAAATACATGTGAGAGGGGTACTGTCTTGGAAACGGATTAGTTACCTCGAAATGCAGGGGAGAAATTGGTGAATCAACAGCAGCAGAGTCTTTAGGGAGGAAAGCTGTTCCAGCAGTTTTGAAGGATTAGTTGTTCCTTAGGCAGATAAGGCCTCGAGAGAGAGAGAGAAAAAAAAAAAAATAGCTCATGAGAAATTCTTAAAAGCAAGAGTTTTTATAATGAAAGTTGGAAAAGATCAATAAATTAAAGAGTTGGATTTGAATTAACTGATCTTAAAATAATAACAATATTGTAACAACCTTGTGCTAAACATTTATGGGAAATCTTCACCTGGGAGAGGGAGGGCTATTTCATTTGGAAAAAGCTACTTTGTATTTAGTGTATCAAAATAATGGGTGATAAAGATATAAGGATTTTAAGAATCATGTCCTAATGATATTGCTGACGGTTACCAAGAACAAGATTTTTATTTGTAAGCAAAAGATACATATGAAAATTGTATTTAATTAGGAGTGTTTAGGATTTGTATTTGCTTAGGAATGTCACACATTTTGAAGAACACACCTGCATTAATAAAAGTTCGAAAAGACAAAAACTGTTTTACAGCTACTGGGAAACTCCTCAGCTCCAAATACCCTTTTTTGCCATTGAAATTTGTTTAGATGGATTTACTGAAGTGTAATTTACACAGAGTAAAATTCACCATTTTAGGTTTAATGGTTGAGTTTTGACGTATATGAACAGATGTGTCACCACCACCACAATCAAGATCTGTAATATTTTTGTCACCTGAAAATGTCCCATATCCCATGGTGCATCCCTGTAGTTGATCCCCTCCCCTATCCTCATGCCCTGGAATACTGATCTGTTTTCTGGCCCTTGCAGTTATGCATTTTCATGAGTATCACATAATGGAATCATGCAGTATGCAGCCTTGTAGGTCTGGCTTCTTTGACTTAGCATAATGCTTTATGTATTCATTAATGTTGGATATGTCCATCCATAGTTCACTCATTTTTATTGTGAGAGGTTTTCCACCCTATGAAACTCCTACAATTTAGTTTATTTATTCAATGGGCATTTGCCCGTTTGAATTTTTCTGGTTTTTGGCTGCTACAGATAAAGCTACTATGAACTATGAACATTTGTGTGCCACTCTGTGTTATTTCTTTGGCATAAGTACCTGTGAGTGTGGTAAGAGTGTGTTTAACGTTATATGAAACTTCCAAACTATTTTCCAAAGTGACTGACCCTTTGTGCTTTCCCACCAATAACGTATGAGAGTTCCAGATCTTTGCCAGCATTCGCTGTTGACTGTTGCCCACATTGTTGCTGTGTAATTGTAGCCTTTTTGGTAGATGCAGTTTGATACATCACTATGGCTTTGATTTGTATTTCCTTAGTGACTAATGATGCTGATCATTTCTTTACATGCTCATGTGCCATTGAAACCTCTTCTTCAGTGAACTGTCTCTTCATATCTTTTGCCCACGTTGTATTGGGTCGTTTTTCTTCTTATTGGTGAATGTAAAATGTGTTCTAAATATATATTTCAATATTTATCACATACACATTTTGCAAATAATTTCTCCCACTCAGAGGTTTATCTTTTCAGTTTCATCTTAAAGTGATTATCTAAGAGTTTTTAATTTTAATGAGATCCAGTTTACCAATTTGATTTCTTTTGTGGATCATGCTTTTTGTGTTCTAATAAATTTCTGACTAATCTTTGTCACAAATTTTTTTAATGTTTTCTTTTAGAGGTAGTACAGGCTTCACATTTAGTTCTGTGATCCATTTTGAGTTAATTATTTTGGATGGTGCAAGGTAAAGTCCGAGTTCCTTTTTTTTTTTTTTTGCATATGAATTCTCTGTTGTTCTAGTGTAATTTATTGAAAGCTAATCTTCTGCATTAAATTATTTTGACCTTTTATTGCAAATCAGTTGCCCATGTATGTATGGGTCTCTTTCCAGACTCTGTTGTGTTCTATGGATGTGTATGTCAATCTTCATGATAATATCAAATTATCTTTATTACAGTAGCTTTGTAAGAAGTCTTGAAATCAGGTATTATGAGACATCAATTTTGATTTTCTTTTTCTAAATTGTTTTAGCTATTTCTGGACTTAAAAAAAAATTACAACTTTTATTTTAGATTCAGAGGGTACATGTGCAGGTTAATCACCTGGGTTTACTGGATGATCTGAGGTTTGGATTATGACTGATCCCATTTCCCAGGTGCTAAGCCCAGTGCTCAGTAAGTAGCTTTTCATCCCTTTCTCTCCTCCCTCTTTCCTCTCTAGTACTCCCCACTTTCTGTCTTTGGTTTCTTTATGTCCATGAGTATCCAGTGTTTAGCTCCCACTTTTAAGTGAGGGCTTGTGATATTTGTTTTTCTGTTCCTGTGTTAATTTGCTTGGAATAGTGGTCTGGCCCTCTGTTTTATGCAAATTTATGAAATCAGACTGTAGATTTTTTTCAAAATCAGAAAGTCCTGCTTGGTTTTCATTGAGATTACTTTAATTCCATATATCAAATTATGGGGGATTGACATTATTACAATATTGGGTTTTTCAATTTAATATTCTTTAATTTTTCTTGTCAGTGTTGTGTAGTTTACTACCTTTAGTTCTTTTACATATTTTGTCAGATTAATTCTTAAGAACTGTGGTTTTTTTATGATATTGGAAATGTTTTTACATTTAATTTCTAAGGGTTCATTGCTAGTACATAAAAATGCAGTTTATTTTTGCATGAAATAATTGTTTTAAATGTTTTATTAAAATATAAATATGAAAATAATTGTTTAAAATGTAAGTTTTGTTAACAAGTTACCTTAGAAGCAACTGTTGGTAAGGTGGTGTTATTTTGGAGGCTCTGAGGCAGAATCCGTTCCATGCCTCTCTCCCAGCTATGGGTGACATCCAGGGATCCTTGGCATTCCTTCATTTGTGGCTGGCTGCTTTGTTGTAATCTCTGCCTCCCTCCTCATGCAGCCTTCTCCTTTGTGTCTCTGTATTCCGAATCACTGTGTTCTTTCTCTTAAAATAGGACTAGTCCCTGAATTTAGGGCCCACCCTAAATTAAGATTTATCTCATCCTAAAATTTAAAATTTAATTATGTTTGCCAAAGCTCCATTTCCAAGTAAAGTCACATTCACAGTTATCAGGGGTTAAGACTTGACTATGTTTTTTTATTTTTTATTTTTTTATTTTTCTTGGAAGGGACATTATTCAATCCACTACAAATGTCTAGACAAAAATTAACTGTGAAAATAAAGACATTGCTCCATATCAAGTATTCTATCATTGTAACATAAAGAATATAAAAAAGACACAACTTGGACATGTGATGTATTTGTGTTTGTAGATAATTTGACATACATAGGGATTATTCTGTCCCTCTTTTCCATTTCTACATTTTTTAAAAACTTTATTGTTTGATAAATTTTATATAACTTAAAATAGGATTTGTAAGATTTTTAGCAATATTATATCCTATTAGAATCTTTTGAGGTAGGGGTGAATATTCTGACTCTGATTATTGATTTTTGTTTTTTATTAGGCATGTTATTTTAAAAGGTAAAAATGCTTAAATCAGAAATAGAAAGTACCCTCAGTGTTTTATTTCTGTTCTTGTTTTTCCCCTCTTATATGAAGGAAGCACATCTAAATGAGGAGAGCAGGGTAGCAAAATGCCATCTCTGTGCAATGGCTCCATTAGGCTTGTGCTTCAGTAGTGATTTCTGTAACACATTGGATCACCATCGTTGGCACCTTCAAAGCACCAAACTGGGGAAATAACACATCAATATCTATTTTGTCACTTCAGCCCAAATTCTGAAAAGTTATCTACAAGTAAAAAATATTTTAAACTGGTCACCTTAATAGTGTGTTTTAGATTTTAAAAAATAGAGTTATGATTTATTTAAATTTTTTCTTAATCTTCAAATAATTATTTCTCTTTACTATGACTACTAATGAATGATGTTTGTTATATTGATCTACGTGCCAGGCACTGATTTATGCTTCAATATATTCTTTCTATTCCTGTAACACACCTTAGTTAGACTTATTATTAATTTCATTTTCAGATGCTGGAGCCAAAGCTCCCAAGAATTTAAGAATGTTTTAATCAT
Organism: Leontopithecus rosalia; assembly: GCA_028533165.1. NCBI lineage: Eukaryota > Metazoa > Chordata > Mammalia > Primates > Cebidae > Leontopithecus > Leontopithecus rosalia. Next base: position 1,715,279 of record CM052657.1, on the reverse strand, counting down.
TTACCCCTTCAACAAATATTTATTAAGCCAGCCACTATTCTAAGTATCAAACATACAACAATGAATAAGACTGAGTGAGAAACTGTCAGGGCCAGAATTCAAACCCACATCTGTATGACTCCATATAGGGAGCACATCTGTGTTCCTTCCAATAAGTACTTGCTCCCTGTTTGCCAAACTTAATTCCTTATAAATACTTTATTTGACATGAACTAGCATTCTGTAGTACAGTGGAGCAGCACACCCTTGTTCCTGCCAGGGAATTTGGTTTTGAACATACATGATATTTGCATAAAAGCCATTGGTAGGAACCAAGTACATTTTGTATTAAAACATTAACATTGGCTGGGCATGGTGGTGCACGCCTATAATCTCAGCACTTTGGGAGGCTGAGGTGAGCAAATCATGAGATCAGGAGATCGACAACATCCTGGCCAACATGGTGAAACCCTGTCTCTACTAAAAATACCAAAATTATCTGGGTGTGGTGGCACTGCTGTAATCCCAACTACTCGAGAGGTTGAGGCATGAGAATTGCTTGAACCCAGGAGGCAGAGGTTCCAGTGAGCTGATATCCCACCACTGCACTCCAGCTTGGTGACTGAATGAGATTCCATCTCAAAAGAAAAAAAAATTAACATTAAAATAAAAAAAGGTTTATATGCAAGTAGCAACTTGCATAATGGGTTCTAAGTGATCAGCATTATTTTTCTTAAAGATAAGAATTTAGGCTTGGAAAAAAATTAACATTAAAATAAACTTTTATATGCAAGTAGCAACTTGTATAATGTGTTCTAAGTGATCATCATTGTTTTTCTTAAAGATGAGAAATTATGCTTGGAAAGGTTAAGGTACTTGCTCTGCCTGAGGCTGGTTCCCTCCACCTGGGCGTGGTTTGTACCTCCTGCTCTCCAAGGCACCACTCCTGTCTCCCCTAGCTCCAGCCTGATTCTCTTTACAAGTGGCTTCTTTTGGCATTTCAACTTGCCCAAGTATCTCTCATCTAAAAACTAGCAAACGTTTTCCCTTTACTCTTCAATTTCCCTTCAGCTCATGCTTTATTTTTCTTTATCTGAAGCAAAGCTATTTGAAAGCATTCTCTACATTTGCTGTCATTACTTTCTCCTTTTCTATCTATTCCCCACCATCTTCATTAGTTTTCTCCCTTTCTACTCGAATTTCACTTTCCAAAGACTGCTGATGTGAAGCTAAAAATGGTATCTCATTGCCCATGTGATGATTTTTATTTCTAATGCGAATGAATATTATTTCACATCTTACCCATTTCCCACATATGTGTTTATGTTGCTTGTCCAAGTATTTTGCCTATTTTCTTATTAAGGTGGCCCTATTTTTTTTAATTGACATATATTTAAGAAGGAAAATAGATGATTGCATTACTCTTTGAGCAACATGGATCAGAGTTAAGAAGTTAATATATGATCACTGACAAAGGTCAGCAGGGTATGTCTGGATGAGAACACTGAGCAGCCAAACTATGAAGGATATTGTGCAAATATGCACTTGTCATTTTACCAAAGCTTTATTTCCCAGCAATGCTTCCTTTGAAGAAATCGTTTCCCGGTAGTCAAAATCCAGTTATGAAATAAACATGTAATCCACTTATGCCAGTATTTGCTGCTGCAGTATTTGGTGTAAGAGTCCCTGGAGACTGATTTTTGTGTTCCATGGTGTTGTGTTGGAATGGTGGATGCTGCAGGCTTCCAGTAAGTTTATCTTGGGAAAAATGGCATGCCTCTTCCTTTGCTGGCCTCTTTTGCTTTCTGTATGTCATGAATCTTCTACCTTCACAAATGTCTCTGTTCTGCCTCTTACTACACTGTAAATCTCTCTTATCTCTGGTTTGTGGCAAAGTACCATCATAACCAAGACTGGCCTGAAATTTGGAAGACTCAGCAGTTTGGGGCATTGTTCCATCCAATTTTATAGACTCATCAAATTTTATGGAGAGCATGTGCTATTTTGTGTCTCAGCACTGTATCTTGTTCGATTTCTCTAGATTATGAAGGTGTTTATAATATCCGGGTCAGTGTAATATATATGCTTCTTGTTCTGAACCCTCTGTAACAAACTATGTTCCAAATAGTTGATTCCCCCCCAATTTATTTTTATGTTAATGCAATTTGGTTTTATAGATGACTGCAATTACATTAAAGAATATAAATAGTTTATGTGTAATTTATAGTTGTTACAGCTAATTAACACATTTTCATAGAAACAGTAACCCAATCTGAAGTATTTTAGTAAGAAGCTAAATATATTCTAGAAGCTCCTTGTGAAACTTAATTTCTGCAGGAATTAATTGCCATCTCACTTGAATTGAGTAAGTAATATGACGCAGTTTTAAAAAATACACATTTATGAAAAGATGCACGCATCCAAAGGGTTAATTTCAGTTATTTTTTATAGTGCCTTTGCCCAAATATCTAAAATACAAGAAAGAACAAAATAATGTCTCCTTGGAGGAAAATGTATGCATTGTAAAAGGACTCTCAGCTTCTTAGTATTCTTTCTGAAAACTCTTGCAATACAAAAAGGGCCTTCTCCACCTGAAAGGTATCATTAGGAAATCAAGTTATAACTAACCCACTTCAGTTCAATAGACTGAGGTTCTTCAGAGGAGTTTACCTTTCCGGGTTTCATAATAAGAAAGCATTTGTTCAATTAAATCATGGACATATAAAGTGAATAATTGGAAAACTGGCTTAAAATTATAGGATAAAAAGTCACTGTTACCACCAGTATTCTACTTCAAAAACTACTGTGTCTCTGACAGTGAATAAAAATGTAGAAATTCTGTACTAGACGGAGTTAGAATAAAAATCCTATGGATTCTTTCCGATAATGAACCATCAGAGAGGGAATGAAGTTACACTGGAGATGTAAACTTTAAAAGGAAGAAGAGAAATCTCTGACATTTTCTACAGCCTACTCAGGACATTTTATGCAAAAGCAACCAGTTCCACAAGCTCTAGGGTGAATGAGAGTATCTGTTTAGACACCGATGGGTGATGACTCTGAGAATCAATGAAATTAACACTAGAAGCAGAAACCACTACCTCTGCTCATGTCAACCATGCAGTATTACCCCCGTTGGACAGAAGCAAACACTTGCCAAAAAATACCTCTACAGCTTTCTTTATTCTTACTGAAAATCATTGAACACTTACCTAGCACCTTCCCTGGTAGCTAGCAAGCCAGGGAACCCCAAAACTTCCAGCTCATTAATAATTAGTAAATATTTACTGTAGCTCATTAGTAAATATGTAAATGCCACTTAATAGTAAAGGCTTTCTAACAGTAACTTCTTTCATATCATAAAGGCTTCCCAGCAGTAAAATTAATAAAAAGCTCTTTTCTGCTCTTCTTTTTTAAAGAGTTGTATTAATCAGGATAGTTGAGGTTTTGCTGGATTTCTACTGGGTTTTACTTACTGTTTTCAGAACTGGCATGACTGTCCATGTCATACTTTAAAGTTAATATTGCTGGGAGGCCGAGGCGGGTGGATCACGAGGTCAAGAGATCGAGACCATCCTGGTCAACATGGTGAAACCCCGTCTCTACTAAAAATACAAAAAATTAGCTGGGCATGGTGGCACGTGCCTGTTATCCCAGCTGCTCAGGAGGCTGCGGCAGGAGAATTGCCTGAACCCAGGAGGCGAAAGTTGCGGTGAGCCAAGATTGCGCCAAACACAAAAAGTCGTGTGTCATAGGCGCTACTTAAATAAAATACCTTGAGTACCTAAATCCACAGAGACAAAACACAGATTGATGGTTGCCAGGGGCAGGAAAGAACGGGGAATGTGGAGCAATTGTGTAAGGTATATGGAATTTCCCTTTGGAGTGATGAAAATGGTCCGGAACTAAATGGAAGTAGTGGTCACAAAGCTTTGTGAATGTGTTAACTCCCACTGAATTGTTCCCTTTTAAATGGTTCATTTTATGTTATATAAATTTAATCTCAATTTAAAAAATTGTACCACAATGTTAAAGCACATTGGTTATTTGTATATGTTTTCTGTATTTGTTTTATTTTATAGATGAAACAGTGGCGTTTATAATATCTGACCACATTTTATTCAATAAATGTCAATGAAAACGCTATTCAAGATCTGTGTGATCACTGATTTTTTTTCTTTCAGGAATTACCATGTTACTCAGATTTTCACCTAGAATTTTACCCATCTCTCTGAGATATCTCACTATAGAATTGCCTAACTTGAAATTTAAATCTTCCCAGAGACCTGTGTATTCATTTATATCTAAGTAATTCCTGAGATGTTGGAAGCTTACACTTTATATGACTCCCGTAGTGGAATCATTTTGGAAAATCTGTTTACAGGCTGGTCTTCATCTTACACATCATTAAGGAAGGTGTCAACTAGAAAGGTCACTAGCAACAATGCCTACAGCACCCCACTGATCATCTGAGTGGAATTTGATATATTGCCTTTAATAATTCCCCTGTCCTTATTAACTAATTTTCAGTTCATGTTGGGGGTCTTACGGTCAATACCATTAAAATTAATTTTTCTTGTTTTATGGTAGTGAGATGTTACCTAATTCCATGCTGGTGAAACCTAGGTGCCAAACTTGCCTTGCTGTTATTGAGTGTTATTACTGACAGCATTTCTGTTTAATTACTATGATAGTTAATGACAATAGTTTTCATCATAATGGAGGGCTTTTTTTTTCCTATATCACCTTGTGCTGCCTGTTTCTTTTCTTGGCTATAATCTGTAGACTATTTCACTGCTCATTAGTGCCTGTAAGGCCTGAGGGAATAACAAAGGGGAACTCAGCTTCTGGTCATTTTGCCTGGCTAGCGGCCTGTTATCAGTCTAGGAGGCAAGAGTGGGCGTTGATAGTGTTGAGTTAAATGGATGCATGGTTTATCCATCAGTATAAGAGCTAGCTTCCCTGACATGGACAATTAAGACTGCAATCAGTCTTTGAGTTGGGAGGATTCCTGCAGTGATCCTCTGTCCTGTGTTTCTCAACAGGAGTATGTGCTGCTGGAGATGGGGGAGGAACAGTTATTTGTCTTGCAAGACCCTTCCATATACTGAAGAGCACTGAGTACCCTGGACCTGGAGTACTAAAGGCTGATAATTGCCAGGACTTCCCAAAGTGACCCACACATTTCTGGGTGCTTCCAAGTGGGGCAGATCCACAACATTATCAGTTTACTTGATGAGCAAACTGAGTCCTGGAAAGGTTTGGTGCCGTGTCCATCCAGGAAGCAGCAAAACTGGTGTCAGAACCAAAATATTTGCTTATCTAGTCCAAAGCTGCTTCTATCAGCAAAGTCTTTTCATTTAAATGTTTTCGAGTAGAATCTCAAGTGGGCCCTCCGGACTGGTCTGAAATTCAGCTACCTTTTCCTACTCGATTTACTCTTTCGTCTCATACCTTCTCCGTATTCCTTAGTTCTCAATCCTCCGTCACGCTTTACTTCCCATATTTCCTTTTATCCTGTTTCACTGAGAAAATAGAAGACAGAGCAGAGCAGTCTGATCTTCACACCATCAGTCCTGCAGTCTACCTGGATTTACAGCACGTATGCTTCTTCCTTCCCGTTACAAGTAATGGACTCTTCCTGCTCCTGCAGAGAGCCCAGTTCCTCCCTCACAGACAAGGACTGTGCTGCATGAATTACTGTGTTCTCTCTTGCTTTTTCAAACTCTCCCGCCCCTGGACATGTAACATATAACCAATACTGAACTACCTTCATAGTAAGAGGCATTCTTTCACGGCCCCTACCTCTACCATTATGTTGTTTCTCTGCTTCCCTGAAAGAATTCCCTCTGGAGAGAATCATTACTAGTTGCTCTCCCACCTCCTCCCATCCAGTTGACTCCTCAACCACTTCTAACCAGGTTTTCTTTCTTCACTGTCCTCACAGAGTCACTCTTGTTGAAGTTACTGACAACCTCCTCCTTGTCAAACGCATCAACTCTCAGCCCTTATCCTAAACTCCTAGCCAGATTTGACAGGGTGACTCCCCTGTTCTTCACGAAACATTTTGTTAATTTGGCCTCCCAGGCATGATTTTCTTTATTTCCCTCTCAGCTCATTCAGTTATCTTTCTTAGGCTTCTTCAGAGGGGCCTCCTCCTCTGCTGAGCCTAAGACACTGAACTTCTCAGGAGCCCAGTTCTTAGCCCTTCTATTTTTAACAATGCAACCAGGAAAAAAAAGCTTTAAAATACCAAATGTCTTTCTTTGGTTAAAAACCCCTAAACACCATAACACTGAGAATGAAATTCAAACCCTTTATTTAGAACCACAAAGCCTTACATCATCTAGCCCTCTAGCTCACTCTTTCATCCACCCTAACCATTCTTTGTTGTTCTCCCTTGAACATTCTTCATTTCTTCCTGCTTTAGGGTCTTTGCTCTTCCTTCCTGAAATGTGTTTTACCCAAATTTTCTCAAAAGTTCTCCTTTCTCATCATCCAGGTTCCTCCTCAAATATCTCTTTCTCACAGAAACCTTCCCTGACCCTGTTGTCTAAACTACTATCTCCTGCTTCCATCGCTCTGTGTTCCCTTACAGTGTTTTTCCTTATTCATAGAAGATATCTCTCCCTGAAGTCATGTATTCATTTACTTGCTGTTCATGAGAGGTAGTATGATAGAGTGATTTAACACATAGATTCTAGTTCTGTGGGTCCTGGTTGCAGCCACTGACTAGCTCTGTGACCTTGACAAGACAGTTAACCTCAGTGTTTCTCAGTGTCTAAGTCTTTATAGTGGAGAAATTTAATTCTTACAGGCTGTTTGTTGTAAAGCGAATTAAAATATATAACGTACTTTGAATAAATGACTCACTTGGTAAGTGCTATGTAAATTATAGGTATTATGTTAAATGTTGTTTGGAACTGTCATCAGAAAATAAGCTTCAAGATGACTAGTGTGTCATTCTTGTGCACCACTATTTTTCTAACTCCGGAAGCAGTGCCTGCTGCACCGTATACATCTCAGAGTCTATTTTTTGAATGTTAACAGTATATTCTCAGTAGTGTTACTTTGGAGTTTTTCCTTAATTTTTTAAAAAATAGTTTAACCTGAATCACTGAGAGTAGATAGATAGTATGGGAAGATTTTGGTATTTTTTTATGCAACCCAAACAGATTTGCTGTTGAATTCTTGCTGAAAAAGAGCAAGCACTGTTTCCTGTATTAATGAAGACATTTTCAAACCAGACACTTCGGAGTCATTATGTAGTGAGGCTTTGACAGTGGAGGCCTTGCCATATGGGGGCATAAACTCCCCTAGATATGGAATATCAATGAAATTGTTTTCTGTCGATTATTGTTTTGGAGTCCAAGTGGTGGCAGTTGGCAATGTGTGAACAGAGAGTATCATTGTTTCTGTTTTATTCTAACTACCCATCTGTTGCTTTAACTTTATGCAGTCATTTCTGATAGAATGAGGCCTGTGGCACTGGCTCTTATATATACAATTTTTCCTAATACAATTTAATTCTGAACTCTTGATGACATGCAATAGAAGTAAAGTTATTAAGAGCGAATTGAAGAACTGTTTCAACAGGTGACAGAAGAAGATGCCTTGGGTCTGCTTCTGATGTCCATGTGATGCCATCAGTTTCTTTGTGCTCCTCTCCCTCAATTCTGTCAGCGATCCCCTTGTTTGACTTCCCTTCAGGAGGCAATGGTAAAGGTCTCACTTTGCATTTTACTCTTCTTCACATTATTTAGCACACTGGGGTTTAAAGGCTAGTCTGTTTTGCTTTAGTGCCTTCTCAGACTTCTGCTTCCATGGCAATGCTACAATCTGGCCACATCGTCCTCTCTTTGACCCCCCGTTTCGGGACTCCTTCCATCTTATACCACACAATCGTGAACTTTTCTTGTTTCTTCCCCTCCTCAACCAGACACTCAGCAAAGCTTTTTCTAGGCATCCTCTTCTGTTCATCAGCCCTTTGTGCAGTCCTAACTTACATTTTGTTCATTGCATCTTGACCTTCAATAGCTCCATGAAAACTTGAAATAAATGGGACAGTAACATCATTATTTATTTGTGCTTCTTCTGAAGTTTCTGTTCCTTTGTTCAAATATTCTATTAAAAAACTCAAAACCTGGGATTTACTTTCAGACTTAAATTTAGTCTATCACTATCCTTATCTATTAGTATGAAAAATGATAAAATTTTGTTTTATCTATGCTCTTCCAGGATAACCCAAGTTCAGAGATAACTTAAATATTTATTGTGAGTATCCCATGCCCACATTTTCTGATGCCACAGTTTCTACCCTTTTTTTTGTTGTTGTTGCATAAACATGTACCATTTCTAAGGAGACTAAAAATGAAAGCAGTTTGATCAATTTCAGCTGTAGTATGGATCTTCTTGAAAAAATTATAGGATTATTTTATTAACTACGTTAAAATTTTAGTGACATGTATGAATACAAAACACTGAGACTTTTTAACTGATAGAGTAATTGAATCCTTAGACATGACAGGAGTTTGAACAGGAGAATATGTGAATTGGTGTAATTTTAAAATAATTTTCCTCTACATCTTAAGGGATTCGTACAGTCAGTCCCGGTAAAGTCAGGTTTCAGATGCGGATTGATGGTATAGGGTAAGAATGTCATGGATTTAGTAGTTACTTACCTGGAGTGTGCTTATTTGGTAACTGTCTGCTTTATTTGGACAAGGCATCAATATATCAATTAACGGTAGAAAAATATACCGATAAAAAGTACCCCTACCTGAAGCATAGCCCACATCGCCTCCTAGGGACTTTAACATAAGAGGAAATTATCTGGTAATTTGTATAGTGATGCTCTAAAAATGAGCCTTACTGATTAGAAATATGGAAAAACTGGATGCATAAAAGTTGTTCTCGATAAGACAAAGCAATCAGCAAACATTCATTGCTGTAATAAGAGACAAAGCCACCCCAGATATACCCATGTCAACAGCCTGTTAAGTGGGGCCCTCTGAGGAAGACACAGAAGGCACAGCAAGACTGCAAGCTCCATTTTTTTCTGACAACAGACCCTCAGAAATTCAGAGATTCTAACAGATGGGGCCGAGGTGTGGAAAGAAGCTGGGGTTCAAAAGCAAGTTTGACTGTGGCTTTGCCGTGAAAATATTTTCATTTTTACAAAAATTGCCAATAATAAAAAAAAGTATTGTGGAATGGTAGCTACTGTACAATCATAGCCCAGTTCCCACCACATAAATCAGTACTTAACTGAGACAGGGTCAGTTACAGTCCACTCAGACCTTGTTTTGTTCTGTCTGTTTCCTTCTTCCTCTACCCATCTTTACATTTGCTCCTCCTCTTTGTTTTCCAGGCTCTTGCAAACCCAAAGAGTAACTAGAAATGTTGGCACTGACTAATATCATGGCGTACAGTTTCCTAGTGAGAATCCCAGATCACTCTTATCGCTTAAGTGTTTATTTATGGAATGTTGGATGTTAGAAAATGGCCCTTTTTTAGTTGGCATTCTGAAAGAATCACAATGTTCCCTTAACTAAAATGACAATTAATACCTACAGTGAAGATGAATTTATACATGCAAACATCCATTTATCTTTTTCTTTTTGCAGAATAGATTTCCCCCTAGAAACAAGAAAATTTTTATGACCCAATATTTTAAGAAAGAGGTTAAGATGATATGCTCTGCTTGTCTCAAACAACATCCGTATTCTGGTTTAACTGCAGCAGAAGCAGTTGTTGGTAATCTTGAAATACATGGTTATCACACTAGTGATTTTCTTTGAGGTAAGATGGTTATTTAAGTGAGCATTAGGTGAAGCCAAGGATTTTTTAAATGGCTTGAGACAGGAAAGGTCAATTTCATCATGGGTCTACTTTATCCTCATTTTTAATAGGAAAACAAAAACAAAAAATGAAGATTTGTTTATCCAGTTCCAGGTAGTATATTTCCAAAAATAGATAATTATACGTTGTATATTAGTAACCTGCAATTTAGGAGGAAGATTTTTGTTACTGCATCAGTGATAAACATTTTAGACTCATTGAAAGTGCATTTCCTGGCTTGCTTCTTATTTAAAAAATAACCCCTATTACAAAATTTATTCTTTTGTACCAACATGTTATTAATTTCATGTCCATTCTTTTTGTTCTTAGTTAGTTACAAGTCTTTCTTCTACCCCTACAAGGTAATAATCACCTTGAGGTCTGAAACTGTAACCTACTCACTTCTAAATGTATAAAAATCTGTCTGTCAACTTACTTTGTGTGTATTCAATAAATAATTATTGTGTGGATTCTGAGTCCCGCCTTCTTCTTGTCATTTCTACTGGCATTATTTTGGTAGTTTCCATAAAATGAAATTTTTTAAGAATTTTGCAGCTTTTGACGTAGGATTCAGGTAAGGATGTTACAAAGGAGCTTGATATTTGGAGTCAAAAAGCTTTGAATAAGGCAATTTGGTAAGTAAGTCAATGTTTTGTAAATTGTGGATCAGAATATTTTGGTGGGATACATAAAATATAATTTTAAAAAGAGATAAGACTAAGAAATGATAAAACATATCATTCATTTCAAGAATCCTTTTTGTTTGTTATATAGAGATATACGTAGAGATAGAAATACTTATGTGTGTTTGGGTGTGTAGTGTGTAAAATTGAGTTACAATGTAAAATGTAGGTTGTCAAAAATTTTTTTAATCACTGAGCTTTGAATATTTGAATGTTTCTAATAATTCTGAGCCTCAAATTGCTCATCCACAAAATGGGCTGAAAAATAATTATTTTTAAGGTTTACCCTGAGGATAAAGGGAAACAATATGCAAAGTACCTTGCATGGTGTCTGATTTCTGTAGAAGACAAGCAAAAGATGTAGCCTTTACCAAAACTAATCCATTTAAAATTTAATTGATCACGAATCTTTTATGTATGCACAGGATTATATTAAGACTTTAATTAATTTTTAAAACACTTTTCAATTTGAAAGTCAATGATTTTAAAAAGTTAATCAATAAGGACATTGCTTAATTCATTTTATTTAATGATTTTTCTTTGAGGTCATTGCTTTTCAATTCAGTATAAATGTTTTTAATTTATTCATTCATTAACTCAAATAATATTTTTAGGATTTGGAATATGGCCAAATAAACATGACATTTTTAAGAGAATACAAATATGTCCTATGAGGAATAGTTAAAAATCTGTTGAAAACCTACTAAAGCCTAAAAATGGATATGTGGGCTGATACTGATTTCATATATTAAAAAGTTGGTCTCATGCCAGAAAGATTAAATGTGGTCTTGGGAGAAGGAAGAATGAAGACCAGCTTATTGGAAGTTATGGGACAACAGATTTCAGTTCAAAATAAGAAGCAAATAATTTTACCTGAGATTTGTCTCAAAACCTTATAACTATAATTCAGAAAAGGTGTTCCTCTGAGAAGGTAGGGTGGGTATGGTCAGATTTGATATCATGTAAACTGTCTTTTTTTTTGAGACAGAGTTTCGCTCTTGTTACCCAGGCTGGAGTGCAATGGCACGATCTCGGCTCACCGCAACCTCCGCCTCCTGGGTTCAGGCAATTCTCCTGCCTCAGCCTCCTCAGTAGCTGGGATTACAGGCACGCGCCACCATGCCCAGCTAATTTTTTGTATTTTTAGTAGAGACGGGGTTTCACCGTGTTGACCAGGATGGTCTCGATCTTTTGACTTCGTGATCCACCCATCTCGGCCTCCCACAGTGCTGGGATTACAGGCGTGAGCCGCCGTGCCCGGCCGTAAACTGTCTTTTACCTTAAAGGTTCTGTGGCTGACCTTTTTGGGTCAGATACCCTGAGAAGTCCCATGTGATATATGCAAATAAGATTTTTTTTTGCATAAAAAAAGCTTAAAATTGAGTCCAGAAGATGCTGTGGATTTTGCATAGTTTTGTCTTTGAGAGAATTCATGAATTTGTCAGGTCAATTTACATTTATTCATAAGCATTTTGCTTATCCCTTACTTTGAATGTCTTTTTTGTTAATTGCACTTGTCTTGAGTGCTTAATTAGAAACAAAAGTAGGAAGGAAATCTGTCCATTTGATCATTTTTAGCAGTTCTACTGGGTGTAAAACTTTGTGCAAATATAGACAAGATTGGGAAATGTGGGCATGGAAATAGGCTGGAAGGGGAGAGGTGACTTTCTTTAGAAAGAGTGTCATTAGTGTGGCCAAGAAGCAAAGCAAAAAGAAGCATGTGGGGATCATAAGGGAGGACGGTGTATTTCTGTATCCTTTGGGAACGCTTCGTGTGGCTTAGTATCTTGTCAGGAAAACAGAGTAACTCAAAGGATATCCTAGATCGTAATGCGGTTTTAGTACTTGAAAAGTGACACCTTCCCAGGGGGCGGGGGAATTCATAGATGAGGAATCTGAGTTGTAAAGTAGGTGAACTAGTTTGTCTGAGTAATTAAGCGTAATGAAAGCATACTATTCTGGACTTTGAATCCGCTGTTGTTACACCAGTCCTGATGAATTGTCGCCCTGAAACATTTCCCCTCCATCTATCTGACGGCCTCAGGAAGCTGAAACTTTTCTCTCAAGTGTTTTAGCCATGGATTGTAATTAAGTCTAGGATCTTCCATTTCCCAGTGTCAGTCGTAATGAAGAGTGGCTTTGTCACAGTGAATAATTCTGAATGAGGTCTTAGAGATCTTCTCATTCAGAAGTTTTCAAATGTTATTTTAACAGGGAAGCCCTTTGTTCAAACAATATTGGGGTAGCAGCAGCTTAATATCTAAAGCAGACTTTTACTTTACAAAGCAGAGAGAGGGATGATCTAATTGCAATGCGTATTTGGGAACCTGGATCACTGCCTGTCCCCACCTCTCACTCCCACCACTGTACAACTTGACTCCCAAGAAGTACCATAATTTCGTTAAAAGAAAATCTAATTTATTGCCTTTATTTTACAGCCAGAGTTTCTTTGAATGCAGTGGAAATAGAAAATTAATGTAACATCCTTGGAGAAAATTCCACTTTCTCAAATATGGCAAAAATAGCCTTTAGCTGTGGACTGCAGTGTGACTGCAGGAGATCCAGGGGGAGGGATGGTGTAAATATGAGGAAATTGGCCTTTGTGTTGCCCCAAACAGACATATTTATAAGTATTAGTTAACATGAGAATGTAATTGACCCACTAATTCTAGTGCCTTTCCCAAAGAAAACAAAACCTATGAAAATAGGCATATTTCTCTGCATATAAAGAATTGTTAGTGATTATGTGAAATAGTTTTATGTAGATGCCTTGTAAGGTCTGTGGCCATGACATTTTTCCAGGGAATTCTCCAAAATAGCAACTGGTTTGGATAAGCCACCTGTAATCTGATAGAATAATGTCTCTAAAAGAAGAAGCTGATTTTATTTTTTCACGGATTATCTGGAAAGCCGCTGGAGCCTCCAGAGCCTTCCCAGGATGCCTTTCAGTGATCTCTGGACAAGGGAAATGGAAGAGGGACCAATACCAAGGAATCAGGATTGACAGTTACCTATCTGAGAACGTAGTCCCAAGGCCAGGTTATTTGTTACTGATTTTTTTAATGATTACATTGCTGGTGAGCTCCCATCGTATCATTTCCAGGGACCTGAAGCTCCCTTCAGGTGGTGACATATTTATAACGTGCTTTAATGCTCTTTTTGTCCTGAATCCTTGACCGAATCTGTAATTTCCTTGTCTGAAGACCCATCTTGCCCATTTACCATGCTACTGAAAAGGGCAGCTCTCCCTCTGGAAGAAAGCAGGTCTGCGTGCCCGTGGTGCCGATGACCAGCACATTTTTCTTCAAATCGATGGAACATTGATGTCTCCGGAGCATGTCCAGGCCTAGAAGCACATCCATGGGTTGATCCTCAAGTATGGAGAAAGAGCACTGTAAGAAATCACCTTCAATTTGAAGCTGAGCTAGATGAACACGGCCGATGATTACCTGCGTGCCCACTCCTTTAGCAACCCCGGCCCACCGTCGGTCCACCAGCCTCATGATGTTGCAGCGCTCGGCACAAGCCTGGCTCATGATGGTCATCTGGGCGCCCGAGTCGACAAACGCCTTCAGAGGATGCCCGTTCACTTTGCAGTCGATGTAGAGCATCGTCACTTGTCCGAAAGTCTCGGGCGCCTCTTCCATCGCTATATTCATGTTTTCTTCAACGTTCTGCTGCCGGATTTCCTCTTCTATTTTGGCCTGAGCTTCCCGATCCAGCGGGTCGGCCGTGTAGAGGCGAAGCCTCTCCCGCTCTCTCAGCGCCCGTTCCCTTTGCTGCTCCATCAGCACCCGGGAAAAGGTCTCAAGGCTTCCGCTGAGCAGGGCCTCCGCCAGGCTGGGGTTGCGTTCCTTGAGCAGGGACAGATGGTGCGGGTTGGAGAGCAGCGAGCTGCGCAGCAGGGCGGGGCTGCCCAGGCCTTGCGGGCCGGCCGCCTTCTCCCCGGGGCCCCGGCCGTGCGCCCGCTGGGCAGACGGTGCGCGCTGCCGCTGCTGTCCAGGGTGCTGCGGACGGGAGCCGGACGGCCCGGGCACTGCGATGCCGCCGCTCAAGCCTGCCTGAGGCTGGTTCGGGGCGCGCCCCGGAGCCCGGGGTCCCACGTTGTCCCTCTGCAGTAAAACCACCACATCGCCGTCTTTGAGGCCGTAGGAGCCCAGGGAACACTGGTCGTCAATGAGGAGGCGCTCCATGTGGATGATCTGGATCTCGTCGGCGGGGACTCTGGACTCCACCTCGCAGAGGACCTTGAAGTTCCGGAGCTCAAAGTCAGGGCTGACCTGGAGGGAGAAGGTGACTTCTGAGAGGTCCCTGCGCACGCAGTACACGGTGATGAGCATGGCGGGGACCTGGGCGGGCCGGGTGGACAGAGGGCATGGGCCGCTCATCGGCGGGCTGGGGGCGGGCCTGCGTTGTTGGCGCCGCTGCTCCTCACGACTCAGTAGGTCATTCGCCTCTCAGGGGCACGGATACTCGTCTGCCTGGGGCTGCCGCCCAGCCTCAGTGCCAGCCGTGTGGCCCAGTGGAGCCTTGAGGTAGCATGTTGTGTTCCAAAGTCCATTTGTAAGTGCCCTGTTTGGAACCTAGAATGCCTGTTCCCATGGAAACGCAATGACTCAAAGCTGTCAGGTTTCAAGGCCAGCCCTTCAAAGCCTATTTAACACACGATAGGAAAGAAATTATTCCAACACGTTTTTTGTTTGTTTGTGTTTTGGAGACAGGATCTCATTCTGTCACCCAGGCTGGAGTGCAATGGCATGGTCACAGCTCACTGCAGCCTCGACCTCATGGACTCAAGCAGTCCTCCTCTCTCAGCCTCCTGAAAGGCTGAAACTACGGCCACAATCTACCATGCCTAGGTATTTTTCGTATTGCTTTTATAGAGATGGGATCTCACTGTGTTGCCCAGGCTGGCCTCCAACTCCTGGGCTCAAGCCATCCACACACTTC
>CM052657.1:1680254-1699327 GCA_028533165.1 Leontopithecus rosalia | reverse complement strand
TCTGTCCTCTGTGAGTTTGCTGAGGATAATGGCTTCCAGCTTCATCCAGGTCCCTGCAAAGGACATGATCTCATTTCTTTTTATGGCTACATAGTATTTCATGGTGTATATGTACCACATTTTCTTTATCCAGTCTATCATTGTTAGGCATTAGGGTTTATTTCATGTCTTTGCTATTGCGAATAGTGCTGCAATGAACACATGGGTTCATATGTCTTTATAATAGAATGATTTATATTCCTTTGGGTATATACCCAGTAATGAGATTGTGGGTCAAATGGTATTTCTGATTATAAATCTTTGAGGGATCACCACACTGTCTTCCACAATGGTTGACCTAATTTAAATTCCCACCAACAGTGTAAAAGCATTCCTATTTCTCAGCAACCTTGCCAGTATCTGTTGTTTCCTTGACTTTTAAATAATTGCCATTCTGACTGGTATTAGATGGTATCTCATTGTGGTTTTGTGTTGCATTTTTTAAATTATCAGTGATGATTGAGCTTTTTTCATGTTCGTTAGTCACATGTATGTCTTCTTTTGAGAAGGGTGTGTTCATGTCCTTTGCCCAATTTTTGATGGGGTTGTTTTTTTCCCTTGTAGATACTGGATATTAGACCTTTGTCAGATGTTTAGACTGCAAAAGTTTTCTGCATTCTGTAGGTTGTCTATGCACTCTGTTGATAGTTTCTTTTGCTGTGCACAAGCTCTTTAGCCCAATTAGATCTCATTTGCCAAAGTTTGCTTTTGTTGCAATTGCTTTTGGATATTTCATCATAAAATTTTTGTCCATGCCTATGTTCTGAATAGTATTACCTATATTTTCTTCTAGGGTTTTTATAGTTTTGGGGTTTACAGTTAAGGTTTTATTCCATCTTGAGTTAATTTTCATATAAGGTGTAATAGTAATTAATGGGTTATGAGAAGTGTGTATATTGAATGCTGGGGTTGCTTAGAGGAGGAGGTAGAGGTTATTTGTTTGGGGTAAGGTGGGGTGCAGGGAGTGAATGAAATTATCCAGAATGCTCACTGGAGGAAGCACCACTGAAGTGGGCCTGGAAGAATGATTTGGTCAATTTATCCATGGTTATAGTATACTTCTCCGAGCTCCAAGGAGCAGTCCTTTCCTTGATCTCTTTCTCTTTGCATGAATGTACATTTTTCTCTTCATATTTTTTACTGGTAGATCTAGAACCAAATGGATGCATTAAGATGATAGGATTGGTGTAGGGAAAGAAGAGTATTCTGGCCGTCTCAAAAAGCGGCTGTCCCATCCTAAGATTTCCTCACACTGAGGACAAAAAATAATGAATGCCGTGTTTCTTTCTGTTAGTGAAGAAAGAAAGGAATTTGTTTCATGATGACAAGCATGAGCAGTTCCCTGAATTGAAATCCGAGTGGTCTTCTTTTCAGTTCGCCTTCATCTACTTTAGTGAAAATTTCTTCAAGACTTTGGCATTTCATTGCCCTTCCGCCTGGCCTTTATTTTTCTCCAGCCGGTGGAGGTATTTTATTGGAAACTAGGGGATGTTGTTTGCATCGGGGATCTCCAAAATTATTTATGGGTGGTTTTAATGTGAATTCATATAGAGGTTGAATTTCCCTTATCTGAAATGCTTGAGACCAGAAATGTTTGAAATTTCAGAATTTTTTTTGAAGTTTTGGAATATTTGCTTATACATAAAGAGGTATCTTTAAAATGGGACCTAAGACTAACACGAAATGTATGTATGTCACATCTGCACCTTATTCTCATAGCCTGAAAGTAATTTTATACAATAATTTTGTACATGAAATGCAGTTTTAACTTACCTTTTGACTAAGACCCCTCTCATGAGGTTAGGTGTGCAATTTTCCACTTGTGTCATCATGTTGGTGCTCAAAATATTTTGGATAATTGAGCTTTTTGGATGTTAGTTTTATGGTTTAGGGATGTCCAGCCTGTAATTAGTCGATATCATAGTTTAACTTTATGAAATTCTTGATAGTACCACACACTTATCTATCATACAGTAAAATTCTTGCCAGGCATGGTGGCTCAAACCTCTAATCCCAAAACTTTGGGAGGCTGAGGCGCACAGATCACAAGGTCAGGAGATCGAGACCATCCTGGCCAACGTGGTGAAACTTCATCTTTACTAAAAATACAAAAAAATTAGCTGGGTGTAGTGGTGCACACCTGTAATCCCAGCTACTCGGGAGGCTGAGGCAAGAGAAATGCTTGAACCCAGGAGACAGAGATTGCAGTGAGCCGAGATCATGCCACTGCATGACTGCCTGGGTGACAGTGTGAGACTCTGTCTCAAAAAAATAATAATAATAAATAAATAAATAAATAAAACTCTCAAAATGACCACTTTTTATGTTATCCACATACACTCACTCCTGTGACATGAGACTCCTAACCTTACGGTACAGAGTAATAGCATGCAGTCCACCCAAGCAGAAAAGATTTAGCCACTGGCCAAAACACCTCAAAAGGGAGTTTTATGTCACATCACTTTATTTATGGTGACATTTTGGGTCAGTCTTTGTAGAATGAAATTTGTTAGCTTCCAAATAGGACAGGGTGTATTGAAAGATTCCAAAGTCATTTTTTAAAAAATTGTACCATAACATGGTCTTTGGATATTTTATGAATTATGTACATGACAGGTAATGTTTCTACAGCTGTCTTACAAAAGACAAAATTTCAGATTGTTTTTTATGTAGCTTTCTCTATTCTAAACAGCAGCTGAGTTAATTGATTATCACAGTAATTAGCATGGCTAAAGCCCGTCTGTCTTTATAATTTAAGTGTATTCCAGCCACAAAAATGAAAAACAAAGGCTGAGAAACAAAAGCTTCACTTTCTGAAATAACAAATAAAACATAAATCAACTCACCTGTTTTTCTCAGAAAAATTAAATTTAGCAACCTGTATAGAAGGAGAGTTTCTTCTTAGATCATCCCAGTGGTACCTAGTCCATAGCATTTTCTATTTTATTTTTTTAAGTGGCTTGGGAACATTAATGTCTCTGTAGGTAGTCTCTCTATTTTGAAAGGTGTGGCACTCCCATGCCCATCCCCTGTTCCATTCCACTTATGAATATTCTGTTTCACTCAGCTTATAAAATGTGCTTAACTGCTGATATGCTCTTGTTTATTATGTATTGGTAAAATATTTTAGTGCTGCTTATTCACAGAAGTCACTGGAGGCCTCCAGAGGACAGGAACTAATCAGAGCAACCACACACTCCAGCTTTCAAAATCAGGGAACCAATTTATGATGTTGAAGAGAGAGAAGATAGTATCATTGACTCTTTTCTTTACAAACCTTAAATGAAACGGAACTGAAATCTCTCAGGCAACCCTAACCAAACTGTTTTTGTCTTTCATTTTTTCTGCATTATTTTTACTTCAGAATAACTTTAAGCACTATGAACTGTGAACAAGACTTGATTTTATTTCATGATTTTACTGCAGTGTTTTTTTTATCTAGAATACAGGGTTGTGGTGGCCCCTCCATGCCTGTGGCTAAGAGATAAGAACCCAGTGTTCCAAGGAAAACTCGTAAATTACTATTTACACAAATGAAATACACTGGCATTAAACTGACATCAAAAAATGAAGCCCCACTATAGTTGAGGTTTCTGATATTAAAATTGGGCTCTGAGACCATTTCTTTTCTTTTCTTTTCTTTTTTGAGACGGAGTTTTGCTCTTGTTACCCAGGCTGGAGTGCAATGGCACGATCTCAGCTCACGGTAACCTCCACCTCCTGGGTTCAGGCAATTCTCCTGCCTCAGCCTCCTGAGTAGCTGGGATTACAGGCACGTGCCACCATGCCCAGCTAATTTTTTGTATCTTTAGTAGAGACGGAGTTTCACCATGTTGACCAGGATGGTCTCGATCTCTTGACCTCGTGATCCACCTGCCTCGGCCTCCCAAAGTGCTGGGATTATAGGCATGAGCCACCGCGCCCGGTGAGACCATTTCTTTATAGAAAATTAAAAGCAAACAGGATCATCAGCTCCTCAATATGCAACAAGCCAGCCTGAAAAAAAAAAGCAAAAAACAAAAACAGAAAAGAGAACAAATTCAAGTAAGAAGCATAATTTGTGTTTGTAGGGATGGGTGCAGCGAATGCATCTAGCAGTTAGCCTCAGATCTGTACCGCCTCTGTTACAGTATTAGGTAAGATCATCCCTTTATGATATTGGGTTTTGTAAACTAAAGCAACTAGGATTATCCTGAATACAAGTTGCCTTCCTAAGAAAATGAAATCCATGCTATACTTTTTAATATAATAGGCTCTAAGCTATAACTTCTTACCAAGAGGCCATGAGATCTGTTCTTTGAAAATATCAATTCAATATGGCCTTGTGATCAAAAAGCATTGACAAAATACAATTATCTGTAAAAAACTAGTATCAAAATTTAATCAACATATGCTATTCTATTTTTAATAAAAGGACAATACTCTATATCTGCAGTTCGGGAAAAATAGTTACATAAACACACACAAGAACTGGATAAGATATACAAGTCAGTGTCATAGAAAGCCTGTTGTAGCTTTGAAATCACAAAAGTAGAGCTTAAGTGCCCTAGATTTGTCACTTTTTATCTGAATGTCCTTGGACAAAGCATTAATTTATCTGGGCCTCATTATCCTCTTATGTAAAATGGGGATGATGACAATAATCTCTTTTCCATAGGATTTTGGTGTGGACTTAATGGATAATTTGAGTTTGCCTTGTAAATAAAAAAGCACTCTACCAAAGTATGTCATGTTTTTCTTGTATGAGTGAAAACATTAATTAATAATCTGGAAAAGTAAGACAAGAGGATGGAATTTTTAAATACTAAAGAAAATATGTGGATTAATTTTAACACCTTATTAACTAGGACCAGGTGCTGTCAGAGCTGTGACAGCTCCCTTCAGCCTTGCATTCATTCCGGGATGAGGCAGATGGCTCATAACAATCTTGATCACCAAATCTGTTTCAAAACCAGGGAGCAACTTTCAAAAGGTGAATAAATACATCCTTTCCTGGCATATTATTTTGTCACATTATTGAATGTCAGTTTTAACCACAGCAGTCTGCAAGATGTTCTTGAAGGTTAGAGAAAGTAGATGACAAGGTCTTTGTTCCTAAGGTGCTTATAGAATTGTTAAGCAGACACAACACAATGAAAAGACAATCCGTTCATCATAATTAATAGTGCAGAAGTATAGCACATTAAGTCAGGTTAATATGGCTTATCTTGTGTGCAGCAAAGCTGTTAAACTTGATGTCAAGAATGTAAGTATAATAGTTTCCATAAGTTACTATTTGGAATCACTGTTGGGTAAGATTATGTGACGGATTGAACAATGAAAGAGTCTCAGTCCATGGGACACTTCCCTCAAAGACTTTTTTTTTTAAACCAAATCTCCAAAACAAATTGCAGAGTTAAACAGATTAAACATTTCAGAGTGAATGCCCAGAGTCATTTGGACTGGAGATTGTAACTGTGAGGCTGTGAGGTTTGCAAACCTAGGGGACTGCTTCAGACAAGTGAGAGCCGACATCCAAATGTTCCTTTAAAAACTGGAATGTTTTTAAATGGGATTTTGACAGAGGTCATTGATCTGTGGTCATGGGGTAACAGATGAATTATCTCAAAGCAGGAGCTTCAAGCTTTTGTAGTGGTGTGCATCATTGGTTTAAAATATGTTTTTTGGTTATAGTCAGTATTTGTATATTTATAAACTATATGTCATATTGTATAACATATGATATAAAATGGATGGAAATTATAAATGGTTCAGTTAATATATATACAAATTAAATGTCTAGTGTTTTCTTCCACTCACCATAGATCTTAAGGTGCAAAAACCTCAGTTCTGAAACTATTAGAAGACAATTCCCTGTTGCTTTGAGTGAATGGCCAAGGATCAGGCTTCCTTTACATATGGCATGGATTAGAACCAAAATAGAAGGCAAGGAAAGCATAGTCTGGGAAGCATGAAGAGAAACCCCCTATATGGGCACATTCATGGGCAGAGACCAGACTCTCCAAATACAGTATTCATCAGACGGCGGTCGGAGATGATAGTGTGGCTATCACTGTGGCTGCAGAGTTGGGAGCAATGGCAGCAATGGCAGAAGCAGCAGGAACACAGCCCTACCTACCCCAGCTTCCACCCTTCCTGTCCCAGGAAATGCAAAGACTATTTGAGGTCCTCTGTAGAGAGCCCATTTGGTACCTAACAGATATATGAATGAGTCCAAGAGAAAAGGTCAAAATAAGGACAGCATGTTTAGAAAGACTTTACCTCTGCTTCCTAGAGACTGGAAGCTCATCAGTTCTTGGTGAGTGAGCAGCACTGTGACTCTGTGATGCTTGTTCTTCTGAAGCAGACACTGTTGCTGCCCTGCCTCATCACCCTGTGCTCATGTTTATGCTCCTACAAATGCTGACAGCTTCCCCTTTCCAGTGCCCTTGGGTCTTACTTCCCTGCCCCTGGCAAGCTTGCTCAGGCCGCCTCAGCAAGGAAATGCTGGGCTTTCATGCCCTTAGGGGAACTCTCTGGTCTTATCCTGGTCTCAGTCTGTCTGCTCTCTTACTGTACTTCCTGGGATGACTGCTCAAATAAAGACTGCTTGTGTCTACATCCTTGTCTCAGTGTCAGCTTTTGAGGAGAGACAAACAAGAACTGAATTTGGCCGGGGTGGGAGGGTTTCATATTTAGCCATTGCATCCATTGTGTTGTGTTTGTTTTTCCCAAGTATTTTTTTCTGGAGTCTCAAACAGTTCATGTACATTTGACAGAAAGCTAGACACCATGGATTTGCACACCGTACCATCTGTTCAAAATCTGAGTGCCTGGTCAAGGTTCCATTTTGGTGTAGCTTTAATACTGCATGTTCTACAACAGTGTTCTCATCTATTGCTCTAAATTGGCTGATTCAGATTTAAAAGTGCCTGTCAGTAGATCTCAAACTTTTATATTATATGTACGTAATTACTAATTACAATATGTAATAAAATATATCAGTGTGACAGTTTGGCATATGTCCTCAGGGCATGGGCTTTGGATGTGCCAAGGTTTGAGTCCCTACTTTGACACTTTTAGTTCTGTACAAAAGTTTCTTTATGCTTTAAAGAAGGATCTCCATGTTGATATCCTGTTGACTCCTGAAAAATACACGTAGCATTGACTTGGGGGTTTATTCTAAAGTATCAATCACTTATGATATTCAGTTACATTGAGCAATATAACTTGTAGGACATGCTCCATATTCTGCCCACAACTTCTTGAGATCTGTTCTCCAATGGAGATTTTATAGATTTGACACGTGTTCAAATAGGTCATTTGTATGCACATCTTTGACAGAGACTTATGTGTCCATCTCATTGCTTTGACAGTATAGTCATGCACCACTTAATAACAGGGATGCTTTTGAGAAATGTATCATTAGGTGATTTCATCATTATGTGAGCTTCATAGAGTGAACTTCCCCAAAACTTCATAATCTACAATGCTATATGGTATCGCTTATGGCTTCTAGGCTTCAAACCTGTATGACATGTTACTGTACTGAATACTGCAGGCAACTGAACACAATGATATTGTGTATCTAAACCTAAGTACAGTAAAAATACAAAGTTATGATCTTCCGGGACTTCTGTCTTACATGCAGTTTGTTATTGAGAGAAACATTATGCAGTTGTGTGACTATTAGCAAACACTAGAGAGACACAAACTTGAGTATCAGTTATTTGTATGCAATTCTGTCAACTCACTGTGGTTCTTTGAAGAAAGTTCATGTGCTCTGTTTATTTTACATATGAAACATCTACAGCAGCATGATTACTGATGAATAAAACTCTTCTTTCATTTTTTTTGCGTGTAGTACCTTCATATTCAAATGTATCCTTAAAGCATATACTTGGAAATATTAATCCTTTTAATTTACCCATCTTGTTACCTAATTTATAACCCAAGATGAAAACTTCTTTTGATATTCAATGCCAATACATTTCATGAGACCTTTTCATCTACCCGAGTCCGAAAGAAAAGCACCTCTTCAGTCATGTGACATTTTTCCTGGGAGCTTTAGTTAATGTTACATGTATGGCATAGGTTTAAGTTTATAAGACATTGTCTAAAGAAAAGCTGTTGGGGAAATGCTTGGTCTCATATTAATGGAAGTCAGTATGTCCCAAGTTTGTCCACCTTTTTTTCTTAGACTAGCAATGTTTGTATGTTAAAATATGTCTAATGATTGATAGAAGCACATGTTATGGTCATTTTGCTCTGAATTTGACTTTTAGATATAACAGAAATTGGTCCTAGAAGTTATTCAGTAAATGCATAAGCTGTGATGGCATCTTTCCAACCTGTAAAATTCCATCTGATAGTTGGTAGCAGTAATAGTTCATCATTGGAAGAAAAATGCTGTGCAAATCTCCAGATCATGTTTACTTAATCTTTATTCTGTGGCTACATAATGTGTTTCATGAAAAAGGTTTGTGACATTTCTTAACAGTGGATTGTGTTTACATGATAGTAACACTGGACAGTGTGAGAAATTGTGCAATTTGCTAAGAACGGATCGATAGTGTGCTTTTATACACTGAAGCCAGAACTACTGATATAAAGAATAAGCATCTTTTTTTCTCTTGTACTCAAAATCAACACTTCTTAAATCTTACCCAGTGGAAAGGAACATTTCTGGAGTGATTATATAAATCTGTCTTTGTTGGATTGAGTGAAATGGCAGAAACCTCACCTTAATTGCAAAAGGACCATTGAAGCTTGTGATATCAAGAGCATTAGAGCAAAGAAGTTTGTAGTTCAGAAAGATGTACATAAAATACTTCTCAGATGGTGCTTTCTGTTGCTTACCTTGCAGCTGTTATGTACTAGAGAGTTTGGTTATTTAACTATACATTTTTTGAGGAGATACTCAAGGTCATAGTTGCAGCAGATTTTTAATTGTATACCAAGCTATAAAAAGTGGAACATTTCACCCTGGGGAGTCCCCCAAAATGATTGTAGTCACTTTATTAAGTGAGCTAACACAGAGTTTGGCTATACTAAATCAAAGGTTTGTGTTTATGTTTTGTTCCTTGGGCAATCATTGTTCTGTAGTTTTCATCTTTCACTGTCTGGAAGTACAAACCAATAAACCTTTCAGGAAAAAAACCAAATTTTACATTTTTATATAGTTATTACCCACATAGGGTTCAGGAAACTTTACCAACAACAAAAATAGCCTGTAAACTTAGAATATGTGTGTGTGTGTGTGTGTGTGTACACACATGTACATATATACACACACACTAAATCTGTACATATATACATATATGTGTATACACGCATACTTTATACTATGTATATATATGTTAACATATATATCTAAGTTTAAATATTTAAGGTTCAAATATATACACTACATTTTGGCTTAACATAGTAAAAACAAACTGAGACAAACTACTGTGTCACTTTTATTTTTGTAAATTGTAAGGTCAATTTTTTTCCTTTCCACTAATGTAGTTGGAATCAAGTACTTTGGAAACTGACCTTAGGAGATTGGAGGGGTCAAATTCATTCTTTATTTGTGCTGCACGTTGTATATGTTACTGTAATGTCATACTTCCAAACAATAATTACAAAAGCATTATTCTATCAGAAGTCCTATTTGCCCAGTCTATGCACAGAGCCTACATAAATTAATGCAATTGTTTCTTTAAGGCTGTTGAGTCCAGCTCTTAACCTTGAACAGCTTCCCAATGGAGTCCATTATGTTAGAACTTGAAGGAAGAACACAAAAGGATAGTAGATCCATTGAGTCCACAGTGTGAAATACAAACTCTACTTTTACTTTAGCATGACTATTTTAAGACAGTAAACTGAAGAGTATATCTCAATATATTCTAGCCTGCAGATATTCTACTAGTAGCTTAAAATCCCTACTCTTTATAGTACATGATTAAAATCTCTATTAGATTCCCGTTTGAAACATTCTTCTTTAATGAAGTACTGGTCTTTGTGCATCATGTTCTCTTTTTGCTACAATAACTTTTTGGATAGAAAATAAGGAAGAATCGTTGTTTCCCTGTATTAGAGTTTTGATGGGATCCTTAGCACTTGTGAAATGAGGTTTTTAATACCTGCCTGAATGTGCTAATCATAAACCTAGCCATTAATACTTCTTCCTCTGTCTGTACCCAAGGTGTTAGTATCCCCACCGATACAGTCCATCTCGGCATCCCTTTTCCACCTAAGCTTTAGAAGGTGCTGTTCTAATGTGAATTGGTTGGCTGTTAGCAGGATAAACTATAAAACGACCATCCCAAAACTCAGTGGCTTAAAACAGAAATCATTTATTCTCTCTTATGTTGAGGTCAAGCTGAGTTTGACAGACCTACACTAGTATTGAATGGTGCTGGCTCCCATAATCAGGTTGGATATAGATCTGCTCTTTATGCTTTTTATCCTTGGCATAATAGGCTAGCCAGTACATGTACTTCTCGTGGCAGCAGCAGAAGCATAAGAGCGTCAAGCAGAAAGAGCAGACGACTCCTAAGGCTTGGGCTCACAATTAGTACCCAATACTTCTTTCTGCCTGCATTCTGTTGTCTCAGTCAATTCACACTCCCAGCCTCGGTATCAATGGGACAGGAAAATAAAGTGGTTGACTCTAGAGAAAGTGCTACAAAGTCACATGGCAAAGAATGTGGAAACTCTAGAAAGATGAAGAACTCGAGCAATAATGCAATCTACCGTATCATACCCTTAAAAATTGGCCACTGTTCTCTCTCAGAAGAATGTGTGCAAGGCAGCTCTAGGATAATTGAATAATAAGACTAGTTATTCAGTAGGTCACACTGAAGAGAATCAGTCCATTTCTAGTAGTTTTCTGTAGACCTGTGCGGCTCAGATGGGGTCCACGAACTAGCCGCCATGGCGTGTACCCTTTGCTTCTGATCCACAAAATGATCAAGCACTTGCACCAAATGTAGATTCACTATGACCCCAGATACATTATTTTGCTTGCTAAAATTGTTTTTTGGAACAAGAAATTGTCAATGAAGGAAGCAGTGTGTTTTGATTTTCAACTTGGCTCAAGGTATTCTTCATATAGCAGACAGGCACTTTGAGTAGCATTACCCAAGAGCTTGTCTAGAAAAATCTATTCCTTAATCCAGGATTTTCTTTTTTCACTAACTATAGATGATACACATTTTCAGAACTGCAGTTAAAGGTAATGAATTTGGCTGGGCACAGTGGCTCATGCCTGTAATCCCAGCACTTTGGGAGGTAGAGGTCGGGAGTTCAAGACCAGCCTGGCCAAGATGGTGAAACCCCATCTCTACTAAAAATACAAAAATTAGCTGGGCATGGTAATGGGCACCTATAATCCCACTACTTGGGAGGCTGAGGCAGGAGACTCACTTGAAGCTGGGGGCTGAGGTTGCAGTGAGCCAAGATCATGCTACTACACTCCGCCTGGGTGACAGAGCAAGACTCCATCTCAAAATAATAATAATAATAATAATAATAATAATAAACTTGATACTTTTATATTAGCATTATAGTTCCTATCTGTTTGAAATTATTCAAACAGAACTGTTGGCCAGTAGCACAGGTCTATGCAGGGAATAATGTAATATTAGGAGACATAGGAAATTTGGCAATTATGTAGATGCATAAGAAAAATAATATCTAAAATACGACTATTTTCTAAGCCCAGTACTCCCAAAATATATTTATTGCCCTAAACAGAAAAGTATATTTTCCGCTGCCTCTTCTATCATACTCTAAAAACATTTATTATGTTCTTTAATGTGTATAAGGTACCTATTTAAAATACATATGTGATATAATAAAAATATATTGCTATTATTAATACTTATATGTTGGTCATACATATTATTCTTATTTAATTGAAACATATCTTCCATTTTTTACTTCCATTTAGAAGCTATCAATAAATCACTTGTAACATGTTTGAGAAAGATTAAATGGATAGAGTCAGGTCATACTTTATGGAGTTCATATTTTCAGTATTATGTCGACAGTTACAGTCATCTCAAACTTATTAGAAAAAAATTAATGAAATAGCTGCAGGGCCTAACATACCTAGAAATAGTGTCAGGAAGGCCAAATTTAAAATACGGCATTAAGGTTATGTCTCCAGCTCTACATTTTATTACATATGTTGCTTCTACTCTCTGAAGCAATAAATCAGCCCAGGAAACTGCTTCTCCATCTTCTGAACTCCTAAAATGTTTGCTGCCTAGAGATTTGTTTGGTGTTTATTTACTCATTTGTGTTATTTTTTTCTGTGCATCTGTTTAGCTTATTGACATTGGCAGACTCTTTTACATTTGGTAAAACATTTCCATATTTTTTATTTTCTGTGCTTACAGCAGCCCCATGGAGATATTAATGTTATCACTATTTTGCAGATGAAGGAACTGACATCTAATTTAGGTGATTTTTTTTCCCAAAGACACACAGCTAAAAAGTAGTAGGGAACACTCCAAATACACTTTTATTTTTTAAAGTTCATTTCTATCAGCCCTTCTATAATAGACACAGAAAATATAACATGCGTGCAGCCATTTTTCTATTTTCCATGCTCAGGATAGAAACTAATAATTATACATGATAATCATTCCCTCAGGTCACATCTACAGCCTCAAAGAACTTTTCAACACACTATTTCAGAAAGCATCTTCACATTTTTAGGGTTGGCATTCATAATTAACTATGTTTGATTTTCCAGCTATGTAAGTCACTTTCTTAGATTTACGTTTTTTTCTCCCTGCCTCGATCATGTCTGCCATTGTACTTTGCACAAAATAATACCTGCTCAATAAATATGTTCATAGTTTTTGGTTACATGAGTAAAGCAATAATGTGGCAGAATTTGGTTGACTCTGAGGAATAGTATTTTTTTAATAATCCTTGAATAATTTATTTCTCAGGTATTATTGGGCCTCATCTGTGCCAAGCATTTTATACCTTTGAGATTCAAGGATGAATTTATTCAGTGAACTTTTATTGAGCATTTATTCTATGCCAACTCTGTGCTAGGTGCTGGACATGCAAAATTGAACAAGACAAACGTGATCCTTATCCTTTCAAAGCTTATTGTTTGCTAGAAGAACCAGATAGGAAACAATAAAATCCACACATGTAATACAAAGTAGGATGTGCGTTTTTAAGGAAAAGAACTGCCTGCAATGATAGAGAGAAATGATGCCCAATTTTAAAAAAGGAGTTTTCCTGGTGAGGAGATAGAGGGTGAGCATTCTTTGCAGAGGCACCATCTTCATTCTAAGGAGGTCCCAAGGCAAGGAAGTGCTTGGAGCAGAGAAGGACATGCTGGACCAGTGTGTCTGGAAGACAAGGATCAAGGAGCAGAGCCATAGCTCTTTTCCTAAAGAAATAAAAAGTCCAGTAAGGAAAGAGGCATAAATCGGCAGCAGCACTCATACAACACAATACATTAAATGAGGAAAAGAGTCAAAGCAGTTTGTGAAAGAGAGACAGCAGGGTTAGAAATGCCTAACAGATGAAGAAGTGGTAGACTACACTTGAGGGGGGCATAAGAGGACAAGTATGAGGACCAGGAGCACAGTGACTGGTGCACACACTGCTGGCCAGGGCTCACCCCTGAAGAATAGGGCCATCTGGGGCCCACCTGGATTGCAACTCATGGAGGAGGTTATATCATATGAGTTGGGCAGATCCCCCAAAAGACATCTTTGTATACAGAAGCAATCTAACAAGATCACATCATGGGTTTGACTGCATGGTTTTTGAATTCTGATTTCAAAACTGCAAATGAACCCACTCATTTAACAAATGGACCACTTGCTTAACTTCTTCAGTACTGTTTACTCATATGTGAATGCATGGAAGCATCTTACCTCAAGAATATTGAGTTTCATTAGTTCAGTAAATATTAATCGAAAGGGTTTGTATACAACACTGAATGAGTCCCAGTCTTTATTCTCCAGAAGCTTTCAATCTGGGAAATGATGTGGGGGGTGGTGGCTTCGAGGACAAGGTAAAGGGTGGGTTTTACAGGCGGAATCAATAAAAGGGCACATGTTAAATTTTCTGTCGCAATGCTTGACCCAAGGAATCTTCTCTCCCTTCCTCCATTGCCATTTATCATAGCACAAAGTACTCTATTTTTTTGTAGAAAATCTCTGTTTTGTGAGAACAGCCGTAGTCACTGCAGTAGATTTTCCAACCTTTCTGGGCATATAAATGACAGTCATGGTACTTTACAAAACAGCCACTCTAACAGATGCCAAGGGTCTTATCGATGGTGCTCTTAAAAATTAAACATTGACCATCTTTTTTGTAATGGAGATGGATGTTGGATCGAGTGGAACAGTGGTGAAGAATATGTTGAGTTTTTAGACTGGAAATTTGAACTGGAGAAAGTAGATGGAGACTAAAACATGGGCTGTGACTCAGTCTACAATGAGGTTTAGTCTCATTAAATCTCATGACAGAGGTGTAATCATCCTATCCGGTATCCTGTTGTTTGTTTGCATATACTGGATAGTTTTAAAAACAGGAAAAACACCCAAGGAATGTTAATAGATCTGAGTAAAGAGGGTACTTTAGTCCACTCGAGCTGCCATAACAAAACACCGCACACTGGGTAACTTCAACAATAGAAATTTATTTCTCACATTTCTGGAGGCTGGGAACTTCACGATCAAGACACCAGCAGATTTGGTGTCTGGTAAAGCCTGTTTCCTGATGCATACATGGCACCTTCTCTCTATGTCCTCACATGAAGAGGTAGGAATCTCTCTGGGGCCTGTTTTATAGTCAGTAATCTCGTTCATGAGGACTCTGCCTTGTGATCTTATCACTCCCAAAGGCCTGGCCTCCCAATACCACCACATTGAGGGTTAGAATTTCAGCGTGTGAATTTGGAGGGGACACATATTCAGACTATAACAGAGAAATTTTAGATGGCTGAAAAGATCAGAGATTTCCCAAAATGTGCTTCAAAGTGACCCACATTTCTTAAATAGTGCTATATGACAAATTGTGGAAGAAAAGATTTTTCTGCCAATCCTACCTGTACACCAAACAGATTATAACCACTGTGTTCAGAGCAAGAACTGTGTAGTATTCATTTTTTCATTCAAACAGTGGCTATGGCTCCCTGTCCATGCTGAAGTAGTATTCATACACTCAGGAAATATTTGTAGAATACGAATTTCAAGGTCCTTTTAAAGCTTGATATAAACACAAACATACCCAGTAGTTGCTGATCACTGCCACTCTAACTTTTCTCTTGCCCCTTTTTTTCTTTTTCCTTCTTCTATTTTTTGAAATGGAGTCTCGCTCTGTTGCCCAGGATGGAGTGCAATGGTATGACCTCGGCTCACTGCAACTTCTGCCACCCGGATTCAAGTGATTCTTCTGCCTCAGCCTTCCAAGTAGCTAGGACTACAGGCATCCCCACCATGCCCACCTAATTTTTGTATTTTTGGTAGAGACAGAATTTCACCATATTGGACAGGCTGGTCTGGAACTCCTGACCTCATGATCCACCTGCCTTGGCCTTCCAAAATGCTGGGATTACAGTCATGAGCTACTGCACCCAGCCTCTTGCCCATTTTTTCTTACTTACCATGATGGATGGACATGGACTTTAACGCAGAAAGAACACTGTGTGGATCCAAGCCAGTCTTGGTAACTCCGTTCCCCTTGCCAGGACTGGCATAGGCCTGAGAATATGCCCAGATTCTGCCCAGTGAGACAGAGTGAAAGCTTGCTTGGGAGTGAGTGGGCGTTTGAGAAAGGTTCCACTTTCCTACAAAGATATTTAAGAAATATGTAGAGAAAGGCCTTTTCTTTGGCTTTGAATCCAACCTTGTGAGGGAGAGATAGTTGGAAATGCTGTCACGTTTTAAGGAGAGCTGCCAACACATTCAGGATGGCAGAACAGAAAGGTGGGCAAACCCATGACAACTGTGCAAAGCCATGAACTTAGTAAATCTGAAAGTAGCTCCCTCCTGACTGCCTGGGAGAGATGACACCTTTCCTTTATTGTCTAAGTCACTTTTAGTTTGGTCATCTGTAAAATTTGCAGCCGAAATTAGCTTTTATAAGCCCAGCTGATTGATTAAACGTGGTGCTGTGCAGATAGAAGGACCTCTCCCTAGGTATAAAATTTCAAAAGGATTCATTCAACGAGTAGATTTTGAGAGTTTACTACTGTTTAAAATTGACTGAGGGAATGTATTTCTGTTGAGGTTTTGGACTCTGTAGCACAAACATGGATCTGATAGCAAAAACCAGCTGGCATTCGATCTTGTTCCCACATGAGCGCTTTATATCCATGAAGGGATTGCCTGTGTCTGTTTTTAACCAAAAATGACAACAGAAATGGAAAATGGGTCCATGGCTAAATGGGACAGCCATGCCAAACTCTCATGATATTGTAACTTTGTAAAATATACCATTCAGAAGAGTTCAGTACATATTAATACTCTGGTGCTTTTTAATTTATTCCATTTTCATCCTTATTTAAACCGCATTTCATTCACAAGATAGTTACTAGATCTAATGCAGAGACATAGGCATACTAGTAAATCATGCTTTTGAATGTACGGCTTTCTTTAAGGAAAAAGTTAAATAGATGATTCTCCTGTGTGTACATTTACTTTAAAATGCTTTTTGTATTCCAGATACAAACATAATACTATCTCTATTTTCTTTTTTCTTCTGAAATACCAAGAAGGCTGACCTGTAGTTCTTTTCGCCTCTAAAATTGGTTTTTTTCTCAAATTAATTTAAAATGTGGCTTTGTTCACACCTGAGACCCCTTCAGAATAAACAAAATCTACATTTCTTTTTCAAGCAGCACCCTGTCAATGTAAGAAGAAAAGAGAACCTTGTTTCAACTGCTGGCTTCTCATAGGATGGCATTTGTAGCACACTCATAATTAGTAACTCTGGTTCAATTTGAAACTTAGATTTTTATTGATTGTGCTTCAGAGTAAAATCTAGTAAGATTTAAAAGCAAGTATTCCTGATTTACAAATTAATTTTTTAAAGTAGCATGTTAAGAGTTTGGAGGAACAGATTCACCAGCAATGTCCTTGAAGCCTTTAAATGATGGGGGTAATAAGTTCTATCTTTTTTTTTTCTTCCCAAAAATAGCAGCAACAGAGGAACTGAGAACTTGACTATTCCACCTGGTGGCATCATGCTTAGGATAAAAGCATGAATTTATTCACCATCTAAATGCAACCCCAAATTCCCACCAGGAACTCTGTAAAATCTCAATAAATGCTGATAGAGTGAGGAACTACTTTGGCCTTGTCCCAGAATATAACTTCAAATTTCTTTTCTGCTGATCATGTGAGAGACTATCTGATTATTAATAATGTATGGGTTCCCAGAGAAGCCAGACAGGTGCCAATATATCATTAGTCTCTTTTTTTTTCCTGTGAAACTCATCAGTTTTTCTAGCATAAACCACAGTGGACCTCCAAGATGCCTATTTGGCTTCACCAACTGGTTGCTTTTAGCAACGTAGGCACACACAATCCCATGTTTCTCGGGATTTATTAAATGCTATTACGTGTTATCCTTTATTAAAGGCTACTTCTAACTCATCTGAAGAGAAGATTCTGGATTACCATAGGAGGTCCCACAAGAAAACAAATTTGCCTTTTTGTTTGTTTTGACAAAGGATCTCTCTCTTTCACTGTAGAGTGCAGTGGTTTGTTTATAGCTCACTGTAGCCTCAGATTCCTGAGCTTAAGCTCTCCTCCAGCCTCAGCCTTCCAAGTAGCTGGTACTGCAGGTGCATGCCACCACACCCAGCTAACCTTTTTATTTTTAGTAGACATGGGGTCTCACTGTGTTGCCCAGGCTAGTCTCGAACTCCTGGCCTCAAGCTATCATCCTACCTTGGCCTCCCCAAAATTCTGGGATTACACGCATAAGCAGACCCGTACAGGTCTTATGGAAAAGGCATGAGGGAAGCTAAAATGTAGAGAAACAGGTGAAGAATATTATTCAGTAGTAATATAAAGGGTTGGAAAATGTTTCTGCCTCTATGTTTCCTGGCCCATGCCAGGCATTGTCAATTAGTCATTTCCATTTTTTTGTTTCCATTTAACATAGACACAGGCTCAGAATTCTTCTTAAGACGAATACTGCAGGTTGCTATCTCTATCCTGGTTTATCTACTGCATGAAACCTAGTTGCCATCTCTAGCAAGATAACGAGTTCTGACCAAGATAGGGCCACTTACTAAAATGTATTTTTGGCAGCTCAGCACCATTTTTCTTCCTCTGTAGTCATCAAATCTTGCTGAATCTTCTGCTTGGAGATACATTTCTATTCTGACCATCTGTTTTGCCACCACTGCAATGATTTATAATAACAATGAGAGGTTATTCAGTGTATGGTTAGAGCATGCTACCTACTGGAAAACAAAAAGACACGTCAAGCCTGACACTTATATTTGGGAAGCAGGTATGCCATTGAAGTAGTCATTATTGAACTGTCATCAGTTTTCAGTTCTCCTTCACTTCTAGGCACCATTCTATTGTGAGTTAGGTCTGGCTAAGACGGGAGAGTTCCCTGGACCCCTTCACAGGACTTGCAGCAGGGGTGTGGCTCACTAACTGGCTACTGCACTCAAACCCTTGCAGGAGGGGGAGCATGCGGGTGAGTGGGTGCCCGGATGGGATGTGCTTTCTGCTCCAGCCACACAGTAGCATTTAAAGCTGTGTTACAATTAACGCTGTTTTAGTAGTTGCCATCCACAGATTTCTAAGTGTTAACCAGCTCAGCGGAGAGTGAGGATGACAGCCCTTTACACCCTGCCCTCTGGTATGGGTTCTTGTCTGGTATCCAGGAAGAATCAGGTTACACAGACTTGAAGGATGGTGAATGCAGAGGTCTTACCGTGTGATGAGGTAGCTCTCATCTGGATGGGGAGCTGGAAAAGAGATAGAGTGGGAAGACTATTTTCTCCTGGAGTCTCCATCTATCCAACTGTCTCTTCCACATTCAGATACTTCTTTTCTCTC
>CM052657.1:1658785-1679754 GCA_028533165.1 Leontopithecus rosalia | reverse complement strand
TTCTCCACCATGCTGCCCTCCTCTTCTGCCAGTAGAGTTTAGGGTTTTTATGGGTACAGGTGGGGGACATGGCGGGCCAAGGTGGTTTCGGAAAGAGCAACACTTGGGTGGGAAAACAGGGATGTGAAGCTCTCATGTAGGGCCGCAGGCCCAGGCTTGTGGGTGGAGCGTTTGCCCAGAACTACCCTCTTCTACGCAGTATTTCCTGCCTCCTGTCCGTGTCATGACCATATGGTTTTCTTAGGCCATTCTTCATCTCCTGGTTTCCCCTGCAGAGCTCTAAATACTGCAGTGCTCAAACTTTTATTTTCCAAGGTTTTAGAGAGAGAAACATGAAGTGGAGCCCCACCAAGTCAAAGTGGGCATGTAGCATGAACAAAATAGTAAGCTTTAAAACCACTGAGGGGCCGGGCATGGTGGCTCAAGCCTGTAATCCCAGCACTTTGGGAGGCCGAGGCGGGTGGATCACGAGGTCAAGAGATTGAGACCACCCTGGTCAACATGGTGAAACCCCGTCTCTACTAAAAACACAAAAAACTTAGCTGGGCATGGTGGTGCGTGCCTGTAATCCCAGCTACTCAGGAGGCTGAGGCAGGAGAATTGCCTGAACCCAGGAGGCGGAGGTTGCGGTGAGCCGAGATTGTGCCATTGCACTCCAGCCTGGGTAACAAGAGAGAAACTCTGTCTCAAAAAAAAAAAAGAAAACCACTGAGATTTAGGCTACTGTAATCTGTCCTTTCCTAACTAATGCTGTTCCACTGGAGTAACATTAGGCAAGTGTCCATGGAGGAGACACAGTTGTCTACATAAGGATATTTGAAGAGATTTGTTAGCATGAGCTTTGACAAGGAAACCAAAAGCTTGTTTCATTCTAAAACACCATCCATTGTATGACCTAGTATTGACTTAGTAATAGCTTTGGGAAATAATAAAATATCTGCTTTAAAAGCATACAGAATTCTGCTGAATAAAATGATAATAGCATGCATTTATCCCGAAAAGTTTAATCTCTTTTATTATCTCCAAGTCTAAATTGAAGCCTTTTCCACATCGAATTGCAAAACTCTTTTAAATCACTTCTATACTTCAGTATTGATACATAGTTTCAAAGTAACATTATCTTTTCCAGAACCGGTATGTGTTACTATGATTTGCTCAACATTGCACTTTTAGGTCTCCAGATAATTTTGAGGAATATCAAAGAATGCTAGGAATTCATCTGAATTTCCATTACTTGTACCATTTTCTTTTTACTTGGGTTAGGTATCACTAGATGTTAAGTAATTCTCTGGAAAACCTCCAGCTTTTGACAGGTCACTATTTAGCACCATCACAGTGCCTGAAGCATTTACATTAATCTTTCATAGGTTTACTAATTATTTGGCCTATCCCAAAACATTTCATAATTTCTACTGCTTTTAATTGTATTTTCTGAGAGAGGCAGGGAATCTATTTCTTGGAGCATCAGTGAGAAATCAAAATACAGTTTTTACTTTAATACATTTTCCCAGCTTTGGTCCCAGAAAACACTTTAATTTTTTTTTAACCACCGAATATGCATGTGATATTACATCTTCATTTTTTTAGTATATTTACATTTTCATTTCTTTTTCCATACTCATTTATCTTCACAAAACTTCATAAATTTTCATAGTGCATCACAGTACAATCTTTATAAATGCTTTACAAGTGACAGATACCAAAATACATTATAATTCTTCCATATATTATCTTGCCAAAGATAATATTTGAAGTTGAAATCGGATGAACAATTGTCTCCTAGACATGACTAAATTTACACTCACAAAATCTATGAAAACTATGTCCCAATGTGCTTCTCTCCCTAAAAACTGGACAGTTACATTTAACAGTAGTCATGAGATAGTTCCCTATTTTAAAAGGTTAATGTGAAAAAAAGTACTTTGCACTGTAGTGACTTTGGTATTAAAAAGTTATTTAATCCATAAATAGCATTGAAGCCATATCATTCAATGAACATTTATTTTAAGTGTAATTATAAATATGCATGCATTCATTGTGTAATATATGACTAAGGTACATAATAAATATAGTCATAAGTTTATACACATCACAAGCAATAAACCAAGCTGACTCTCAGGCAGCTTTCTCGTAGGAATCTGTGAGCCCGTTAGTCAGAAGTGACTGGGAAAATGCTTTCATCTTTGTCTACACAGGCCAGCCGTTTAAGCATTAGGATATTTTATGATGATTGCCTCAGATCCACACTGTTCAATGCACATCGGCTTTATTGGACTGATTACTTCTTAAAGTTACTCTGGAAAAATCCTCATTCTGGACATTATTCACAAAAATGTTGGGTTTTCTGTAATAAATTTTCTCCAGAAAAAGTGCTACATCTTGTTACTCCTGGATATGACTTCTCCCTTTTCCCTGTTAAATGTTCTGTACCTCTGAGCTATGCAGGCAGCGGTTAAAGCAGATATTTTTGTCATTGTGCTTGTCTTACTCTTTTCTGGGTGTTAAGTGAGTGTTACCCTATTCAGGAGCCTTAGATACTATACCACTCTCTGCCATGCCATCAGCATTTCCCTTCACCCTCACAGTTCTGTTTTCTTGTTTCACTTTTTCCACATTCTCTTCATGTAAATGGCAATATCACAACACAAAAAGACTACCATAGAAGAAAAGAGAATTAATTATCAGAGAATTAATTAGTATGAACTGCCATAATGTGATAAAATATAGCATGGTTATTTGGGGCCAATCTTTATCCATATTCACATATTCTAAAAATTAGGCCAAAAGTCATTTCAGGAAGGTAAATGATATATCCATTTTAATATTTTACAGTCATTTCCTCAGTCTACCTATAAATGCAGCTATTTTGAAGGAAAGAATATGATTGCTCACTGATGTACAAAAACAAAACAAATTTTTGTGCATTAAAAGATATAGTGAGGTGAAGATAATAATTATCAATGTAATACTTTGGGTATTACTACACTCCTGGTGAGTGTTTAGGACAAGTATTCAATAGGAGTTTATGGTGCTTTTTCATTACTTCTTTTTTGGTAGACTCAGATTCTTGGAGAAGAATAATTTTGAGCTTAGGGAATAATCAAGGGATTGCAAAAAACACTGTCTCCAAATTGGCTGTTTACATAACATCAGTATCCTGCTTTGTGCCAAAAAGTGCTGTAATGTTTTTAAAAAAAATATATGTAACTGGCAAATAATCAACTCCTTCTTCCCCAAATCTTTATAAAGAGAAAGGTTTTTGTATTACTACTGAGATCTTAGAAAAATCTCTGCTGGAGAATTCTAAATAAATGTCTAATGTTTAATCATCTTTGCTCATGAGTTTCCTAATGGCAGGCCCTAGACTGAGCACAGGTGGATGTTGTTTTTGGAAAGCTAATGTGAGCTAGTGGAAAACTAATTCTCAGTAGGAACATGTGTTAACCAAAAGTTCCTTAATGAAGACCATCCTATTAATAGTCCCAGGAGGACTTCAGTTCATTGATTGCAAGCTTCAATGCGTTAGCAAACACTAGGGGGAAAAAGCTGACAAGGCTTACATGCTGATTTTTAAACTAACATTGTTAGAGTCTAATTTTCACCTTTATCAGTGCACATGGTGATACTCCAACCCTGTACTTTTTAAGTTAGGAGATAATTCATAGAAAATTATCTAATTAAATTCAATTTAATCCCAGTTGTGTGTTTTAGGGTCTGTTGTACAAATTGACCTATTCATTTTTAAATTAGGGACTTCCTGCCCTAATCTGTTTTCTTTCTTTTTTTTTTTTTTTAATTTTTATTGCATTTTAGGTTTTGGGGTACATGTGCAGAACATGCAAGATAGTTGCATAGGTACACACGTGGCAGTGTGTTTTGCTGCCTTCTGCCCCTTCACCCATATTTGGCATTTCTCCTCATGCCATCCCTCCCCCGCTCCCCCCCCCCCCCGCTGTCCCTCCCCTATTTCCCCCAATAGACCTCAGTGTGTGGTGCTCCCTTCCCTGTGTCCATGTGTTCTTATTGTTCATCACCCGCCTATGAGTGAGAATATACGGTGTTTCCTTTTCTGTTTTTGTGTCAATTTGCTGAGAATGATGTTCTCCAGATTCATCCATGTCCCTACAAAGGACACGAACTCATCATTTTTGATTGCTGCATAATATTCCATGGTGTATATGTGCCACATTTTCCCAGTCCAGTCTATCATCGATAGGCATTTGGGTTGATTCCAGGTCTTTGCTGTTGTAAACAGTGCTGCAACGAACATTTGTGTGCATGTGTCCTTATAGTAGAACGATTTATAGTCCTTTGGATATATACCCAGTAATGGGATTGCTGGGTCAAATGGAATTGTCCATCTCTCTCATTTCTTTTTCGCTACTTCAGTGAAACACTGCACAATGTCTCAGCAATTAAGGTGCTGTTTTGCATCCTATGACACTTTTCTATGTTTTGATTATTTGAGGAAGAGTGCAGAAATTATTTGAGGTGATTGAATAATAACAATAATGCATTTGCAAGACTCAGGACTGATTTTGATTCATCTTGCTGAGCTTGCTATTCTAAATTAGATGGTTGCATAGGATGAGAATCTATGGAATCTAGTCAGTCACTGATTTTGTATATTGCTTAATAAATCCAAGAGCAGCCCCCACATACAACAGCAAACTCTATTACTTTCATTCCAGCATTTTTCTTCTTTCCTTTCAGAGTCACAACTTTTTTAAGTATGGTAGGTCCCAGCTATGGTGCTGCTGGTAGGTTGTTCAATGGAAATAGGACAGAGTAAGAAGTAGTCATTTCAGAATTAATATCTAAACCAGATGGTAAGTAGGATCGTTTCAATGCAGCTCTTCCAAAAATAATACCTTAATGTTTATGCTAAATGTTTTCTCACAATCGTAGGGTTACATAAATATGTATTCCCTGGCTACATAAATATAAATTCCTTTTCTATTATTATATTTGAAGTTCTGGGATATAAGTGCAGAACGTGCAGGTTTGTTACATAGGTATACGTGTGCCATGGTGGTTTGCTGCAGCCATCAACCTGTCATCTACATTAGGTATTTCTCCTGATGCTATCCCTCATGTGCACCCCCACTCCCAGACAGGCCCCTGTGTGTGATGTTCTCCTCCCTGAGTCCATGTGTTCTCATTGTTCAACTCCCACTTATGAGTGAGAACATGTGGTGTTTGGTTTTCTGTTCCTGTGTTAGTTTGCTGAGAATGATGATTTCCAGATTCATCTGTGTTCCTGCAAAGGACATGAATTTATCCATTTTTATGGCTGCATAGTATTCCATGGTGTATATATGCCACATTTTCTTTATCTAGTTTATCATTGATGGACATTTGGGTTGGTTCCAAGTCTTTGCTATTGTGAAAAGTGCTGCAATAAACATACGTGTGCATGTATCTTTATAGTAGAATGATTTATAATCCTTTAGGCATATACCCAGTAATGGGATTGCTGGGTCAAACGGTATTTCTGGTTCTAGATCCTTGAGGAATCACCATACTGTCTTCCACAATGGTTGAACTAATTTATACTCCCACCAACAGTGTAAAAGCATTCTTATATGTATTTCTTAGAAATGAATTACTTGGGTATTTTAAAATTTCATTTCTGGTAAAACTGCCTTTTATTTGTTACCTCTAAATATCTTTCAGGTTTATAATAATAATTCACATTATTATAATATGCATAAATAATATGCATTATTTGTAGTAATTCATCCATGTATGTTTTTAAAAGATATATTTTGAGTGTCTCATATGCCCAGACTGGCAATGTACTGGGGTTACACTGATTAACAAAACATAGTTAAATTCCCTCAGGAATTTAATTTTCTCCAATATGATTTTTTTTACTTTCCTTTGAAACTTTAAAGAAATTATACAGCACCTTTGAGTGTCTTCAGTTTTTATGTCTTATATCTACATAGACTCAGGAAGAAGTCTTTAGTTAGTTTTAAAGAGAGCAAAAGGTAGAATACATTGTTTCTACGTTAAAACATTTAGTTCAATTTCTTCATAATGTTTTCAACGCTAATTATTGTGCTAAGTGGCTGATTATGTGCCTGGGACACTTTCCTAGTTGATGAGAAATAGAGATTTTTCCCAATTAATATGGATTAGAATAACTTGTTGTATTACCCACTTGTATTCTTTTTTCAGATGATAGCCTACAACTATATATAATATCTATTATACATAATATTAATATAATAGAATGTTACATATAGTTACCAAAAGCATCTGACCACTTCCACATTGAAGATTTGAGACTTGAGATTTTATTTTCTGAGCATTGTTTAATCTTACCTATTAACCGTAGTCAAACCACTGGCATTTCTGTCCGCTTGGAGGAAAACTATTGAGGTATCATTTCATGTTGGACCTGGAAGGAATCTAAAGTAGCACATTATTCAGCCCCGTCATGTATTAGGTTGGGAAACAGAAGCCAGAGGGATGACGTGGCGTGAGTATGCTGCTGTCTGAAATATGGGAGAAGAGTTACTAGGTCTAGAAAGAGGTAGAGCTGAATTCAAGACTCAGCTCTTAGATTGGTAAAGCTTCCATTCTTTGGGCTTGCATTAAATCACTTTAACTTCTCCCTGGTGCTTTTGTTGCCTATTAGAGTAACAACAAAACAGTTATTATAAAATAACAGAATGAAAATAGAATATTTGCTTTCCATTTTGTCAGCTTACTTCTATGATGGACTCTCAAAATGGTGTTTGTAAAGTATACTGCATCCCACACAAACTCAGGTTACTATGGTAGTTTAGCAGCAGAAGTGGGACCCTGTAGTTTACATATCATTCAACTACACTCCGGGCAAACATTGTTGCTATGGCGTATGAAGCAGCACTTTTATTAATGATATTTTATAAAAAAAAATCTTTTTGCAAGTTTGGAATTTCCTGACTCTTACTTGCTTTTGGCTTGTAGCTGAAAAGGGTTTGTGACTGTCAGTCATGCTATTGGTTCCTGGCGGTCTTGAGACCAGGGAAAATGGGCATGTCTGTGGTGTTCCACTGAGTTTGTGTGAGATGGCACAGCCTGCAACTATATCACTGTTTGATCTAAATTTTAATTTTTACTTCAACAATGATTTTCCTTTTGCCTCTTACGTTGTAATTTATAACATTATGATATGAGAAGAAAAAAAATTACCATTATTCATAGTTTCATTTCTCCTTAAGCATTGTTGTAGTTGATGATGGATTATCACATACATTTATTGGGGCCAGGGGTGAGTTCTTCATGAATGGGGAAAGCTGGATAAGGGGTGAGACTGTCAAAGGGAGTCAGAGGCACCAAGCTGTGTGGCCTCCTGCTCTAGGACATTGTACACCAGAAATGATGTCCTGGAGGAGGTTCCAAGGTCAGAAATAGACAAGTGAGTCTGAGACAGTGAAACGCG
Organism: Leontopithecus rosalia; assembly: GCA_028533165.1. NCBI lineage: Eukaryota > Metazoa > Chordata > Mammalia > Primates > Cebidae > Leontopithecus > Leontopithecus rosalia. The sequence continues at coordinate 1,672,319 of CM052657.1, read as the reverse complement.
ATACCTCCCTGACCCTGCTCGTAGGACATGCAACAGGAATGTGGCTCCTCTTCGGCTGTCATGCACACTCAAACCCCTTACAGGATGGGGAGCATGCAGATGAGACCCCTGGGCTCCAGCCCCACGGCAGCTTCTGGGGGTGAGTATCTGCATCTGTCAAAGTCCAAATGAGCACATGATACAGTGTGCTCTTTTAGCCTTGCTATCCACACACAGCTTAAGTGTTAACCAGCTCCATGCCCTCTTGGTACTCAGGTCCTTGTCTGGCATCCAGGAAGAATCATGTTGCATATGGACTTGAAGGATGGATGCTGCGGTTTTATTGAATGGTGGAGATGGCTCTCACCAGGATGGATAGGGAGCTGGAAGGGGAATGGAGGGGAATATGCTCTTCCCTGGGGTTTGGCTGTCCAGCAGACGGTCTCCTCTCTAGCTGTCCCCAGCTGAACTCCTCTCAACGCTCAGATGATCCCTCTTTTCTCTCTGCCACGCCATTCAGCCATTCTGCATTTCTGTACATTTCCTCCTCATCTGCTTCTGGAGCCTGGGGTCTGGGGTTTTTATGGGTACAGGATAGGCTGGGGTGGCAGGCCCAAAGCAACGTTTGGGCACAAAAACAGGAATGGCTGTTCCCATTTAGGGCTGCAGACTTCCAACCTTGAGGGTGGGACCTTTGCTGGGGAACCACCCTCTTCCACCCACTATTTCACTGTCTCCCGTCCATGTCAACAAGTCATCAGTCAAGGACACAAGATGAAAACTCAGACTTGAGTTACAGAGTCAAAGCAAGAGGTAGCAGGAAAGCCAGGAATAAGAGCAAACTAGAAAGTGTGGCGTGGTCAGTGGCCCTCAAACCTTAGGGTGCATCAGAATCACCTAGGAGATCACAGAATCACACTATATACTTATTAATGTATATAGTGCTTGCTCCATGCTCAGCATTCCTGCATCAGCAGATCTGGAGCAGGGCCTGAGAATCTGCATTTCTAACAGACTTCCAGGTGATGTTAATGATGTCGCTCTGAAGACCACAAGTAGCAAACCACTGGTCTAGATAGATTTCAGAGATAGTGATGGTGCCTGCAGTGACTTTCATGAGCTCCTGGGAAATTTGGCTGGGTGAGCTGTTTGTTAAACAATTGGGAATAAAATTGAAAATTATACAACATTTTAGCTTTTTAAAAATTTTAATTGGCTATTTTTAAGTCAAATGCATAGCTCAGAGTTTATAAGGATGTGTACCTTTTTCTGTATTAAAATGTAAAATAAAGCTATATTCTTGTTATATAAACATACATAAGAATTATTCCTTCTGTTAAAGGTGATTTTTTTCCCCTATTTTTATGGTTTAACAGCTAGTACAGTGTTCTGGTTAAGCATGTGTGCTCTGAAAATAGACTAAGGTCACATCACATCTTGATTCCACCACGAGCTTTGTGGTTGAGGTCACACGTTTCTTAAATTCTCAGAACTTCCTGTGTAAAGTAGGGATATTACCACCGGCGTAGGCTTGTGGTAAGGATTGAATGAAGTAATGGCTTTAAACCACTTACTGGAGCACCTGGCAATAGTAATTGCTCCAGAAATGTTAGCTGTTATTGGCACACCAAAGTAAACGCCTTTGTTTAGGAATGTGACTTTGTATACAATACTTCCGTAGTTATCTCAGGTTTAACCTGATAGATTGTTCTTTGTATCTATAATTCATTATAACTCTTCTGCTAAAAATGGCCCTGAGTTGGCATGAAGTTTATATGTAAATAACCTGATTTAGAAGTGGATTACAGATAGCAAAGAATCAAAATTGCCTCAAGCAAATTTCAGACTAAGAGGGAAGAACACTTTCTCTAGCACAGTGATTAGAAACATCTACTCTGGAACCAGATTGCCTGGCTTGTATTGTGACTCTACTTTTCACTAGCTCTGTGACCTGGAGCAAGTTACTAGACCTCTCTGTTCCCCAGAATCTTCATTTGTCACATGGTGGTAATGAACTGGGCACAATGGCTCATGGCTGTAACCCCAGCACTTTGAGAGGCCAAGGCAGGCAGAGCACTGGAGATCAGGAGTTCAAGACCAGCCTGGTCAACATAGTGAAACTCTGTCTCTACTAAAAACACAAAAATTAGCTGGATATGGTGGTGCATGCCTATAATCCCAGCTACTTGGGAGGCTGAGGCAGAAGAATTGCTTGAACCCAGGAGGCAGAGGTTGCAGTGAGCCGAGATTACACCACGGCACTCCAGCCTGGGCAACAGAATGAGACACTGTCTCCAAAAACAAAACAAAAAAAAATGGTGGTAATAATACCTATTTCAAAGTGGTTATAAATATATGTGGGCATATGTATACGCACAGGAGATCACCTATATCAACTGATTAGACACTCTTAGTGAAGTATGTAAATTGCTTAGAACAATGCCAGGCACTAAATAAGCATGATTAGCATTTGCTATTGTTCATATCTTGTTTGTTCGGATGTATTTTTGGCAAAATTTTTTAAGGAAATATAATCTGAAATACTGTTATTTTTCCCCTATAGTTGAGTATACTGCAGCATAGGTCTGTGACAAATTTGCAAAATTGCAAACAAATATGGTCATACCTCAGTATTGATGGAGGATTGATTCCAGAACCCTCTCCCACTCCACATACTATAAAGATACCAAAACTGCTTATATAAAATGATGTGCTATTTGCATATAACCTATGCACATCCTCTTTTATAGCTTAAAATCACCTCTAGAGACAATGTAAATGCTATGTAAACGTTGTTATATTGTATTGTTTAGGGGATAATGCCAAGAAAAAAGTCTGTACGTGTTCAGCCCAGACACAAGCGTCCTTTTTTTAAATAAATATTTTTAATTTGAGGTTTATGAATCCATGGATGTGAAATCCATGGATATGGAGGGCTGACTGTACTGTCTTAAACTACGTAAGAAGAAAAGCTCCTCTCCCCACCCCTTCTACACTTTCATAGAAATGTAATTGGCATTCACTGAAAACCAGAGTTAATACCTTGAAGACAGTACAGACTTTAATGATGTTTTAGGAAAAAAGGAGGCCCCTTTCATACTTACAAAGGATCTGAAAGTGTACTTTTAAAGGATGTCGTTGACTTCATTATCGCCAAGTTCTGTGGTATTTTCTCCATCTATTGTCCCTTGGTCTTGCTCTTGCATGCGATTTTATTGACCATTCTGTCCTTGAAATTGTCCCTTTTCTGGGCAGCCTGACTTACACACAGCTTCCTTCTCAGCTATTGCTCCAGACAGGCACTTCTTGTGTCACCTGCCACTCCCAGGGCATGTCTGTCAGCACCAAGCTTCACCTGTTCTTCTTAGGACACTGCTTCAGAGGGATCACTGATTCCCAGGACCTCCTCTCCCCTCTCTAAGCTGAGGCCTTGTGTCTGATCTGTTCACCTAGCTAGCTCTGTAACCCCGAAAGCTTGCTAAGTTTCCACTTGAATTACTCATCACCACTTCAAAACCAAACTTATATTTCTCTAAAATGTTTCCCCTGGCCACATCCCTGAGCATCAGTAATGCCACACTGAGCCCAGCTGCTGCTACCGCTGACCCATACTTTTACATCCTTTCTGAAAGGTCTTTTCTATTTTTCCCCCAAAGTGGCATCACTGTCACCTGCCCTTCTAGAATAGGACCTTGTCACCCTCACCTCTAGTTCCTAGGAGGCCTTGATGTTGCAGGCACTGTCCCTCCAGTTTGTCTATTGTAGCACCAACAGGCTAATCTTTTTAACAAACTATTCCCCCACACTAGGGCTGTTCTGTTGTACACATATCAAAGTGCAGATGTTTCTGCCTGGCTTTCAATTATTTCCATAGTTTCTTTAAAGCTTGTAGCCCTTAGGTCTCACTTGAGCCAACCTGGACTCTGCTCTGGGCAGGCCTCTTGCAAGGATCATGTGAACACACCTTGAATTCTCCACTTAGCCGTTGCTACTCCCTTGGCGTTTGAGCAACCATTTACACTCAGCATTTAATGTTCCCTTTTGCCTGTTTACATTTGTGCAGTATTCACCAACTTTGTTTTCCAAATGTACAAAGATAAGAACCATTCTTTAAACATTTTAAAATTATATTCTAATCTTACACAGCAGCTGAAACTATAAAGAAAGAATATATAATACCCATGAAAGACACCAAAGAGAAAATATGCTGCTTGATTCCCTTATACAAATGAGGAATCCGAATACCTGAGACAGATATTTTTAAATGTAATAGTTATATATTTAGACTTATGGTTACCTTCTGTGCATGGCAAATCATGGCTGCTTGCCATTTATATTATTGGCATAATGTCTTATTTTGGAATAAATTTGCTTTTGATTAAAATATTGATTTAGAAAGAAATGAATAAATTAATCCATAGCGCTAGAGGTATGAAAATAAGGCAAAAGTTGGGAGAGTAATACTCAAATGATAGAAATCTTGAAAATACTATAATACAATATGGTTAATCTGTGCTTAATAAGTAATTGTTGATTGACTAATAGTTCAAATCAGTCAATCTGGAAAACCACATTCAGACCTGTATTAGTCATTTTTCACATTGCTGAGACTCACTACCTGAGACTGGGCAACTTACTAAGAACAGAGGATTAATTGACTCACGCTTTCATATGGCTTGGGAAACCTCCAGTCGCAGGAGGAGGTGAAGCGGAAGCAAGGCCCCTTTTACATACAGCAGGAGGCAGGGGTTGCGGGACCACCACACTTTTAAGCCATCAGACTTCATGAAGCTTGCTCATTATCATGACAATAGCATGGGGGAACCACTCCCATGGTCCAGTCATCTCCCACCGTCCCTCCCCTGACATGTGAGGATTACAATTAGAGATGAGATTTGGGTGCGGACACACAGCCAAACCATATCAAGACACATTTCCTAAAAGCCCCGTATGACAAAACGGGCAGACACCAGTTTTCACAGCTAAACTTTAAGCGTAAGATCAGGGGAAGAGAAAAGACTCAACGGGCAGAAATGATTTCCGGCTCCTCAGGAGTTGTCTGCTTGTCGGAAGCGGTGCCGTGACTGGAGGCAGGGAGTGGGGACATCCCTACCCGTTGCTTTTCCTAGGACTCTCTCTCGTACGCAGAGTCTAGCTGGAGAAGCTGTAGCACATTAACATTAAATGAGTCCCTAAAAAGTTGAAATGTTCACATACAAAATCATTTGCAAAAGAGACTTGTACTTCTCATGCCAATTCTTATCCTCTTTCTCTTATTTTTGGAAGCTGTAACAGCCGCCCCCAGAAACCCTACTTTACAGTGGTTTCTTCCAGTAAGCTTAGCTCCCCTGACCAGGCTCACTGAATTATAGGCCTCAGAGTAAACTCTCTGCAGGAGAACATAAATAGACTGTGGCTGGAGGTCTGTTTATGGTGGGGCCTAAAGAGCCAAAATTTGAAATGCAACGAACTATGAATATTGGGAGGGATGAGAAGGGAATCCACTGTATGATGCAATTCTGATAAAAACGACCCAGAGTTAGGCCAAATTTCACAGGTTATAATCACAAGCACCACAATATGATACTCATTTGAGACATCAGCTGTAAGTTTGGGATCTCAGATCATTTGCACTTCTGACAAGTTGGGTATAAATTTGGGAGTTCATATAAGCCCCCAGGTTTGATATTTGCTAGAACAACTCACAGAACTCAGAAAAATACTATACTTACAATTAAAGTTCTGCTATAAAGGATATAAATTAGGACCAGCTAAATAAAGATGCACATAGGATAAGGTCTGAGAGGGGGCCAAGCATGAAGCTTCTGTGTCCTCAGGATGCATAAGCCTCCTGATACATCAATGTATATCCCCATCTAGGAAGCTTACCCAAGTCTTGGTGTCCAGAGTTTTTACTGGAGTTTCATTATGTAGTCATGACTGATGGAATCATCATCAACATGAGTGAACTCAGTCTTCAATCCCTCTTTCATCCCCAGGGGTTAAGGGAGAGATCAGGTTGAATATCATATGGCTCCCAGCCCTAACCCTAATCACACGGCTGGTCTACCTGGCATGGCTGACCCCCGTCCTGAAGCTATCTGTGGGCCCACAGTGAGTCACCTCTTTAGCATAAACTCAGACGTGGTCCCAGGGGTCATATTATGGGTAACAAAAACATTTCTATCACGTGAGAAATTCCAAGGGCTTTGAAGTTCCCTTCCAAGAGCCCAGGACAAAAACCAGATAAATTCTTTTTATCTGGGTAACAACATAGAGAAAATACAATAGGAACTGGACCTATTTTCAGTCATAGAAGAACCAAGACAAAAAAATTATGATTTTTGATGGTGGAAGGATGAAGTATTTGAATCCATGATTTTAGTGCGATTTTCATCCATACTAAATGAACTGCAGTTCTGAGACAGTTGTTAGTCTTTCCTTGACAAAAATGTTATTGAGACCACCCAAAGTACACAATTAGACATCAAGGGTGGATTGGGGAAGAACTTAGGGAGGCGAGGGACACTAGAAGAAAGATGTGTTGTTTGTTTAACATAAGGTTACCCACTGGAAAATGTCATTTGAATACAAAATAAATGGTCATTAAACATCACTAGAGTCTTTTCTTTTGTTTTTCACTCATTCATTCATTCAGCAGTCTTTACTGAGTATCTCAGATGCTTGTCACTGGACATAGTTTGCTACATGATCAGTGTAAGAAACAAAGTTTATTTGCATTTCGTGGAAAAGGAGAAGGATGAACGATTTGAAATTATTTGCTGATTATAATTGCAATCCTAATGAACCTGAATTCTGAGATGGTTGTTAGTTTTCGCTTGTCAAGAAGGTTGTTAAGAAACCCTCCTCTCCAAGTATGAAGTATTAGACGTCAAATCTTTATCTGTGAGGAATTTGCATAGGTGAAGAATAATAGTAGAAAAATACGTTGTTTGTTTAACCAGAGGCTACCATTTAGTCTTAATGATTTTAGCAAAATTAAGAAGTGTTGTAAAATGTGATGTGTTATAAATTGTTCTCTCTTTTTACTTTCCTGTAATTGGAGCAACATACTAATTTCTGCAAGTTGTGACTACTAACAGAGAGCAATCACCTCACAGACTTGTACCGAAGAGATGAGACCATCCGGGTGACAGGAAACGGCTACGTGCAGAGTCCTCGATTCCCCAACAGCTACCCCAGGAACCTGCTCCTGACATGGCGGCTTCACTCTCAGGAGAATACAAGGATACAGCTAGTGTTTGACAATCGGTTTGGATTAGAGGAAGCCGAAAATGATATCTGTAGGTAAGTGGGGAAAAAGAAAACATTTTACGGTACTATTTCAAGGTGAAAAAGAAAGATGAATTTAAAGCATCACATCAAACCCTCCTTTTGAGCCTTTTAAAATGGACCCAACATGTCACTTCTTTTTCAAAAAGCCTTTATGTCAACCCTAACAGAGAAGATAGCATAGCCTGCTGCTGCAGAGGGCCGAATACCCTGGCAGGACTCACAGAGACTCACTTGTCAACTGTCAGGACTGCGTGACCTCCAAAGAAGGATGGAATCTGGAGGTCCTGTCCTTTTCCAGGCACAGAACTGCATTTGTGCACAGGTATCCAGCGTTCTGGGTCACCTGCAGCTGCATCGTGTGACCCTGGTCAAAGCTTGCCATGGGCTGAGGGAGCGTAAACCCCTGCCCGATCCAGCCGACCCAGGCTTTCCTAACCATAATGAATGATGTCAGCCCTGGGAGATGATGGGTGGGCAAACCTCCCAGGGTCTGACCCTGAGTTCATAGAGTGAGGGCTTCATATATGGGAGGGAAGGAAGAGAAAGCCCATCCCAGATTCCTGGTGCTCCACAGAAGGGTCTGTTTCCTGCTGTTTCTGGGTCACAAGTAGAAGATGAAAGCTCTGTCTGATAATCTTCTCCCTTCTTAGCATATTTATCAAAGAAAGCCTGGGCTGTTCTTTCGGTGTCTGCTCACAGCATTTAACTCACTTAATTAGCATGTATAAGACTTGAGGAAGATTTTTTCTTTCTTGTACTTTACTGCACACACTTGTTCTGCATTGCCAATGAACTACTCACTGCTAAATCCTTTCAGCAGCTTCATTTTTCTTTGAATAATAAGAAGAGGTGCCTCAAATTCAGTTGTCCTCTGTTGCATGTTTATTATGCTGACAGCTTTTATTATGTTGCTATTTTGCTGAGAATAACAGCAGTGACTCTTACTTTCTAGGACCACCGAGGGTAATGTATGCCAGAAAGCAGAGATGAATACATTAAGTAAGAGCCAGTTAATATTTACAGAGAGGATAAACTAATGCTGATCATGTGTCTTTTCAACCTTGAAAAAGAGAGCTAATATTCTGTGCTTAAAAAACATGAGGAAAAAAAGCTATTAAAAGATTATTAAAGGTGATGAAATGAAGGGTACATGATCTGTTTCTGCCCACAAAACACTTCTGATACCAAATTTGTGAGGTCAGGGTTTTTTCCCCACAGCAGCGAATTCTCCAACACCCGCTGTATTGTCCCATCTGATTCAGTTCCGACACTATCTGGAATCAGTGTCAGATGCCACAGGTTAAAGCGCAGTCCCACAAGACTGCCTCCATGTTCTACGTCAGTTGCAGTTTCCAAGCCTCTCCTACTTCTATCAACCAGCTATAAATAGGGGATCCCAAACCCCCTTCTTGGGTTGAAAAATTTGCTAGAACAGCTCACAAAACTCAAGGAAATACTTTCCTTGCTATTACCAGTTTATTATAGAGGATGCAACTCAGGAACAGCCAATTGGGAGAGGTACATGGCAAGATGTGTGTAAAGAATGCCTTCTCTGGGTTTGCAACCTTCCAGCTCGATGCGTTCACCAGCCTGGAAGGGAATTTACGGTTGTGTCATTTTGTAGGCATGATTAATTAAATCATTGGTGATTGAACTCCATTTCCAGGCCCTCTCCCTCCAGAGGTCCACAGGTAGAGCCAAAAGTTACAACTCTCTAATCATGTCTTGTCTTTCTGGTGACCAGTCCCCATTCTGAAGCCATCTAGGGGCCTTCCAACAGGTACTTCCAAGAGGCAATGAATTTATTCATTAGGATAAATTCTGGTATGGAAGGGGGCTTATTGTGGATAACAAAAGATGCTACTCTTATCCTAGCACTCCTAAAATTCCAAGGATTTTAGGAGCCATGTAAAAAAGACCAAATATATGTATTTCTTATTATCATGATATCACAGAAGGGAAGCCAGGTCTCTACTACTGAGCTGGAGTTTTAATCCTAGCAGTGAGTCCTTTCGACATTCTTGAAAATAGGAGAGGAGGACTCAGGATGGTGTCCTTTCTGGAACATTCATGAAATCTAGTTGCTCCTCAAAACTTAGGGAAGGAAATAGAAGGATAGGAGGTAGAAAAGAACAGAGAAAGAAGGGAAAGAGTCCAGAGACTTGTCTCAGAACCCTCCCTAAGAAATAAAATAGTCCGCTGTTGACTTCAGGTTTAGAGTTAAAGTTACACTGTTGTGTTCTTTAAACAAAAGTGACCTATTGTGTTATTAAAAGTTTCAATTATACTTATGCTTTCTGCAGTAAATGTGATTTACACATATTGTATACAGAATGAAATGGAATTGATTTCCTTCCATCTGTTCCAAAGCCTCCTTGATGTTTACATTGTAATATTTTATTGCTTGAATAATGACACTTTGTTAGTGCTTTTCACCTTCCCAGCACCATACAAACATTAAGTAATTAATTTACACAGCACCCAAGAGATATGGAGCTGGTAAAATTATATAAGCCTTCTTACTTTATCCATAAGAAAATTGAGGCAATGGACATAAGGGCCTTGAAAATCACTGTTAGAGAAATGTAGTCACAATATCATTCTTTTTTACTTTCTCTTTAGTTTACCTCTCCCAGTCCAGTAGAGATCTGAGGTGCATGAATAAGACCAGGAAAGCCATAATTGGTATCTCTGTGTTTTCAGAAATAGTGTTTCTTATGATGATTCCTTCTGATGATTGTGACAGAACTCTGTAATATGGTTGTGAGAATTCTGCCACTGTTCCCTCTGAATGTCCATCATTTGCCTGTGACTTTAGCATCTGAAGTCACTGTGGAAAAGGCAGACTGCAGGAATCAGATACAGATGACCAAAACTGAAAGAAATAGTTCAGCTTATCAAGTAGAGTCTTCTAACATCTTAGGGAGCTGCAAATAGAATAAATGCTCCCTATAAGATGTAAGCTGTGTCCTACTGTGTAATAGAATGATGTACCACTCTGGAGGTACTTCGAAGACCAAATAGCCAGAAGGATAACTGAAAAGGTTTTTGCTGTCCTCTTCAAGCCCAGGATTCTACTGTCTCCACCAATGCCACAGGTAAACCTCTGGTCTTAAGCTCATCCACACACTGGTTTAACCAGCCCAGATTTTTCCAGTATTGGTTAGCAAATATCTCTGCTCAAAGTTACATGCTTTCCCTTACGATAAGTTTCATATTTTGTGATGTGATCCTTTTAAAAGATAGTTTCAAAAAAAGCCATACAGCAAATCATGTGTGTATTCATTTATTTTCTGTAATGACATTGCTGATTTTGTAAGCTGTATAGATATAGATCATTTACTTTCTCAAGAAAGCACCGAATGAATTAAAGTAATTCAGATAAAAAACTTTATCTAGTTAATATATGGGCATATAATTAGAGCTACGTCTCCTAAAATATGCCAACAGATTATACTTACTGGTTTTTCCAAGAAAACTTTCTAAATCCAGATGCTCAGAAAGTAACCCATTTTTATTATTGAAGATTTAGAAACAGTCATGGCTAATTGTATGTAAAGGTTTTCTCAGAATAGATTACTGAAGTTTGAATTTGCAAACCTAATTAAAAAACCAGCTTTCTTTAACATTTTTGTACACTATAATTTTCATTTCAGATTGTAGTCATGAAAAATCACATATGCTACCTTTAATTTCTCAGTAAAAGTGTGAATTTCAAAATCTACTTTAATCAAAACATGTTCATTGTGTCCAATTGATTCTAGGTATGATTTCGTGGAAGTGGAAGATATATCTGAAACCAGTACCATTATTAGAGGACGATGGTGTGGGCACAAGGAAGTTCCTCCAAGGATAAAATCACGAACAAACCAAATTAAAATCACATTCAAGTCCGATGACTACTTTGTGGCTAAACCTGGATTCAAGATTTATTATTCTTTGGTGGTGAGTAGCTTAACCACTTTATGATTAAAAGCAGACACTGGTCTCATGAAGTATAAAGATCAATTTTCTATGATTGAATTCAGTGAGGGTGAGTGAACTTCATTAATTCCTCATGACGTGGTTTGTTCTACCTTACGGCCAAAATGTTAAAGTCCTTGTTAGTAAGAAATACCATTTTGGATCTATTAAGTCAACTGTTGGGCCATGCATTTTGAAAGACAGCATAGTAAATAGGAAAAGGTAAATGGTTTGGAGTAAAGCAGATACTACATTGCCTTCTGATTCAACTGAAGCAGGGTAAATGTGTAGTCAGATAGAAGGTATGTGAGAATTAAACATGTTTTCAGAATTAAAGTTAAAGAAAATAATTTCCTCTTTTGGTTTGAAAAATTGTCTATAAATTCTATCACAGAAAAAAAAGTCCTGATAATTTTAATTTCAATTATGACCCAGATTTGGGAAGGGTCTGTGTTACAATCATAGAGCCTCGGGGCTCACAAACACCTGCAAAATCAAAAGGTCCAGCTCAGGACCCAGGAGTGTGAATCCTGTTTGCTACAATCTTGCTTATTTGAAGTATTTTCTCTACTTAAACACCTCAGCAGCCATTCTCAACTGTAAGTGGTTCTGAGTGGTAGAAAATATACAACATTATATTGAGCCAAAAATCTACATTGTAGTTAATTTTAGTTGTTGGGTCACACGCAATCAATCTTCTTTACTTATTCATATATTAATGAAACAACGGTAAGTTCCTGTTCTTTGTCAGACACTCTGATTGATGTGGTAGATACAGAGGTGAGCAGGACAGACAGGGTCCTTGAACCGTCTGGAGCTTATAGTCAGGTAGAGATGACAAAAAATTAAAAAGCTGTAACAGACCAGGTGTGCTGGCTCATGCCTGTAATCCCTCCACTTTGGGAGGCTGAGGTGAGAGATCTCTTGAAGCCGGGAATCAGATTCCAGCCTGGGCAACAGAGCAAGACCCTGTCTCTACAAAAAAAGTAAAAATTTGCTTGCTGTAGTGGCATGTGCTTATAGTCCCAGGTACTGGGGGTGCTGAGGCAGGAGAATTATTGAGCCCTGGAGTTTGAAGCTACAGTGAGCCATGACTACACCACTGCAATCTAGCCTGGGTAATAAAGCGAGACTGTCTCTAAAACCAACCAACCAAACAAAAAACAGTAACAACTGAGAGGGATGCATAATAAAACACGATAACTGAGTGCCGTAGGTCAGGTTCACGGAGACGTTTGGGTAATTATGTCTATACATTAACGTAAGGCTCGCTGAAGCCTTCAGTTATTTGCAGTGCATTCCCTTTGGGGATCAGTTTTCACTTTCTTTAAGTTTGTCTCTGTCCGTTTTCCAAGTGTGAATGCCAGGACAGAACAAGTACTATAAATGGCATCAATTTATTGTTTTTAATTTTTTTCTCTTAAAAATTAAGTTTTTAGAAATGGAAAAATCTTGCTTTAAAATATATATTATTGGCTTTTTTTTACATTATGGTGAATTATTAAACACTAAGTGAATTCTACATCCGAACATTGTAAATGAAAAAATAACATGTGGTAACCCTGGTTCCAGCTTTAATTTGAAAATAATCCATCAAGCGTGATTTACTTTATTGCAAACTCATGCAGTTCTAGTCAGCATTAAAATTAAAGTGTGAACCTTTGGTTTCTACATTTATTTACATTTTTTATTTGCTTTTTAATGTGTTCAGTGACACATCTGTTGTCGACTGTTCGTGGACGGAGCAGGCTTGGCATGTTAGAATGGTGACGGATAGGCTTAGAGAAGACTTTTTTTCCTTTAAAATATCAAGCACTATTAGTGCCAATGTTTGGTGAGTAAGTTGAATGGTCCATAATTAGAAACACTGTAACACCAGCGTAATTCCTTTTTTTATTTTATTGCATTTTAGGTTTTGGGGTACATGTGCAGAACATACAGGATAGTTGCATAGGTACACACGTGGCAGTGTGTTTTGCTGCCTTCCTCCCCTTCACCCACATTTGGCATTTCTCCCCATGCCATCCCTCCCCAGTTCCCCTCCCGCTGTCCCTCCCCTATTCCCCACAATAGACCCCAGTGTGTAGTGCTCCCCTCCCTGTGTCCATGTGTTCTCATTGTTCAACACCCGCCTATGAGTGAGAACATGCGGTATTTCATTTTCTGTTCTTGTGTCAGTTTGCTGAGAATGATGTTCTCCAGATTCATCCATGTCCCTACAAAGGACACGAACTCATCATTTTTGATTGCTGCATAATATTCCATGGTGTATATGTGCCACATTTTCCCAGTCCAG
>CM052657.1:1610368-1658285 GCA_028533165.1 Leontopithecus rosalia | reverse complement strand
GGAGGTACATGCATACATATACACAGATAAACATGTAAGCAGGGAGGTACATGCATACATATAAACATAGGCATTTGAACCTCAATAAAGGCAGATAAAATAATGTGGGTTGAGCGCGGTGGCTCACGCCTGTAATCCCAGCACTTTGGGAGGCCGAGGCGGGTGGATCACGAGGTCAAGAGATCGAGACCATCCTGGTCAACATGGTGAAACCCCGTCTCTACTAAAAATACAAAAAATTAGCTGGGCATGGTGGCGCGTGCCTGTAATCCCAGCTACCCGGGAGGCTGAGGCAGGAGAATTGCCTGAACCCAGGAGGCGGAGGTTGCGGTGAGCCGAGATTGTGCCATTGCACTCCAGCCTGGGTAACAAGAGCGAAACTCTGTCTCAAAAAGAAAAGAAAAGAAAAGAAAATGATGTGTTGGAGCTTACTAGCATGGAGCCCATTCCAGCTAGGGAATCAAGGATGATCTGTGGGTGTGAAATTTGAATTGAGACCTGAAATATTAGGAGGTAACGATGCAAAGCTACGGAAGAAGAATGTACCAAGCAAAAGTAGGGCTAAGAACCTAAAACAGCGAAGAGAAGGCACCTTTCCCTTGAGTGATGATTGTCTTGGTACCTTAGCATCCAGGCTGCTGAAAGGAAGCAAAGATGAGAGAGGGAAGCAGCCCAGTAGGTCACTCCTCTGTCAGTCAAAGGCGAGGAAGATTTCTTATCTTTACCTCAGACCATCCTTTTGTGGGTATCTCTCAAGTCTTTCAGCACTTAGATGCGATAAGGGAGCAAAACAGGAGGGTTAGCTGAGGTGAGATGCTGCAAAAGTATCAAGACACTAAACAAAGATAATCCAAAGGGTCACATATATTGTTCATCATTATTATTATATGGTATACTCATCATTATTATCATAGGACTGTCCCACCAAATTATAATTTCTGTAGGGGCAGGAACCTTGTCTGTTTTATCATAGTGCATGCACATAAAAGGTGCTTGATAAGAAATCTGTTCAAAAAGGCATTAGAAACACATGCATGACTAGAAAGAGCCAAACAATATTATAATGGGTTTTCATTTCACCTCACTTTCTGTGTCCTTCCATTACTTCTGACCTACCTACTCCTTGTCTGCTCCCTGACCTCTGAAGAGCCCAATTTTCCTTTAGTCCCTTCACCCATTACCATTTGCTTATAGAGCCAGCCATATCCTTTGTCAATTTTTCCTTTGCTTCTGTATTAAACTTTATTCTTCCTTGTCCCATCTCTATTAAAGTTCTCTCATTATGTCCTGTATTTAGGATCTGTCTATGTGGACAGAGAGCAAGCCAAGGGCATGATCAAGGTCAGATGAGAGGAAAGCAGAGAAAGAGGGACAAATGTATGTACTAGAACCCCTGAGTGAATGCTGTTGTCATGGGCTGGAAAGCCTAGGCACCAGAGAAAATGAAGGCACTTCCATGGGTGCTGGTTGAAGAACACATTCTTTAAGAACAGATTCTCGGCCGGACATGGTGGCTCACTCCTGTAATCCCGAACTTTGGGAGGCAAAGATGGGCAGATCACGAGGTCAGGAGTTCAAGACCAACCTGATCAATATGATGAAAGCCAGTCTCTACTAAAAATATAAAAATCAGCCAGGCATAGTGAGGCTCATCTGCAGTCCCAGCTACTCGTGGCGCACGCCTGTAGTCCCAGCTACTTGGTAGGCTGAGGAAGGAGACTCACTTGAAACTGAAAGGCGGAAGTTGCAGTGAGCTGAGATTGCATCGCTGAACTCCAGCCTGGGCGACAGAGGGAAACTCTGTCTCAGACTAAGTAAAACAGAACAGATTCTCGCTGTTGCAGGATTTTATAGACAGGGTTAGATACGTGTTCTCATTTAATATTTCACAAATATTCTAAAATTTCACCAATTACAGAGATAATTTTGATGAAGTACTGTCCTCTTTGGAAAGGTTACATTAATCAGGTTGTTTTCCTAAAACCCAAATACAGAACATATGAGAACTTTAATTGAGCTCATGAGACAGTGAAGAATAAAATTGAATATAATCCTGAAGCACAGGAAAGTTTGACAAAGGATATGGCTGGGTCTATAAGCAAATGTAATCGGTGAGGGGAATAAAGGAAAATTGGGCTCTTCAGGAGTCGGGGAGCAGCAGAGGAGCAGGCAGGTCAGAAGGAATGGGAGGACATAGAGAGTGAGGTGAAATGAAGTCCCATTATAATACTGTTTGGCTCTTTCTTGTCATGCATGTGTTTTAATGCACTATTAAACAGAATTTTTATTGAGCACCTTTATGTGCCATGCACTATGATAAACAAAACAGATAAGGTTCCTGCCCTTATAGAAATAATTTGGTGGGACGGTCCTGATGATAATAGTAATGATAAATAGATTACTATAAAATTATAATAAGATTAATAATAGTATCTAACCTTTCTTATTACTTTGAGGATTTCACTTATGAGGAATTTATGTGAAATATTTAATGCAATGACTGGCGTGTCATAATGCATCTCCACAAAGCATGGATTAGGAAAAACATAGAATTTAAACCTGCATATTAGAGGTCTAATGCTTATGCTAATCCTGTTTAATAAGTGACTCAATAAACACAGATTAGGTAACTTTACAAATGAGTCAGTGAAAACACAGAGATTAGGAGCATGCCTGTGGTCACGGAGCTTATACGTATGTGCTGCTATTCCTGAGATATGAAAGCTGTGGACCTACTCCATGGAGAAATAAATATATCCAAAGTTGTGCATGAAGTTACAGGGAGGCCCCCGAATCTCGTCCTTGATGTCGCCTATCCGCAGACGCAGTTCAGCACCCCACACTTGCTGCGTCTGTGTGTTATCTGACTTTGAGAATGTTGCCTTGCGTGTTGACTAGTCCTGACACAAGCAGTGTTTGAAATAATGCTTTGCTGCTGTAATTTTTCTCGTAAACCCTGGTTGCTGATCATATGAGCAGATGACTCCCGCACGTGCTGAGTAAACACATTTCCAGCTCTGAGAGGGATGCTGTGGAATGACACTTGGAAAGTTCAGTATCCTGTTTATCTGGTATCTAATTATATGGGCAGGCAGCAAGTAAACTTTTATCCTTGGAAACCAGAAGAATGTAGTGATTTTTAGATGAATGTGCCTCCTTGCATGCATATAACCTTATCTGTATATGTGTGGTCTCTAATGTACTAATGTTCTGATGGATGAAAAAATAAGGAAAATGGAGTAGGGAAGATCTATTCAAGCTGTTTTAGAAAATGGCTCGTATATTTAAGATATGTCAAAAACAAAGCCGTGTTGCTTAAAGAGTGATGAAGTGAAGCCTCCGTATTTAAAAATGTCTCCACCTATTGTTCACTTATAAATCCAGCAAATAAGTCTGAAGAGTTACTGTGGATAATAAGCAAGTGATAGTCCTGAGGGAGAGAAAGGTGTACAATTATAAGGCAGTGTGAATTGCAGTGATAAAATGTGCATGGAGCATTTGGGGCACACAAGAAAAGGGGGCTTTTAATGTCACAAAGGAGAGAATTGCTGGACCGTGTCAGGGAAGCAACAGCATCCCAGGAGGAGGGTGCTGCCTGCACAAAGGCCTGAAAAAGCAAGGCCTGTTTCAAGATATTCAGAATATCCTGATGCGTTAATTCAGAGCGATGCAGGTGAAGAGTGCTGATCACTTTCTAGCCTTTCTTTATTTTAGCCAGTAAGCAAAAGATACAAGAAGCCAAAGGACTCAAAAGTAGCAACTTTATTAATCTGAGTCCAAAAAATACTAAAGCTCAAGTCTTTCTAGTAAATCTGGAATGGAGAACTTGGTTGGAGAGACAAGCAGAGGATAAATGTGCAACTGTGATGCAAATTCAGACTCAAGGATGCTCGGGAGGGCTTAAGGCTGATAAACAGACATGCGTGCACTTACAAAGGCTTCCTACCGCATGGAAGATCACAGGTCTGGTTACAAATGGTCATAAATAGTCACAAACAGGTGGGATAGCCAGCCAGGAGGTAAGTTGGGCTTAGCAGGTGGCCTCAGGAAGAGGAAGGGAGCTGAAATCTTTCCCAGTGATGGGTCCTAGAAGCAGCAACCCAAGAGAGAAATGGGGTGGGAAAGGAAGGAGGATGGAAGAAATTTTAACCAGCGAGCAGGTTCACCCTTCCCACTGCTTGGACAGAGACATTTATCAAGACAGGGGAATTCCATAGAGAAAGAGCTTAATTCACACAGTGCCAGCTGTATGGAAGACGAGTTTTTCTGTGACTCAAATCAGTCTCTCCAAAAACTCAAGGATTCGAGTTTTTCAGGATAATTTGGTGGGTGGAGGTAGTTGGAAAGCAGGGAGTGCTGATTGGTCAGGATGGAGATGAAATTATAGGGGGTTGAGGCTGTCCTCTTGTGCTCAATCAGTTCCTGGGCTGGGGCCACAAGTCCAGATGAACTAGTTTATTGACCTGAGTGGTGTGAGCTGATCCATCAAGTAAGTGCAGGTGCTGCAAAATAGCTCAACCTCTGATCTTAGGTTTTGCAGTACTGATGTTATCCCGAGGAGCAATTTGGGAGGTTGAGAATCTTGTAGCTCCAGCTGTGTAACTCCTAAGCCATAATTTCTAATCTTGTGGCTTATTTCTTAGTCCTGTAAAAACAGTTCAGTCCCCAGGCAGGAAGGGGGTTTGTTTTGAGGAAGAGCTGTTACTGTCTTTGTTTCTAAGTTAAACTAAAAACTAAGTTCCTCCCAAGGTTAGTTTGGTCTCCACCCAGGAATGAGGACAGCTTAGAGGTTAAAAGACAGAGTTGTTTAGATCGATCTCTTTCATCATCATAATTTTCTGAGTTACAATCTTTGCAAAGGCGCTTTCCAGGTGAGGAAAGGAAAAAATATTGGTTGATGTCTCCGTATCTGTGGGCTGGGGCAGTAATTTGAAAATAAGAGTTTCCCCTACAAAAGAGCAAGAGGCAGTGTGCCCATAAAGTGTAGGAGCCCACAGTGAGTTTAATGTTTCAAGTTCTTCAATCAGTAATCTTTGGTAACAGTTCTTGGGAAATCTATTCTGCTCTTCTGCTTACTCTGGCTCTAAGGAGATCTAGCTGACCTGCTCTATTTGCTATAAGAGTCAGCCATTCTGACCGGGAAGTTAAAGATCCATGATCTTTAGAGACTTCAGTCTCCTCTCCTAGGCAAATGAAGGGATTAGAAATCAATCAAAGAGACGGGACTCATCCAGCCTTGAAAACAACCGTCCTAAATGTTCCCTTTATCAGTGGAAATGTGACAGCTTAAGGCTAACCTCTACTCAAGATTCTTTCACCTGGGAGAAAATTGAGCTACAGATTCAAAGTGAATCTTTTCTTGTTTTGCAATTGAAAATTGGAGCCAGACAGACAAAACCTCAAAAAGAAAGATTGAAAAGTCATGGCACCACCTCTGCAAAAGAGAGATACATGGATAAATAATCAAGTCATCATGGCTTCTTGGCTGGGCCCTACTAATCACTTCCTGATTGGTCTCCCTCCCTCCTGTCTCCCCATCGCCAGTCTGTCCTGCACCTGGTTACCTGCTAAAGTAGAGCTGTCATCATATTTTCCATCTGAAAAATTGTGACTCCCAGTTTTCTAGGAAAAATGTTCCGATAGTTCCCTTTGCTACTGAGAGCCTTCTGTGTTCTGACCCCCAGCCTAACATTCTAGTTGCAATTCTCCCTTTTCCTCACACATATTCTTTGGTCCAGACAAACAGAACTATTCCGATATCCCAGACACCTCAGGATTCCTCACCTCTCCTCCCTGGCAATTACATTTCTCATATATATATTTCCTCTGCCTGTCAAAGTCATATTCATACCAAAAATATCACTAGTCCTTGGCCAGGCACAGTAGCTCACACCTGTACTCCCAGCACTTTGGGAGGGTGATGCAGGAGGATTACTTGAGGCTAGGAGTTCAAGACCAACTGGTCAACATAGTGAGACCATATCCCTCAATCTCTTCAAAAAACGTAAAAATTATGTAGGCATGGTGGTACACACCTGTGGTCCCAGCTACTTGGGCAGCTGAGGTAGGAGGATCACTTGAGCCCAAGTTTAACGTTACAGTGAACTATGATTTCACCACTGGACTCCAGCCTTGGTGATTAGGTGAGAACTTGTCTCAAAAAATATGTGTGTGTATTAATATATAATTATTATTATTTAATATATTTCACTAGTTTTTAGCTCCTCATCCACCTAAACTCCCTCTCCATCAAGTACCCAGTTTACTGATTTTTTATGGCTATTCAGGAAATAAAGTACACATATACAACAAGTATTTGAGTTATGTAGAAATGTAAACAAAGAAAATAAACACCCATAGGTCCCGTCACTTAAACACAACTACTATGAATATTTTGATACATTTTTTTTAACTTTAAGTGCAGGTGTACATGTGCAGATTTGTTGCATAGGTTAAACTGTGTCATAGGGGCTTGTTGTACAGATTATTTCATCACCCAGGTATTAAGCATAGTACCCATTAGTTATTTTTCCTTATCTTCTCCCTTCTTCACCACTCCACCCTCTGAAAGGCCCCAGTGTGTGTTGTTCCTCTCTATGTGTCTATGTATTCTCATCATTTAGCTCCAACTTATAACATACTGTATTTTTTTTTCTGGTCCTGCATTAGTTTGCCAAGGATAATGACCTCCAAGTTCATCTATGTCCCTCTAAAGGATGTTGTCTCATTCTTTTTTACGGCTGCATAATATTCCATGGTATATATGTACCACATTTTTTTAATCCAATCTAACATTGATGACTATATGTGTTGATTCCATGTCTTTGCTATTGTAAATACTACTTCAATGAACATATGCATGCATATATCTTTATAATAGAATTTCTATTCCTTTGGGTATATACCAATGATGGGATGGCTGGGTGGAATGGTATTAATATTTCTGTCTTTAGGTTATTGAGGAGTCACCACACTGTCTTCTGCAGTGGCTGAACTGATTTACACTTCTGCCAACAGTATATAAGCATTTCTTTTTCTCCACCACCTTGCAAGCATCTGTTATTTGACTTCTTACTAATAACCCTTCTGTCTGGTATAAGATGGTATCTTACTGTGGTTTTGATTTGCATTTCTCTAATGATCAGATTTTTCATATGATTGTTGGCACATGTATGTCTTCTTGAAAAGCGTGTGTTTACATCCTTTGCCTGCTTTTTTATGGGATTGTTTTTTCTTGTAAATTTGTCTAAGTTCCTTACAGATTCTGGATATTAGACTTTTGCCAGATGCATAGTTTGAAAAAATTGTCTCCCATTCTGTAGGTTGTCTTTTGATAGTTTATTTTGCTGTGCAGAAGCCCTTTAGTTTAATTAGATCCCATTTGCCAATTTTTGTTTTTGTTGCAATTGTTTTTGGCATATTTGTTATGAAATCTTTGTCTATGCCCATGTCCTGAATGGTATTGCCTAAGTTGTCTTCCAGGATTTTTGTAGATTTAAGTTTTACATTTAAGCCATTAATCCATTTTGAGTTGATTTTTGTATATGGTATAAGGAAGAGGTCCAGTTTCAATCTTCTTCATAGAGCTAGCCTGTTCTCCCAGCACCATTTATTGCAGAAAAAGAAAGAATTCTTTCCCCATTGCTTATTTTTGTCAGGTTGTCAAAGTTCAAATAGTTATAGGTGGGTGGTCTTAATTTTGCATTCTCTATTCTGTTCCATTGGTCTATGTGTCTGTTTTTGTGCCAGTGCCATGCTGTTTTGGTTATTGTAGCCCTGTAAGTATAGTTGAAGTCAGATAGTGTGATGCCTACAGCTTTGTTAATTTTGCTTAGGATTGTCTTGGCTATTCAGTCTCTTTTTTGGTTCCATTCAAATTTTAAAAGTTTTTTCTTTTTTTTCTGACAGTCTGTGAAGAATGTCAGTGGTAGTGTAATGGGAATAGCATTGAATCTATAAATTTATTTGAGCAATATGGCCATTTTCATGGTATTGATTCTTTCTATCCATAAGCATGGAGGGTTTTTCCATTTGTTTGTGTCACCTCTGATTTCTTTGAGCAGTGTTTGCAGTTCTCCTTGTAGGGATCTTGCACCTCCTCACTTAGCTATATTGCTAAGTACGTTTTATTCTTTTTGCGGCAATTGTGAATGGGAGTTTTTCTCTGATTTGACTCTCAGCTTGCCTGTTGTTGGTGTATAGGAATGCTAGTGATTTTTGCACATTGATTTTGTGTCCTGAGACTTTCTTGAAGATGTTTATCAGTGTAAAAAGCTTTTGGACTGAGATGATGGCTTTTTCTTGATATAGGATCATGCGATCTGCAAACAAGAATAATCTGACTTTCTGTCTTCCTGTTTTCCTACCATTTATTTCTTTCTCTTGACTGATTGTTCTGGCCAGAACTTCAATACTCTATTGAGTAGGAGTGGTGAGAGAGGGCATCCTTGTCTTGTGCTGCTTTTCAAAGTACATTTTTTCCAGTCTTTTTCATCCATACAAACCTACATACATGCCTTACTATCTCTACTAAAGCCAAAGCTCCTTGAAGGAAGGGAATGGCTCACACCTGCAGCGTCTATTACTGTGCATTGTGCTTAGCAGGCCTCAGAATATTTAACTGAGCTGAACCAACAAGCATTCATTGAGTATCTAAGATATGTTTGATATTTTGGAGTAAAATCGGTAAAAGCAATCTCTAATGACAAACTAAGTGACAGTATATAAAGAGACCATCATCTATATTTGTAGGAATCGGAAAGGCTTGTTCTCCCCGACTCTGATGTTGCAATGATAACAGCATACCAAGGGCCCTTCCTTGCTCTGTTCCAGGGCTCACTGGGTATTGGAGGAATGGAGACAGAGATTGGGTTAAGAGTGATGATCAAGGTTGGAGGGGCATCGTAAGGGTCAAATGTCAGGGAAACTGTGGAACAGAAATGAAGCAGATAACCAGGTATTCTGATCTGAAGTCAGTCTCTGCAACATTTTAACCTCTAAGAGGTATATAGTTGCACCCATACTAGTTTGACCTTACATTACATCAGACTGTGATTGTGAAACCATAGCAGGCAAGATTTGGGTCCTCTGTTGATGGGACTGCTGAGCTGGCCTTCCTCATGGACAGCAGCCTTAAAAGACTCGGGGCTTCTTAATAATTGTCATAGGTCTCTGAAATCCCAATAGTCTCATCTAGCAGATCTTCACTGAGAGTTCAAGAGCTTTCCATGTTTTTAAGACCCTCCAAAGCTATTTATTTGATTTTTTTGAGGTTTTATAAAAAGACTAGAGGATATATGAATCGGAAACACTCAAGTTCAAATCTTTGTATTATCTATGTATGCCAATTAAACTGTCAAACCTGCTGCTTTATCAGTTGTAAAATGGGAAGGATTCATCTGCATTATAAAGCTGCTTAAAGATTATCTTTAAAATATATGGGTTTGGTACACAGTCTGTGTATAACAGAGAGAGCTGTTATTATTACTGTTACCATTAAATGTCTTTGGAGGGTGTCTCAGTCCCTTTTCTATTGCTATAAGTGAGTACTTGAGACTGGGTAATTTTTAAAGAGAAGACATTTATTCCTTACAGTTTTGGTAGCGAGGAAACTCCAAGGTCTAAGGGCTGTATATGGTGAGGACCTTCTTGCTGATAGGGATTCTCTGCAGAGTCCTAAGATAGCATAAAATGTTATATGGTAAAGGAGTTCACAAGAAAGAGCCAACCTGAATTTTTATAACAGACACACTCCGATGATAACTAACCTACCCCATGCTAACTCATTAATCTATTAACCAATAAATGAATTAATCACTTCTTAAAGGCCCCACCTCTCAATATTGTTACATTGGGGTTACGTTCCAGCGTGAGTTTTGGAGAGGTCAAACATTCAAAACATAGCAGAAAGTTAGAATCAAAATAAAGCTCTTCCTCAGTCAGTGTAGGCTGCTGTCACCAAGTACCTTAGACTTCATGGCTTATAAGCAACGGAAATGTATTTCTCACAATACTGGAGGCTGAGAGTCTGAGATCAAGGTGCCAGCATGATAGGGTTTTGGTGAGAGCTCTCTTGTGGGTTGTAGATTTCCAAATTCTTCTTATATCTCCAGGTGACGTATGATGGGAAGAGGATGAGAGCTCTCTGGGGTCTCTCTCATACGGGGTGCTAATCCCATTCCCACATCCCTCAGACCCTATCTCCACATGCTATCACATGGGGCATTTGAATTGTAAAGTATGAATTTTGGGGAGGACACAAAAGTCCTTTAAGAGGCCTTGGAACCAGAAAACCACTAGAGAATCCCACAGAGTAAGAGAATACCTAGTGCAGCGAGATTCCACTTCCCGTATGATACCCACAACCCTGGCAGTGTTGGCAGGACAAGAAGCCGAAAATTGTAACTAGCTGTACTCAGCAATGCCACATGAGATGTACCTTCCTTGGTTAGTCCCTTTTGAATTGTTCGTAAAAATAGCCGAAATATGCCTTTGAATTAAAATTCCAACCTTAATAGTAAAGTTGAACTTCAGGTTTCTTGATGACACTAATACAGAAAGACATTCATTTCTTATATAATTCTACAAAACACTGTGCAAATAGCTGTAATGTATCCCTTTGACTCAAACACAAGCGGTTTCTGAAATGCATAGCTGCTCAAGGCCAGACGTAGTCCATGTGATTTTCTCGTACTTTATTTTTTCCTGAAATGCTAAAAATAGATTTTTAAAGAAAAATACAATAAAATCCCTAGTATTTTAATCTCTATAATATCTCTATAACAGATTTAAAAATATGAATAATTAATATAAAATTATTTAATTTAGCCATAGGAGATAACCTAGATAGTGAAGTGGGTTTTAATTAGTTAATAAATATATATAATTATGCATACAAAGTCTTTTTTTTGTTGTTGTTAATCAATGAGAGCTTGTTATGTGGCTCAGGTTGGCCTTGAACTCATAGCCCTGCCTCCTCAAGCACCAGGACAACTGGCTGGAGCCACTGCAGCTCCCAAAAAAAGTCTTAACTAAGAAAGCATTTATAAGGAAAATCAGTGTTATTAAGGCAGAGCTCTAATCTAGGACTGCCAGTACCTAATTTTGATTTAATGTTACAATTAGTTAGAATAAACAATTGCAAATAATTCAATTTTCTTCTGAACCTTAAGTAAGAGCATCCCTTCTGTAACAAAAAATGTATATATGCTATTTTCAGTATAAAAATAGAGTGGTTATTTCTTAGCCAGCTATAGGCAGAATGGCAAAGCAGATCTTATGTTTTGTGGCCTCAGTTTCCTCCTGGAATTATCTACAAACCTGGCTCACCCCATCTCTGTATTCCATCCCTCACCAAATCCCCAAAAGTTATTTCCTCACAAATCACAACAGCTAGCAAATCTTTTTTGTAGCCCAAGTTGTAATCTAATTTTCTAATGAAATACATCACCCATTCTTTCTACAAACATATTTGTGGCTCTCAATCTCCATGGCAAGTCCTAAGTGAAGACCTAGGGATATAAATAAAATGGGAAAGCTCCCTGCCAGACAGTTGGATGAGTCAGACATGGTAAGATCGGTGATAGCTGAAATACAGCTGAGGGTTTGTAGGACGGGAGAATAAATCGTGTCCAAGGGAAGGAGAGGCAGTCTGGAAATGATTCACAGAGGAAGAAAGCTGACTCTAAGAAGGAGCAGGGAATCATTTAACCCTAGTAGAGGGAACAAAATGAGTTACTGACTCGTGTGTAAAGCCTTATCCTTCCCAAATGATTTGCATTTAAAAGTAATAAAACCTAAAGCTAAAGGGAAGAAAGAAAGTTGGCTAAAGACTTCAGGCTTTAACGAGAGTATAATTCAGACAGCAGAAAGAAAGCATCACAATTCTAGGAAAATGACCAGTGGTTTGCATTAGAATTTTCTTTTAGATATAGATGTCCAGAACTGATGCCTGACTCACTGAATCAGAATCTTATGGGAAAAGCATCTGCAAAGCTCCATTTATAAAGCTCCTGAGCTGATTCCGATGTGCTGCCTTGTTAAGAATTATTCCTCTTCATATGAAGCAGAGCCCCAGAATTCCTCCCCTTCTCTGACAATGCCATCCCCAAGTTCATGTTTGCTACTAGTTTACCACTTTGACAGCATGGAGCTCACCATACCTGTTTTACAAAATTTGTTTTTTCACTGGACTGGGAATACTTCAAAGACGATGCATCACTTAATACAGAGGTACGAGACAGTTACTCAGTTATATATTTCTAAAAGAATTGATTTTTCAGTTCAGATGTCTTTTTCCACATCTATGAACATTTCTAAAACACTTCGTATGTTACAAGCATGCCATAGAATTAAATGAGATCAGATACGGGAAAGTACTTTCTAAAATGTAAGTGACTCACAAGGTATTGAGGTAACAAACTACTGGGTGCTTCTTAATTCCATTAAAAGACTCAGTAGGCTGGAGTGTTTCTCTCATTCAATTCACACTTTCATATCAATATAAGCATATTTAAGTCCCATAAAAAGAGACGTCTTTTTCTGAGAAAATGCCATATATTTTTATTTTTTAACCGTTAATGTCTTTTAATTATTATTTTTTCTTCTTTTAACTTTTAATTTTTTTATTATTATACTTTAAATTCTGAGATACATGTGCAGAACATACAGGTTTGTTGCATAGGTATACACATGCCATGGTGGTTTGCTGAACCCATCAACACATTATTATCTACATTTGGTATTTTTCCTAATGCTATCCCTCCCTTATGTCCCCAGCCCCTGACAGTCCCCAATGTGTGATGTTCCCCTCCCTGTGTCCATGTGTTATCACTGTTCAACTACCCCTATGAGTGAGAACATGTGGTGTTTGGTTTTCTGTTCCTGTGTTAGTTTGCTGAGAATGACGGTTTCCAGCTTTATCCATGTCCCTGCAAAGGACATGAACTCATCCTTTTTATGGCTGCGTAGTATTCCATGGTGTATATGTGCCACATTTTCTTTATCCAGTCTATCACTGATGAACGTTTGGGTTGGTTCAGGTCTTTGCAATTGTGAATAGTGCTGCAACAAATGTACATGTGCATGTGTCTTTATAGTAGAATGATCTGTAATCCTTTGGGTATATACCCAGTAATGGTATTGCTGGGTCAAATGGAATTTCTATTTCTAGGTCCTTGAGGAATCACCACACTGTCTTCCACAATGGTTGCACTAATTTACACTCCCACCAACAGTGTAAAAGTGTTCCTATTTCTCCACATCCTCTCCAGCATCTGTTGTTTCCTGACTTTTTAATGACTGCCATTCCCTCTGGGGTGAGATGGTATCTCATTGTGGTTTTGATTTGCATTTCTCTAACGACTAGTGATGATGAGCTTTTTTCAATATATTGTCTGTATAAATATCTTCTTTTGAGAAGTGTCTGTTCATCTCCTTCACCCTCTTAATATTTGTTCTCTTAATTCCATACTGCCTTTCAATCAAACAGCATTCTAGCCCACGTTTCATTGGTTAATTTTCTGTGTGGGGACATTAGGAGAGAGAGAGAGTGCCCAGGTAGCCACTTTGAAAGACCGTATTTATATTTTGATATGTTCATTAAAAAAAAAAACAGCCCTGCAGTCTTAAGAACACCGTCCTATCGATTGTCCATTTTCTTCCCTCGGTAAACTGGGTTTCATTCTGAAGATGCCATTGTTCCTACTTTCAGTTAAGAGCTAATCCCTTCCATTGTGCTACTTGAAAAAGGTTTATTTACACAGAAAACAACAACGAGGCTAATGACTAATGGCACCTGTTTTCTCGCAATGGAAATGAGAGATGATGATGATGGAGCCAGATGGTGATGCTGTAGCAATCCCATATCCTAACCTCTCCTGTGTTGTGTGGCTGTGCAAGTTGGTTTTCTGAGCACTTTTTACACAGTATCAGCCTTCTTTAACCCTTTTCCAATAATTATATAATCTCTGACTTACTGGTTCCTTACCACATTTCAGTTTACATGACAACAGCCTCATCTTATCATCTGGACTGCTGGCCTTGGCAACCATATTTCTGAAGGAAAAAGTTTCTCTGTACAAAATAGATCCCATTACCTTCAAATACATAATAGGTGGTAAGTGTCCCCATCCCCAATTCTTTTATAGGCGAAGAACAGTCATTCTAGACACACTTGGTATATTTTAATCAAAATAAAACAAACATATGCATTACTTGATCTATGCTTTCATACTCAGATATTATCACTGTCAAGAGGGATTTGGAGTGGCTGATTTAACAAATAATTATGGGGATCTGTTACATGCTTGGTATTGGGGGAATTCAAGGAACCTAGCTCAGCTTTCAAAGAGGAGTTTAAACAATATTAAATGCATGAACAGTTGATCGTGGTGGGTAAGCTTTTTCATTTGCTGCTGGATTTAGTTTGTCAGTATTTCATTGAGGATTTTTACATTGATGTTCTTCAAGAATATTAGCCTGAAATTTTTATTTTTTTGTGTCTCTGCCAGGTTATGGTATCAATATAATGCTGGACTCATAAAATGAGTTAGGGAGGAGTCCCTCTTTTTCAATTGTTTGTAATAGTTTCAGAAGGAATGGTATTGACTCCTCTTTATACCTCTGATAGAATTTGGCTGTGAATCCATCTGGTCCTGGATTTTTTTTTATTGAAAGGCTATTAATTGCCTCCTCGGTCTCAGACTTTGTAGTTATTGGTCTATTCAGAGATTTGACTTCTTCCTGGTTTAGTTTTGGGAGGGTGTATGTGTCTGGTAATTTATGCATTTCTTCTATATTTTCTGGTTTATTTGCAAAGAGGCATTTATAGTATTCTCTGGTAATAGTTTGCATTGTTGTGGGATCAGTGGTGATAGCCCTTTTTTATTGTACCTATTTGATTCTTCTCTCTTTTCTTCTTTAGTTTGGCTAGCAGTCTATCTATTTTATGATCTTTTCAAAAAACAGGTCCTGGCTTAATCCCTGGGATGCAAGTCTGGTTCAATATATGCAAATCCATAAATGTAATCCATCACATAAACAGAACCAATGACAAAACCACATGATCATCTCAATAGATGCGTAAAAGGCCTTCGATAATATTTAACACCTCTTCATGCTAAAGATACTCAATAAACACTCAGTAAACAATATGATGGAACGTATCTCAAAATAATAAGAGCTATTTATGACAGACCCATAGCCAATATCATACTTAATGGACAAAAGCTGGAAACATTCCCTTTGAAAACCAGCATAAGACAAGGATGCCTTAACTCACCACTCCTATTCAACATAG
This sequence comes from Leontopithecus rosalia, assembly GCA_028533165.1. NCBI lineage: Eukaryota > Metazoa > Chordata > Mammalia > Primates > Cebidae > Leontopithecus > Leontopithecus rosalia. The sequence continues at coordinate 1,642,987 of CM052657.1, read as the reverse complement.
AATTGGAAGTTCTGGACAGGGCAGTCAGGCAAGAGAAAGAAATAAAGGTATTCACATAGAAAGAGAAGAAGTCAAATTGTCTCTGTTTGCAGATAACATGACTGTATATTTAGAAAATCCCATCATCTCACTCCAAAAAATCTTAAAGCTGATAAGCAACTACAGCAAAGTCTCAGGATACAAAAATCAATGTTCAAAAATCACAAGCATTCCTATACACCAATAATAGACAAACAGAGAGCCAAATTATGAGTAAACTCCCATTCACAATTGCTATAAAGAGAATAAAATACCTAGGAATACAACTTACTATTGACAATAGCCACTATTGACAATAGCAACTCATAAGGGATGTGAAGGACACTTCTTCAAGGACAACTGCAAACCACTGCTCAAAGAAATGAGAGAGGACACAAACAAATGGAAAAACATTCTATGCTCATGGATAGGAAGAATCAGTATCATGAACATGGCCATACTGCCCAAAGCAATTTATAGATTGAATGAAACTTCTATCACGCTACCATTGACTTTCTTCACAAAACTAGAAAAAAACTGCTTTAAATTTCATATGGAACCCAAAAAGCCCATATAGCCAAGACAATCCTAAACAAAAAGAACAAAGCCGATGCATCATGCAACTGACTTCAAACTATACTAAAATGCTATGTTAACCAAAACAGCATGGTACTGGTACAAAAAACAGATATGTAGACCAATGGAACAGAAAGAACAGAGGCCTCAGAAATAACACCACACATCTACAGTCATCTGATCTTCAACAAACCTGACAAAAGCAATGGGTGAAAGATTCCCTATTTAATAAATGGTGCTGGGAAAACTGGCTAGCTATACACAGAAAACAGAAAACAGATCCCTTCCATACACCTTATACAAAAATTACCTCAATATGGATTAAAGACTTAAACATAAAACCTAAAACCATAAAAACCCTAGAAGAAAACCTAGGCAATAACATTCAGACCATGGACATGGGCAAAGACTTCATGACTAAAACACTAAAAGGAATTGCAACAAAAGCAAAAATTGACAAATGGGATCGAATTAAACTAAAGAGCTTCTGCACAGCAAAAGAAACTAACATTAGAGTGAACTGGCAACCTACATGATGGGAGAAAAATTTTGCAATCTACCCATCTGACAAAGGGCTAATATCCAGAGTCTACAAGGAACTTAAACAAATTTAAAAGAAAAAAAAAACACCACCATCGAAAAGTGGGTGAAGGATATGAACAGACACTTCTCAAAAGAAAACATTTATACAGCCAACGTATGAAAAAAGCCCATCATCACTAGTCATTAGAGAAATGCAAATCAAAACTACAATGAGATACCATCTCACCCCAGTTGGAATGGTGATCATTTAAAAATCAGGAAATGACAGGTGCTAGAGAGGATGTGGAGAAATAGGAATGCTTTTACATTACATTGTTGGTGGGAGTGTAAATTAGTTCAAGCATTGTGGAAAACAGTGTGGTGATTCCTCCAGGATCTAGGACTAGAAATACCATTTGATGCAGCTATCCCATTACTGGGTATAAGTCAAAAGAATTATAAATCATTCTACTATAAATACACATGCACACATATGTTTATTGCAGCATTATTGACAATAACAAAGACTTGAGCCAACCCAAATGTTCATCAGTGATAGACTGGATAAAGAAAATGTGGCACATATATACCATGGAATGCTCTGCAGCCATGAAAGGGATGAGTTCATGTCCTTTGCAGGGACATGGATGAAGCTGGAAACCATTATTCTCAGCACACTAACACAGGAACAGAAAATTAAACACCACATGTTCTCACTCATAAGTGGGAGTTCTCACTCATAAGTGGGAGAACAGTGATAACACATGGACACAGGGAGGAGAACATCACACACTGGGGCCTGTAGGGGGTTAGGGGACAAGAGGAGGGAGAGCATTAGGACAAATACCTAATGCATGCAGGGCTTAAAACCTAGATGATGGGTTGACGAGTTCAGCAGACCACCATGGCACATGTATACCTGTGAAACAAACCTGCACGTGTATCTCAGAACTTAAAGTATAATAATAAATGAAAGTATGAACAGTTAAGAATGGGACAAGGGCTGCGACTGCAGTACAGGAAGGTGCTATACAGTAGCTCTTGGGGTGGACAGGATTCACTTGGTAGGAGAAGGTGGCTGTACATGGGGAGAAGGAGACCTGTTTCACAGGAGGTTGATGCTCCGCCATTGTTAGTCCCATTCCACCTTGATGAAGTTTGGGCAGTAAAAGAAGACTTGGGAACGAGGGTATAGGCATTGTCTCTTCTCTTCCCATTGGAAAAAGTACTGAGATTTTTCTTCGTGAATGAGCAACTACTTCCTTTGCCTCTCCAACTCCTTAATATCTTACCCTATGAGCCCTTTTTTTCTCTTTCTTCTATTGGTCTGGATATGACCACCATAATTTCTTTTCTGCACAATAACCCAGACTCTCCTTCTCCTTTGTCCCTCTGCCTGCAGGATTGTCATTCAGCTCCTCTTCCCCACAGCAGCCGAAGAGGTCCTTCTAAGGCTCATCCAAACTGCTGCCATTCCTCTACTGAAAATCCTTTGGTAACTCCCTATTCCCGGTGATAAAATCCCAAGACAAGACTAGCATGGCAACACCGTGTTTTGTGGTTTGTTCCTCTCTGCTCCTTAGCTCTCTCTCTTACCCCAGCCCATGTCTTACTCTGTCTCCAGCCACCCTGAGCATAACATATTCCTAATATTGGGTGGGGCATGTTCGTAGGCTCTGCAAATGAATGTTACTTGCTTTGCTTAGAGGAGTCTCCATGACGGTTCTGGAGTTTGAATCCAGCCTCTGCTGCTTACTCAGTGTTGAGCTAACAGCAAGGCCCTTCAGCTATCCAAGCTTGAGTTTTCTCATAGTTAAACTGCAATAAGGAATGAGTTGCAGAGACCTCATCAAGGCTGGATAGGTGTGCAGGATTATCAACTACTTCTGATCCTTCCAAGCTCTAAGCATCACCTCTTAAGTTGGAGCTTCTTCTAATTCTTCAATTAAAAGTGGCCATTTGCTTCTTCAATACACCACTAATGCATTCTTCTACTATGCATTGTTTGACATTCACTTGCTTACGTGTTAGTCTAACCAGAAAATTCCACAAGGACAACGCTCCTGTATTACTCATTACTGTATTCCTAGACCCTGGTGAGGTTCCTTGCACATAGTTGACACTCACAGCATATATATTAGTGAAATGAATGATTATTGTTACTGGACAGAGAAGTGTCTTATGATATCAACCAGTTCATTGAAACTAGACAGATAAAAACATAGAATCCTATAGAATCCTCCATACAAAAATCCCCATATTACAGAACATTGAGAACATCGTAGCCTGTAAAATGGGTTCTGCTCACGTTTGTGCTCCTAGAAGGTGAACTTCTAGGTAAATGTTTTTCTTATTAGCAGTATGGACATTTGCACCTCCCATCATTAGCTCAGAGAAGTAGGTGTGAATCTATCATTAACATAGTCTCAATAGGGGGAACAGCATGTCTTATCTGGGGGAGGCTGTGCATTAGCCTCTGTGTTTCTTGTTGAAGCTCAAAAACTGAGCTTCATAAGCCAGGATAGCAACTGGCTAATGTTTCCAGCAACCAATACGAGCCCAGCTTTCTTGCCACTGCCTTCTCCATAGAACGTGGGACATGAAAACAAGGAAGAATAAAAAGGAGAATGAGACAGGTGACTTTTCTTACCATATGCCACCTTGCTCTAGTAGTGGTTCTCAGCCAGGGGTAGTTTTGCACACCCCCAACCCCCAAGATATTGGGCAATATCTGGACAGTTTTGGTTGTCACAATGTGGGGGGTAAGTAGAGATGTGCTACTGGTTTCTAGTGGGCAGGGACTAGGAATGCTAGTCAATATTCTACAATACACGGGCCACCCATCCCCAACTCTAGCAAATAATTATCCAACTCGAAGTGTAAATAGAGCTGAGTTTGAGAAAACCTCCTCTAGGCCATTTGCACACATTTTACTGTTCAAAGTCACCCTGGTGATTTCCTGGGACATTTTAAGAGACGGGTTTGAAGAGAATTAGGAACAACAGGACCTATTAGGACTTAAACAAGAAGGAGGGAAGGGTCAGGATGATGTCTTATAAGAGAAAGTTAAGGGAAATTTGCACAAGCCAAAACCTCCCTTTGCTATTTTCTCCTATAATTCTCCCTCAAGATTCACTATAAGGATGCTTTATGCTGTGTAATCATGCAGTGAGTATTTGAAACTGATATAATTAACCAAGTACCTGAGGATGTGGCCAATACTACAACTAAAGCTTTTTTTGCTGATACAATAATCGTGAAATAAGAAACAGCTTTACAGTGGGAGAACTCCTTATTAGGTTCAAATGGATCTTACACATGAGATGGAATAAACAACATAATGCCTTAAGTTCTCGTTTTGTGGCAATTATTGGAAATCTACAGTAGATTTGCTAACGATTTTATTTCATGAGATGTAAGTATATATACTGCATAGACAAGATTAGCATAAATACTTAGCAGCTATTTTCTTTTCTTTTTTTTTTTTTTTTTTTTTGAGATGGAGTCTTGCCTTGTCACCCAGGCTGGAGTGCAGTGGCACGATCTTGGCTCACTGAAACCTCTGCCTCCCAGGTTCAAGCAATCTCCAGCCTCAGCCTCCTGAGCAGCTGAGACTATAGGTGCATGCCGCCATGCCTGGCTAATCTTTTGTATTTTTAGTAGAGACAGTATTTCACTGTTTAGCCACGATGGTCTCAATCTCCTGACCTCATGATTTGCCTGTCTCAGCCTCCGAAAGTGCTGGGATTACAGGTGTGAGCCACTGCACCTGTCTGCAGCTATTTTCAATGTACAGAAAATCTCAAATAGTTCTTCTCTGTATACACATTGCTGTTAAACCATTTCTCATAAATTACCATGTAAGAGAAAATTAGTATTAATAAATGCCCATAAGCAAAAAAGTGGTTTTCAATAAAATATGGAGAAATTACATATTTATGAGTGGTTAAAAGAGAAGACTTCTAATATAAGATTTATAGCAATAAATATGAAAGTTTCTGTTTTCTCCTCAGCTTTCAAGGGCTGATAGTTTAGGATTGGATGTATAAATTTTGAAATACATTGTAGAATGTATTAAAATACTAACTGCTTTTATTGCTTTTTCTTAGAGCCATTACCTATAGCAAGCTCAGAATAATAACTACAAATGTGGTTTTCATAAAATATATTCCAGGCAAATGGAAAGATAAAAAAAACTAAATGACTTTTAGAAAAATAAAAGCAAAACATGATTGAAAGTATAAACATAAAGTCAAAGTTATGATACAAATATATTCACAGTGGAAGACAGATGCTCAGTTAAAACACATGACTCTCCTAAAAGCAGAAGTAGAAAGCTCAAGTGAGTCGTTCATTATACTCTCCATCACAGCAGTGGGGTAGATTTCTTTCCAGAGGTATCTCTTTGAATACTTTGTCCACTCTTGTGTGAAATGACTTACAGAATGGTTTTTCCACTGCTTCCATTGTGAGGGCATTCCACCATTTAATAGATATCACTACTGGGAAAACTTTGTACATACAGAGCCTACATATTCTCTTATTCAATTTCATGCCCTGACTTCTAGTTATGTCCCTAGGGAGCATTGTAAACAATTCTTTCCCTTCGTGCCAATGCATTTTGCATTCTTGGAAATTTGTGTCATATCTCCCCAAGTCACTCTCTGAAAAATGTTATATGTACTGTACATCAAGTACTTAATTTCTTAGTCAGTGGACAAATATTTAGATTTTATAATCTTGTCTCAGAAGTCATTTTCCCAGCCTCTTAATCAATCAGCTTTTCTCTAAATTCCCTCAAGTGTGTCAACATCTTAATATTAAAGTACTTGCAAAATGATTTGGTAATCTTCTTTTTGTCTTATCAACGCACTGCTCAGACCTGTGACTGATCCCCGATTTCAGGCTCTGATACTCTTGTTGGCATCTTTGAGGTATCTTAATAGTTGCCTCGTAGCTTTTCATCACTTGCTGTATTTCGTAGGAGAACTTTCTCCTTTGAAATTTCAGGTAAAGCAGTTACATGTCTAGATGTAGTGATAACAAAGAAGTCATGCAAAATTTTATCAAAACTTATTTACTTCCTATTATATGTGATATACTGTGATCATCACCTTGCATCAATTATTGATATTAAGAGAAATCTTTCACTAATTTCTATGTTCTCTCAACACCAAGATGATGTATATCTAGTGTAATACCAACATTTCCATAGAAAGAATGTCTAAAATACTCCACTAAGTCTTCCCCAACCAGAGCCCTATTCTTGTATATTATACAAGTTATTAAAGTTGCTGAGGGACCTTTGTCAGGTAAATAATTTAACCCCCCTCTCAAATGTCTAGCATGTATGATTAGCAGAGGCATCTCTCTGTCTTTCAAGTTGATTAGGCATGGAGATCTATGTCAGGGAAACTATATTCTTTTAAATTTCTAAGTCCTTATTTTTAAATATGAGTATTTTCGTTCTTCTAAGAAGATCTTTTAAAATGTTGACCCTTAAGCCAACATTTTACTTTAAGCCACTTATATGAATAAAGATGGTTTTCTTAAGAGGTGAGTTCTCCACCTGAAAATTTCACATGAAAATTTTAGGGTTCTCCAGGTGCAGAATTACTGTTATTATGAAAACCACTGTTGTTTTATTTTTATTGTCTGGGCATTTTATTGCTACTAGAATCTGTATTTTTCATTCCTAAATTAAGCGAAATATAGGCAGTGAATAAATTTTAAAAGACAAGAACTCTGTTAGCAGAGTTGAGTGCATGAAAATCATTGCAAAATAAATAAGTCACTTGCTACCTGACCCTTTTTAGCATTCCTGTTAAGGGTGATAAGTTAGCCACTTTCCAGAAAAAAAAAAAAATAAAAAACAGCTTTGGTGTCAAACTAAATAGCAACTTCTCTCTCGCTGCCAAAAAAGTGGTTTTATAGAATCTTTAGTTGTCACACATTTAGAAATGTATAAGAATAGAAATAATAGTAACCCTTAAGCCAACATTTTACTTTAAGCCACTTATATGAATAAAGATGGTTTTCTTAAGAGGTGAGTTCACCACCTGAAAATATGGTATTTGAACATATTAATTAAAGTTTTAGCTAAGAATAGATCTTCCTTAAGAATTTGAGACCATGTCACAACATGCCCTAGGAGCTCATTCATTCTTTATTGAGAGCCCGGTATTTACCAGGCACTATCAGTGGCTGCTGTGGAAGCTTGAAAGTTGATAAAAACATATACTGTGAAAGTCTCTGTATACTGTGGAAACACAGGGAAGGGAGCATTTGCATCAGACCTAATGACATTTCTCAAAGGATGTGGTTTCATTTGTGTTCTAAATGATGAAGTGGAATCAGATAAGTGGGAAAGAGTTGGGAGAACTTTCCATGCAAAGGGGAATAACCTATGCAGTTTAAGAGGGCTAAGAAAGCAGAAAATAATTCTCAAAGCCTGGGGAAATATGAGTGACTGGCTGGAAATGATGTTGGAGAGGAATGCAGGAGCCAGATGCTGAGGGTTTTATGTGCTTATCCAAGGACTGCACACCTCTGAAAGGTGTGGGGCTTCGAAGTTACATGGATAGTGCAGTGCTGTATGCTTCCATTTTGCTTTGGGGAAAACCAATATGGCAGGCCAAATGAAGAAAGACTAGAGCTGCACAAGAATTGAGAAAGACTGTTTCTTCAGGAGGCTGCCATAGTGATCCAAAGGAGACATGATGAACCCTTGAACTGAAGCATATAATAAAAGATATGACTTTGAAGGATTAAGAAATTATAACCTGAAGGATTTAGAGATTAATTTGAGATTATTTTCCTGGGACATTCAGGTGTATGATATACACAATTCTGTGAAGATCGTGGTATTTTTCTATGAAAGGGAACACAGGACAAGCAGGTTTTATGGAAAATTTGATAACACTACTTTGAACCTGTTGAGTTTGAGGAGCTTACGGGATGTCCCATAGGAGACGGCGAGAGGGGATTTGGGAAAGTGATCTGATCTCAGCAAAGTTTTCTTGGCCTGGGATATGGAGACAGACATCATTCATGTGTAAATTATTGCTGAAGTCACCAAAATCAGTGAGTTTACTTAGGTGCCAAGTATTGAGTAACAGAGTCCTGGGAAATGCTGACATTTGAGAAGATATTAAAAGAAGACACTCAAGAAAAAACTTAGAGAGGTAAAGGGAGAACACCAGAGCGTAATGTCACAAAAGCCAAGGGAGAGAGGCATTAAGGAGGGAGTCATCAGCAATGATAATGCAAGAAAGAAGTCCTGTAAGTACAGGCTAGAACGTGCCTTGGCTTTGGAAATTCAGAAGCTATTAAAAATATTAATAAGAATCTTTACCTCAGAGTGGTGGAGCAAGAATCAGCCACCTTGGGATGAAGAATTAATCAAAATTGCAGTAAGCAACAAGTATAAACTATTTCAAGAAGCTTGGGTAAAAGGGACAAGGATTTAAATAGCTGATACTTAGAGAGAAGGTTACAATCAAGGAAATATTTTAATACGCTAGAGACAAACAGTTTTTTTTTTTTTTTTTTTTAGACAGAGATTCGCTCTCGTTACCCAGGCTGGAGTGCAATGGCGGGATCTCAGCTCACCGCAACCTCCGCCTCCTGGGTTCAGGCAATTCTCCTGCCTCAGCCTCCCGAGTGGCTGGGATTACAGGCACGCACCACCATGCCCAGCTAATTTTTTGTGGTTTTAGTAGAGACGGGGTTTCACCATTTCGACCAGGATGGTCTCGATCTCTTGACCTCATGATCCACCTGCCTCGGCCTCCCAAAGTGCTGGGATTACAGGCGTGAGCCACCGCGCCCGGCCCGACAAACAGTTTTTAAAAGATTGCAAGGAACAACAAGAGAATAAAGATATGGGGGAAGGAAAAGCAGCACAATGTCCTGGGCTTGTAATTTTTCTCCTGCAAAAATCCAGATGCAGGAGTCCAGATGTTGAGTTGATTGATATAGAGAAGGGGTTTTGAAAGGTGGATGCCAGTGAACAACCAGATGGCAAGGGAGTGTTGATACGAGAAGCTGAAGTGATGAATTGTGGGGCCTCTAAGATCAATAGAAGGCTGATAACTTGTGGAAATGCAGAGGGGTGAAGTCTGGAGGGCTCAGTGAGGTTGGAGAGAGAGAGAGAGCAGCAGAGACACACAAGGATATGGAGGGCATAGTCACAGCACATTTGCATCTAAAATTTCAGATGAAGAGGGAGTTGCAGAAGTGGGGCACGTAAGAAGGGTTATTCGAGTTCAAAGATTCAAAGGGCTGCAGATCAAGGACACCGACATTTATCCAGGATGACGGTAACAAGAGGTGGAGACAAATTCAGGAACTCAGTTGGCATGGTCCTTAGTGAATGCGGGGAAATGACTGGGACTTCAGTAAAGAAACTAATACACGGACTGAAAACAGAGAATAACGCTTGAGTGGCCTGAGTTTGAGAGGAAGTGTCTATGTATGAGTTTACCTTTATATGCCTACAATAGCTTTTAAAGACGTATAAGAAACTGATAATATGAATTGCCTCTGACTGGCATCTCTCTCATAACTTTTATATTTGGGGTTATATGAAAGTATTAGACTAAAAAGTTATATGAAAGTATTATGGCGCTTTTTGCTGTTGTTGCTCCTAAAAAGATAGTTTCCAATGGTTTGGAAATGGTGGAATAAAGCCAAAAGAGAGGCTCCCATCCCTACCTTTCCGCGGCCTAGCAGGGTTTTCAGAGCAGGAGCTCTCGTTTGGTAGGCCTCTGGGGAAGCACTGTTTTCTGGGGAGAATACAGCCTTGGTTACAGGAGAGAAAAGTGAGTGGTCAGTGAAAGGGTTGTGCCCTCGGTTGATTCAGGGGTATGTTTAGAAAGCATCACCAAAGAATAGCCTCTTAGAAGTGCTGTTGTGCCGGTGCTGCCCCATTTTAAAATTAATCTGCTTAATAGATTTGGGACTGAAAACACTCAACCAATGTCAGAAATCCAATTTATAGTTTCCTTTTTATTTTTGAAGGGAATATGGAGTCCAGGCTAAAACAGCTCCCGAAAGCAATATTCTTTACCATTTACGATAAATCATCTGCTTTCGATCCCATCAGTAAACTAAGAAGTTGGCAGAGGATAATGCAGTGCTCTCTTGAGAACCGAGATTCTTGTTACCTTATATTCTTATCTTCTATAAAAGTTTATGGCGCTTTTTGTTGTTGTTGCTCTTAAAAAGATAGTAATATCTTCCTCTCTCCACACAGGATTTTTAGGGATGTTTTTCTTTTATGTATCCAGATGAAATCTAATATATGCATTGGCTGAATAATAACTGCAGAGGTTGACTGTCGTTTTTGAGGAGAAATGAGGAAATAGGAATGAATGGAGTCTCAGAAAGTATCAGTAAAGCAAATAGCTAGCTTTCTTAACCCAGCCCGATTTGACACTGTGATTAAATGCAGTGTTCTGTTTTGAACAGTCCTTCTTCCCTCCTCCCCAACGCACATTCTGTCCTCCATGACTCTTCAGGAAGCATCTGAAACATCCTGTGAATAGAGTGGTTCTAATTAGGTGCTTTTTTTGCCTGACCCAAATAATTTTTGGCTTTTATATATTAAATGTTATTACACAGTTCTCTCCCACATCATAAGGAGTTATGAAATAAGTCTCCTCCTTTTCCTTGTGCTATTTGAAAAAAGGTAAATGGCAAAGGCAGGGGCTCCCAGAAAATCTGGGCTCGGGAGAGAAAACCCTAGACCGGTCCCATGTGCCACCACTGCTTCCTTGCCCATATACTGCTTGGAAGAGGTTTTTCTTTCTCATAACTGGAATATCAAGAGGCTGTTGAAGTGTCAGGTTTTCCATTTTGCTCAGTGCAGATATTCCTGTCATTGAGGAGGCCTCCTCTAAACCTGTCAGTCAGAATGATAGGCCGTCTCAAGGGCAATGAATTGCACATTAAGATGGAGACTACCATGGCTAGTATTTGAATGTGATAGATGGTGTGAGCTGGACCATGAACTCTACCCAGCCCCAACCCTCTGCTGCCCCCGCCTTGAGTACTAGGCTTTTTTCTGCCTGTACACAAGAACTTTGAATTTCAATGGTATTCTTTCTACCCATACGTATTCCACTCACATAGCAGTGCACAAAAGATTGTGCAAAACTTTGCATCCAATTCGAATATCAAGGGGAAATTTTACAGCTGCTGGATTTACTTTAAAATAGAGCTTTGGCAGCAGAAAATAAAGATACAGCACCGGGCTGACCACTTTTGATGATGATAAACAATTACCGCATTTTGTGTAACTATGAACTAGATGACCTCTAACGTCTTCTCTCACTTAAGTCCCGTAACATCTCTAAATGAATCCATAATGTAACAGGAGAGATTATATAGTTATGTAGTATATATTTATTGTAGCTTCAAAATAGTACTTGAAAAGATGGCCATTGAAGAGTCGTCATAACTGATAAGTTTCCCCTGGCTTCTCACGTGAACTGCAGAGAGAGCACAGTGAATGTTGTTCAGTGTCTTTATATCAAGGCCTTCATATCATTTCACATAAAATAAAAAGTTTTCCTTTTCAGAGGATTTATTTTAAATGCCAAGGGTGTTTCTTGAGGGAACTTACATTCATGCTATTGACTATATCGGAAGAAGAATTACTGTTTTTCAAATACACCTAGTATGTGATTACCCTCTCCCCACCACACTACCTTGTGGACTATTTCTGCCTTTTTAAAATATGAATGTAAATATCACCTGAAATAATAGTGACTGGAATATAATGACAACTTTAACCTGGACTTCAATTATCTATTAGTTCAGAGCACAAATATTTTGATGCCCTTCGAAGTAGTGCTTAGATTCAAAGTAAATGAATAACTTACTCCTACCTGGACCAGTAGTACTCCTGCCGCTTCTTTCTTCCATGTGGACCTCACCTGCTCCCTGTGCACCTCCCAGAGGACAGCACCTAAGCCCTTCCAGATGATCCATTGTCTCTGGAACCAACATGCTTTTCTCTTCATTAGGGTTGCATAGAGATTAGAAGGGTAGCACAGGGTAGGAAGGGCAGTGTTCACAGTTTGCCACTACTGGATATGGGAAAGAAAAGAAAATGTGTGACCAAGAAAAGGACCTGCTTTTTTTAAAGCATATGCTAGAGTGTACAAAATCTGGACTAAGGCAGGAGACGTGGGATCTAGTCCTGGCTCTCTCATGAGTTAGAAGTGGCCTCACTGGAAATCAGTACCTCTGGACAATGATTTCTGAAATAGCCGTAATTTGCTAGATTCTGCTGCATTAACAACCCTGAAATGTCAGTGATATAAAAACAAAGGTCTGTTTCTCATTCATGCTACATATCAGCTGCAAACCACCTGTAGCTGAGCCCCATGTAGCTTCTTCAGTTGTGGATCCAGGCTGAAGAATCAATTCCCTTCTGGGACAAGCTGTTACTATTACAGAGAAGAAAAAGCAATGGTCGAACATACTGTGTGTTTTAAAGTTTCTGGTCAGGTATGACATTGATCACTTCTACTTGCACTGTGTTGGTCAAAGCAAATCACATGACCAAGCCTGCCATCATGGGAGCAAGAAGCAAACCCCTCCCACTGGGAGGGCACTAGGGGGAAGCCCTGGAAGGCCAAATGCCATAGAGAGGGGCGACGCACTGTCTCTAAATTGAAAGCACTGGTAAATGGCTTGTAAAGTGTCTTACAGCCCCCAAATTACAAATTTTAATTCATGAGATAGAAACGGCAATAATTAGTTGGGATGTAGAAATGTTTGACTGAGAGATAGGAGACTGGATAAAAGACAATGCAGCCCAAGAACAAGCTGAATTCCTGCATAAATTAGTAGCTTGCATATGCATAGATAGTTTTTATCCTTAAATGCCTTCAGCTATTTCTGAAGCAAGTTCTTGTCCTCTTACAATGTTTTGTTTGATATTTTGAAGACTACATTAGATAAAACAGTACTTTAGTACTTTGCTGGTAATTTTCAGCCAGCAAAGTTCTGTTGTACATGCCTGTTCCAATTTCATGGGCCAAATTGGCTGTTTGCTTTACTTCCCTTCTATGTCCAACGCCTAAAACATTACTAGCAAAGAGTAGGCACTTAATAGTTTGCTGGGGGATGGTGAGGAACTACTTTTGTATGAACGATATTGTCGATAATTATGGGTGGTAAAAGCCTGTTTGCCATTTCCTTTTTCCCCAGGGAAAAATCCCAAGAAGAGATTACACATTCTTTTATCTAATGATGGTAGAAATGACCAACCAGGATACCTGAAAAATCTCCTCTTTGAGTAGGACCCAGCTATTTTTTTTCTTTAATTTTTATTGCATTTTAGGTTTTGGGGTACATGTGCAGAACATGCAAGATAGTTGCATAGGTACACACGTGGCAGTGTGTTTTGCTGCCTTCTGCCCCCTCACCCATATTTGGCATTTCTCCCCATGCCATCCCTCCCCCGCCCCCACCCCCGCTGTCCCTCCCCTATTTCCCCCAATAGACCTCAGTGTGTGGTGCTCCCTTCCCTGTGTCCATGTGTTCTCATTGTTCATCACCCGCCTATGAGTGAGTATATATGGTGTTTCCTTTTCTGTTCTTGTGTCAATTTGCTGAGAATATCTGATGTATCTGTATATACCCAGCTCGTATAGTGATAGGGAGAGTGAAATGAGATAGGAGATGTTAAAGCTTTCAGAAATTTTCGAAATCTTAGTGTATATTCTAGGTGATAGCATGTTAGGCCATTGTAAGTTGGATGTACCAATCAACATTTTTTCCAAGGAAAAAATGCTGAAAATGTGTCAAGGCTAATGACTTTCTATGTCACGGACACTTTTCTAATTGCTTTACAGGTAGCACTATCTGTTTATTCTTCAAAACAGCCCCCTGATCTAGGAATTATTTCTATTTTCAGATAAGAATATGGAGGTACAGAGAAATTAAGTAATTGGTACAAGGTCTCTAGCTGATAAGTGAAATAGTTGGAATTTGAATGCAGAGAGTCTGACTAGAAATTGCAGCAGGCGATTCTGTCTCTGTGTAGGTATTAATATAGCCATCATTCAAATCAAAAGTAACATATTAGAAAGACTGTACTCATTTTGGAAAGAATGCAATGAATGTCCACCTGGGCTAGATAGTTTCTTGTGAGTTATCGAATTTACTCACCAAACTAAGCCTGTGAAGGAAAGAAGATATTTTTCCCATTTTACAGTCAGGAATTTAAGCATAGAGGATTTACCTTGTCTAAGGTCACACAGTCAGTGCTCCACATGTAATTCAATTGAGTCCTCTGTCTCCAACATCAGTTTTTAAAATCGCTTTAAAATGGTAATTATCAAATCTTTTCTACCATCCAAAACAGTGCAGTCGTTATTGGCAAGAAGAGTAGCTAAAGTGTTTCTCAACTTGCCTCCTCTTCATTAATGGGCACGGAGTTTGCCTTTGTTTTATTTGTACTTAGAGATCCTTTGATGAAAACCATCCAGAGCCATTTGTATTCAAGCATCTTTATGATCCCTGCTGGGTTTAGACATAGCTTTTAGTAATTCCTCCAAATCAATTCCTGCTGACCAAGCTCAAGGGTCATCAAAAGTACTTCAGGGATTCTCATCTACTGAATCCTCTGATCAGGAAAACATTTTAACTCTTCTGTGAAAAAGAAAGGTAATTTTGTACCCTACTGAGGGGTAAGATAGGACTGAATTGTATTTGAGTGGAAAATGCTATTATCATTTGAGGGGTTTGATTATCAAAATAAGGAATGATTCCTAATTCTAAGATTGCCTTAAAAGATTATGGACATTTCAAAACGTTTTTCCAAACCAACAGCACTGAATTCCTTGTCTTCAATTTTTCCCACCACTCTCATCTCCCTGAATAGCTATTTGTTGTTTACTGTTTGTTTCCTAGGAACTCCATTGTGTTACTCAAGTTCACTGAATTCCACATGTTAAAAAAATGTTCTTTGTATCTTTGATATGCACTGAAAAGGAGGCATGAGGGCAGAGGAGGTGAAAATGTGGCTTTATTAACCAGTTTCCTACAACTTAGTGCAATGCAGTATAGTAGATCAGGAGACCTGGGCTGAGGCGCTGACTAGCAAGTGACACTGACACGCTTAACCCTTTGGGGCTCCATCTTCTGTTTGTAGGAAAAGGGTGGTCAGGATGACAGCTCTGTGAGAGCAGTAACGTTGAAGTTCTTTTTCTTTCTTTTCCTCTAGTACCTTGAACTGTGCAGTCAGTAATAGTAGAAGCTATAAATACCTGTTGAATGAATGATTAAATGAATCACTGAGTAGATGATTAAGAAAAAACTCCCAAGTGTGGTCTTCAGGATCCTCTGATTTGTCCTGTATCTTCTTGGTCAGTCTCATTTCTTTTCTGTTACTTTGGGCAGATGACATACTCATAGATCCCAGGAGATGCCACTCTCTGCCTTTGTGTATGCTCTCCCCTTCACATACCTGCTCCCCTGACTTTCAAAATCCTTGATTATGCTTCAGAAGTCAATTCCAAGGCCACTTCTTCTGAGATCTTCCTCCAGTCTTCCTAAATGGACTTAAATCATTCTTTCCCCTGTAGACCTGTGGGACTTTGCTTATGGCCCCAATGGAGTACTTGTTTCTATAGATTGGATTATTAATTTATTCATTTTACAGGCATTTATTAACACCCACTGTGTAACAATATGCTATGATTTTACATTACTCATCTCATTTGAATCTCACAGCAATTCAATGATTATTTATTCTTCCATTACACCACTATTTATTGAATGTAAAAGGTTAATGTAAAAGGCCCTGGTGTAGGTACTTGGTGGGAGAGCAGTAAGAAAGTTAGAAAACATTTCCACCTTCAAGCAGCTCACACCCTAATGGAGAGACACAAACTTGGAAACAAGTACAGAGATAAGTGAACAAGATGCTATGGATTGAATGTGTTTTCCCAAAACTCATCTGTTGAAATCCTGATCCCCACTGTGATGGAATTGACAAGTAGGGCCTTTGGGAAGTAGATCAGACATGAAGGTGGAGCCCTTCCGATGGGATTGGTACCCTTGTAAGAAGAGACATGAGAGAAAAGATCTCTCTCTTTACCATGTGTGGACAAAGCAAGATATCCGTATGCAAACCTGAGCCCAACCATGTCCATACCCTGGTCTTGGATTTCCCATCCTCTAGAACTGTCTGAAATAAACTTCTGTTCTTTACAAGCTACATATTCTATGGGAATTTTTTTAGTAGCCCCAACTGACTAAGACAAAAGATAATTTGAGACAATGGTAAGCCATTAAAAACTTAAAGTTGCTGATATAAAAAGAAATGGCAAAAGTGGGACATTAGAATTAATCTAGATAACACATTTCTTTTTTTTTTTTTAATTTTTATTGCATTTTAGGTTTTGGGGTACATGTGCAGAACATGCAAGATAGTTGCATAGGTACACACGTGGCAGTGTGTTTTGCTGCCTTCTGCCCCCTCACCCATATTTGGCATTTCTCCCCATGCCATCCCTCCCCCGCTCCCACCCCCACTGTCCCTCCCCTATTCTTAAGGGAAATTCTGCTTCCTATGCATCTGTGCATCACCCATCACCTTGCTCTATGACCTACATAGTTTGGTCATTCAAAAGTCTCAGTCAAATAGTGAATAGAACTTTGAACTCAGTAGTGTAAGAGATCCATTCCAACTTCCAAACTGTGCTGGTAAGAATAAAAAAATAGTTTAAAGTATAAGCCGGAGGCATGAAGCCTGCCAAAAAAAGAAAAAAATCCATGTCCGAAGAATATCCCAGCTAATCCTTGGGCCTGGGCAGTAACCCAGTTAGCTCTGAATGTTCCCTGCCTGGTAGAGGAGAAGCAAGAGTTCACCCAATCCCGATTTTTCCTTTCACTCTGGAGTGCAATTTGCCCTTTTTCTGGTACCAAAAATACCTTTGTAATTATATTTGGTTTAGACGAATATGGCAATACATTTGCATTCTCTGAGTATACAGATGTAATGGTAAAAAAATTGTAAGAAGACACAAAGGAGAGCCAATGTGGGGTTAAAATTTCGCTGTGCAAAGCCTAGTGTTTTTACCATAAGGCCGGACGTGGTGGCTCAAGCCTGTAATCCCAGCACTTTGG
The DNA here is from genome assembly GCA_028533165.1 of Leontopithecus rosalia. Taxonomy (NCBI): domain Eukaryota; kingdom Metazoa; phylum Chordata; class Mammalia; order Primates; family Cebidae; genus Leontopithecus; species Leontopithecus rosalia. The sequence goes on along the minus strand of CM052657.1, from coordinate 1,625,722 downwards.
GAGGCCGAGGCGGGTGGATCACGAGGTCAAGAGATGGAGACCATCCTGGTCAACATGGTGAAACCCCGTCTCTACTAAAAATACAAAAATTTGCTGGGCATGGTGGCGCACGCCTGTAATCCCAGCTATTCAGGAGGCTGAGGCAGGAGAATTGCCTGAACCCAGGAGGCAGAGGTTGCGGTGAGCCCAGATCACGCCATTGCACTCCAGCCTGGGTAACAAGAGCGAAACTGTGTCTCACAAAAAAAAAATTGCTGATGACTATTGCTAGTGTAATAACTGGTCAGAGTAAAGGACGCTACCGTTAACTGATGATAACCAAAAGCAAAAACGAATTGTTAACGCCCATACACATGAACTAATAGAAATTAAACCACAGGGTCTCTAATTTAAGTGCCATTTATCCTATTCCAAAATGATCCTCCCAGCCTGCAGGAGACTTGGATGGATGAGGTCCTATTGACTGAGTCTGGCATTTGCTCCCAGGAGGTCTCTTTCACTGATGTTAACCACGGAGTTTGGCAACAGGTTTTTTTTCTCTTTGTAAAGCTTTATCCTAGCTCTCTCATAAAGCCTTAGGAATTTATGAAGACCTGTACTTAGCACACTCTGAAACACAAGACCCGCGTGCTTTGCACTCAGTAGCAACAAGTTCACCTAATGGGCGCAGACAGCAAGCCTACTTTTGAGATCTGAAATGTGCCCGCTGACTTGGTTATGGTTAGTTGAGTGGAAAGAGGAACTGCAACGTTAAGAATATACGAATCTTACCTTTTGTGAGAAGAGGGATTTGCAGGGATAAGAGTCCTACACTTCTGTTTCTGACTTTACATTAACCGTCTATAGTTTAAGCACATAAATGAGTCTAGAAATCCCCTTAGCAAGAAGTAAGGTCAAGAAAAAGGTACTTTGAATCAATTTTTTTCATTTACATGCTGTATAATAGTAACATGGCTCTTAAATATTTTACATTCAGTATAGCCCATAGTGCCAAGTGATAATTATGATGGGTGGCAGCTCTGATGAATGAATACTGGTCCAGTGTAAGGATAAGGGTTAATGTGTAGAGGGAAAAGGTGTCACAACATGACGTCCCCTCCCTGGGAAATACCCATATTTTTTAAAAAGAATGGACGCTTTTTGAATACTTTATGACTCATGCTCCTGATTGTCTTAGAAAGTGTTCTGGTTTACATTGTATCCCATCACTTGCTGAGCAATGTTTCCTGACTGCTCTTTCTCCTGGTGCCATACCAGCTGTGTTGATGGGCTTTGTCTTTTAGACTTCAAGTGGTATTTTTTCTCCCTAAAGTCAGATCTCAGGAGTTTTAATTAGTAATGGAATAATTTGAGTTTTTAAAGATAATGATTTTAGCTAAGGGATTTTGGTGACATGGCCTAAATCTTCATACTGTTTGTAATTCCCATTTTCTCTAATTATTGGTTTTAATAATGTAACTAGCTTTTGACCACCATGAAGATAATCTATTTATATAATGTCAGTCAAGTACACGGTAATTTAGCAGTTCTTGGGAGTGCGAATTTCGGCACAGAGGCTTAAAACGGTTAGTTGAATTCTGAGCATGAAACAGTATTTTCTGTCTCAACCACGACACCAAAAACAAACCAAACAAACAAAAAGAGTTCTCACTATGTACCAGGCACTGTGCTTCGTGCAAGAAAATGAAAATAGGATTAATTCAGGTCAGTATGTCTTCTTTTCATTTCAAACTTGTAATTTTCCTAAGGTACAGGAATCATTTCCTAAAGCCATTCATTTTAGCTTGGTATAAACAATCTTTAAGATTAGCTTAGCAACATCAAAAGCACAATCTTTAATAAATTTCAGACCCCTGGTGAATTGAATCAGATGCTCTCTTTGAAATCCATTTAAGGAATTTATGAAAACCTGAACTTAGCAGAAATCAAGCAGGTTCGTTTATCTTATAAAAAGAATTGTTTATAAAAGAAAAGAGGAATTATTCAATAAAGATGAAAGAGTAGAGAGAGCCAGTCACAGGTTCAGGTATCTGTGGCGCCTCTTTAAAGTAGAGAGCATTCTGTCTCTCTGCTTCCTCATCTTTTAAAGCTACTGTAGAAATGATGAATGAGATAATTTATGGAAAGCATTTCATATAGTGCCTGGCACACAATCTGTGCTCCATAAGTGGCAGGCATTACTGCAAAGTAATTAATCACAGAGTTTTTTAAAATACTAAGCAACCAGTAACAAAATTTAAATCGGAACCTAGCTTTTCAGCAACATGTTGTAGAAGGACTTCCGACAGTATTTTCCAGATGTAAATTAAACTTAAGTGTTCGCTTACCAATTCGTGTGGCCAAACACCATGGAAGCTATTAAAGTAGTATTTTGCAATTTGCAGTTTTCTGTGCAGACCCTTGATACGTGGCGCCCTTCTCTCTGTCTGCAAACACACCGGTGCTCTCTAGTTCTTGAGTACTGCTCTCATTAGCTCCTTTAAATCGATGACCAGTTCTCTTCTCAGCTTCCTAAGCTGGAGTTGCTCTAATCTTTCCTTACTATGGCGATCACAAATTCCTAAACTAAGTTCAGTCTGAAGAAATCAGAAACTAGCCAGTATAAAAAGTTCCTTTTCTCATAACATAGGAAGAAAAATGAACTTTTAAAATCATTTTCACACTAGCACCAAGATTATATGGATGATTAATGAATCCTACCAATTTTAAGTTAAAACATTGTACTTTAATGTCAATAATAATAAAAGAAAATGTTATAAAATTAACACTTAAATCAGTGGAAATCTGCGTGTCTTCCCTGTGAATATTTCTTAATAAAATATATTTATTTAATTAAAGACATTTTTACTGTAACAGAAAGCTCATATGGAGGGCTTCTTATAACTCTAAGAATCCCATGTTATTACATTTCGGAGGCAAATTCTCTGACTTTGAAATGTGCTCTTTGATACTTGTTAATTATTGATTCTTCAACTCTTGATATCCTTGTATTAAATATTCTTGCCAATAAAATCTGGCCTCCTGCCAAGGCGTTTACCACGTTATGTGTGGAAGAGCTAGTCTGACGATGAGTCTATAAACACTATACTTAGAAAGTTTTGTTTGGGCTACAGAGTTTTATTGATTCCAAGAGTTTTTAATTTTTGCTTTATTCTATTCCTGTAGATATTAGTGTAGTATCATTTCCACATATATGGTTGGGTCTACATGCTAGAAATTCAGGTACTGAAGAATCAAAAGCCTTTATTCAAAAGGAGCTCCCTGTAGAGTAATCCCAGGACACAGGCCTCCAAGTTTGGCTTTATCTGGATTTCCCTCAGGGGATCCTGAACAGAGCAGAGTGCCGTGAACGAACTTAGAATTTACTGAAGGAATGGATGTTGATCATGTGTTTGTTCATTACTGTTTTATGAGTCATAACAAATCTCTTTGTGTTTGTTTTGAATGCTTAGAGGTGTTTCTTTTGAAATTCAAAAGCATTAAGCATTTAGAAATTCAAAAGTTCTAAGCATTAGCTCAAGCAAGAAGCACAGATACAATTAGAAGAGAGATTTTATTTTCTGTCTCTGAGAAGTGAATATAAAGCAACAAACAGAAGAACATTTTTCAGAATGAGAGAAAATACCCTGACAAATGTCTTTTAAAACTTTCCCCAAATAAGTCATCCTTACTAAGTTACAGATCGTTTAGTTAAAAGCTTTTTGAAAACTCCCAAGTTGAAACGCGTCCCTCTGGCCATGGTTTATGGCTCATCTGCTGACATATAGCATAATCACCTGGGATAAAAATGATCAGCCGCCCTCTGTGAAATCCAGAAACGGGTGGTACAACTGATTATCCCAAATGTTTGAAATATTGGTCTGGGAACAGCTGCCTCCCCAGACACAAAGAATGAGAGTCCCCAGCTCCACTATCAAGGGACAGGAGAGGAATTCCTCTGGACATCGATTGCTGGTGCTCAGTTAGTGACTGAATCTATGCAGGCTTGCTCTGGCGAAGGAATGAGTGGATTGTTTGTTAGCTTGTATGTATCAACTGCCCTCTCTGCCGTGGGCCCAAGATATCCAATGGTAAGGAATCTGAAAAGAAAGTTTCTCTGGAGAAATCCTTTTGGAAAATGGAAATTCCCACGCATATCTTACTCTTCAATAGCAAGGACTGTTGTTGAGAACATTTATTACCTTTAGTGTTGTTCTGACCCCAGCGATATTTGCTTTCAGCCATATAGAACAATTCGGTGGGTGAATGGTTCTCACATGGAGCCTGACAAATGCCTGACTGACCCTGAGTTGATGGTTCATTATGTTTTCATAGCTGCTTTTAAAGACGTTAAAAGTTTGTGTTCCATTAGGCATGTTTTAGTAGAGCCAAATATGATCATGCTAGAACTTTTTATAGTCCAGTCTTAGAACAATTCTCTTTTAATAATTGCTCCTCTAGGAGCATGAGAAACATATCTAGAAGATGTTTTTATTTCCTACCAAATAAATTGCTTTTATTTCCTACCATGGAATATGTGGGTGACACTGTTCAATACATGATACTATAATATGATACCATTCAATAAATGATATCATAAATGTTGAATAATTCCTCCTTTATAAGCTAAACAAACCTTCTGATTTGTGCTGATTACAGGTAAATAATTTGTGATCATTTACCCCCAAAGGCTCATCTGTCATAATAATGCGTAATAGTGTACACACATCCAGTCCATTTTTTCTTTTCCTTTGTTTTAGAGATTTACCATTTTACTAAAACTAGATGTTTACTATGACATTTTAAAACATATATACAAAAAGAAAATAATAATATATCACTGCCAACCAATATCAATTTTTGTGAATACTTTTTCAGTCCTGCTTCATTCATGTATCTGTACATTTTTTTCTAGCAATATTGCATAAAATAAAATAACTCATAAATCAAAAGCTTATACAAGAGGTATATGAAACATACCTCTTGTATAAGCTTTTGATTTATGAGTTATTTTATTTTAAGGATGGTCACTGTTTATCTGTTATATCTGTTACAAGTATGTTTACTAGTTTGTCCTGATGGTTTTACTTTTGTTTTTGATCTCTTTTAGATTTATATAACATTTTGTATATGTAAGGTGTATTGATTTTTATGCTTTCTGACTTTAGCGTTTATGCTTAGAAATATCTCTTTCACACTACACTTACATCATATTATCTGTGTTTTCATGTAGCAGTTTAAGATTTTATTTTACGTATCTCCCCAACTTTCTAGTCTGTAACACTTTTCTCACAGAAACCAAACTATGCGTCCTAAACTATTTAGAAAGTGAAGATTTGAGAATCATGCCTATGTTTCAAAGTTACCCCAAATAGTAAAATGCAGAGAATGCGAGAGTTTTATTTCAAAATGCCAAATGATTCGTTTCACTGCCAAAATATAATTATGAACTATTTTAATGTGAGGATAAATTATTTTTAATGACATAAATTAATTTTACTAATTAAGGCAATGCAGATTAAGATGTCTATAATTATCGAATGATATATAACATTATCTGGTGGGTTGGAAAGAGCATGTGACTAAGAGATGCCCAATAGCTAACTGGGTCCTGGTCCTAACTGTGGTCATAATTGGTTAGGAGATGCCGGGCTCATTTTGCTCTCTGAGCTCAGTTTGCTCATATCTCAAGGGAGGTGCTCAAACCCCCAGATTGTCTCTGTAAGATACAGTAAGGTACACAAAGCACCACGGTGCTAGATTCCCAACATGGACTATAGGAACACAGTCACTGTATTTTGGAATATGGTTAGTAAGTTTATTTTAGAAAGGAAGATCCTACGGTTCAGGAGCAGGAGGTAAGGAAGCCGAAAGCTGTGTACTAGCCTCTAGGAGCTAGCAAAGAGTTGTATCTCCTTAGAATGATAAGACATGGCTTGTGCACTTGTGTAAGTTTTCTAGATCAAAGAACAGAAATGGGTTCTTTGTAAACTGAACTGTTTCAATATAATTTTAAATGATTATTCAGTGTTTGTTCTATTTTAGCATTGCTTAAAGTAACAGTAAGGGTACTGTTCTGTTAAGAACACCCACAAAAAGGAGTTTGTCTTCCATTAGTCCGGAGGATGAAAAGCAAGCAGTCTTCTCAGGATAAAGTTAAGAGTATATAACAAATAGTATGGCACAGGCACCAACCGGTTAGAATGGACACTGGCTCTCAACTGCTGGCTTGCTACTAGCAAGCAGCAGCTGACCGTCATTCTTATGTGTTGTACACTGGGAGCCAGAGAAGTTGGAATGTATACTAAAAGCTCAATTAGGAGCTTGGAATAAAGAACAAATAGGCCGGGCGCGGTGGCTCATGCCTGTCATCCCAGCACTTTGAGAGGCCGAGGTGGGTGGATCATGAGGTCAACAGATCGAGACCATCCTGGTCAACATGGTGAAACCCCGTCTCTACTAAAGATACAAAAAATTAGCTGGGCATGGTGGCACGTGCCTGTAATCCCAGCTACTCAGGAGGCTGAGGCAGGAGAATTGCCTGAACCCAGGAGGCGGAGGTTGCGGTGAGCCGAGATCGCGCCATTGCACTCCAGCCTGGGCAACAAGAGCGAAACTCCGTCTCAGAAAAAAAAAAGAACAAATAAACAGTGTCTTTGCCATTCTGGAGAGTGATTTTACTTGAGGTAGAGATAACCAACAATAAAACAAACATAAAATTATTTCAATAACCGCAAATGCTTTAAAGAAAATTAAGCAGGTTGAGTAGGTAGAGTGACCAAGAATGGGAGTATCTTAATAGGATGCTCGAAGATTTGAGCTGAGGAGGAAATGATGAGCAGCCAGCCACTGGAACATTTGGGGAAACTGCATCCAGGCAGAGGGAACAGCAGTGAATTAACCCTAAGGGGAGAAGAGGCTTGTCGTGTTATTTGTAAGACTGTAGGAAGCTGCTGTGGCAAGAGTGAAGGCAGTGGGAAAGGTAAAATATCAAACCAGAGGACACCAGAGGAAAGACGGTCACAGAGGCAAGCAGTAGCCAGATCCTATTTTGCCAGATCCTAAGAGCATTGGAAAGCTATTGGAAGGTTTTAATCAGACTTCAGAAGTGATTTGACTTACCATTAAGAAAGGTAACTCCGATCCTAGGGGGAGAGCTAACAGGCAGCTGGGAACCTTGCTGGTTTCCAAGTGGACTTGGGAGGTCATGGTGAAAGAGATGAGAAATAATCATACTGTGGATTTAGCAGGTAAATCCTCCCTTTGCCAGGATTCTCCTTTCAGGGATAAAACCTTGAAGGTTTGGTGTTTTATTTTTATAAGGGATGTCATTCCCTTTTATAAGCTTAATTGAATATGTCATCTATAAGCAATGGTAAACTTCTGAAGTAACGTAATAGGGTTGTTTTCAATGCCTACTCTAAAATTTACATTGCTGAGAGAAGGTAAAGTTATGTTTTATCTGAGACTTAATGAAATCTTTATCATTTGCTCCTATTAAAGTTTCTAACTGGAATCCTGTGCCCAGACAGTGAAGAAGACAAAAGTTCCGTGTAACATTTGTTTAAGGGTTTGTGTACCAAAGGCCCTTTCTGCTTAAAAAAAAATTGTAGGAAGGCCAGGCGCGGTGGCTCAGCCCGTAATCCCAGCACTTTGGGAGGCCGACGCGGGTGTTTCACGAGGTCAAGAGATCGAGCCATCCTGGTCAACATGGTGAAACCCCGTCTCTACTAAAAATACAAAAAATTAGATGGGCATGGTGGCCTGTGCCTGTAATCCCAGCTACTCAGGAGGCTGAGGCAGGAGAATTGCCTGAACCCAGGAGGCGGAGGCTGCGGTGAGCCGAGATCGCGCCATTGCACTCCAGCCTGGGTAACAACAGTGAAACTCCGTCTCAAAAAAAAAAAAAAAAAAAAAAACGTAGCAAAATATTTGTACTGTGTGTCTGTTCAAGGAAATGAACTGAAATCACAGAACTTACTATGGACAGATATGAAATCTAAATAACTAAGACTACTTCAAAGGGTGTCCTCACTGAACTGTCCACAGCACTCAGCTAGATGCCTTTTCTGCTCTGTTGATTCCCCTTTGGAAACTGTTCCATCATTTTTTTCTCCCCATACACACATTATCCAAGGCAGCTGTGGCACTGTGAAAGGTTTCAGCCACACAGTTTCTACCTAGAAATGAGCTTTGGTGGTCTTAGCTTTCCCAGAGATGGGTACATGACATGGAACACATCATCTGTCTCTCTAAGAATTGGTTTCTTTATTTTTTTATTGTACTTTAAGTTCTGGGGTACATGTGCAGATCATGCAAGATTGTTGCGTAGGTGCATTCATGGTAAGGTGGTTTGTTGCCACCCTTCACTCATCACCTATAACTGACATTTCTCCCAGTTAGCCCTCCCACACCCTCCTTTCCACTATCCCTCCCATAGCCCCCCACCAATGGACCCCAGTTTTTGATGCTTCCTTTTTTGTGTCCGTGTGTTCTCATTGTTCAACACCTGCCTATGAGTGAGAACATGCGGTGTTTCATTTTCTGTTCTTGTGTCACTTTGCTGAGAATGATGGTTTCCAGATTCATCCATGTCCCTACAAAGGACACAAACTCATCACTTTTTATGGCTGCATAGTATTCCATGTTGTATATGTGCCACATTTTATTTGTCCAGTCTATCATTGATGGGCATTTGGGTTGGTTCTAGGTCTTTGCTATTGTAAACAGTGCTACAATGAACATGCGTGTGCATGTGTCTTTAAAATAGAACCATTTATAGTCCTTTGGGTATATAACCAGTAATGGGATTGCTGGGTCAAATGGAATTTCTATTTCTAGATCCTTGAGGAATTGCCACACTGTCTTCCACAATGGTTGAACTAATTTACAGTCCCACCAACGGTGAAAAAGTGATCCCACTTCTCCACATCCTCTCCAGCATCTGTTGTTTCCAGATTTTTTAATGATCACCATTCTAACTGGCATGAGATGGTATCTCAGTGTGGTTTTGATTTGCATCTCTCTAATGACCAGTGATGATGAACATTTTTTCATATGTTTGTGGGCCTCATGTATGTCTTCTTTTGAAAAGTGTCTTTTCATATCCTTCTCCCACTTTTGGATGGGTTTGTTTGTTTTTTTCTTGTAAATCTGTTTTAGCTCTTTGTAGATTCTGGATATTAGCCCTTTGTCAGATGGGTAGATTGCAAATATTTTTTCCCATTATGGTGGTTGTTGGTTCACTCTAATGATTGTTTCTTTTGCTGTACAGAAGCTCTGAAGTTTAATGAGATCCCATTTGTGTATTTTGGCTTTTGTTGCCAATGCTTTTGGTGTTTGTGTCATGAAGTCCTTGCCGATGCCTATGTCCTGAATGGTTTTGACTAGGTTTTCTTCTAGGGTTTTTATGGTGTTAGGTCTTATGTTTAAGTCCTTAATCCATCTGGAGTTAATTTTAGTGTAAGGTGTCAGGAAGGGGTCCAGTTTCTGCTTTCTGCACATTGCTAGCCAGTTTTCCCAACATGATTTGTTAAACAGGGAATCCTTTCCCCATTGCTTGTTTTTGTCAGGTTTGTCTAAGATCAGATGGTTGTAGATGTATGGTGTTGCTCCAGAGGCCTCTGTTCTGTTCCATTGGTCTATGTCTCTGTTTTGATACCAGTACCATGCTGTTTTGATTACTGTAGCCTTGTAGTATAGCTTGAAGTCTGACAGCGTGATGCTACCACCTTTGTTCTTTTTGCTTAGGATTGTCTTGGCTATGCAGGCTCTGTTTTGGCTCCATATGAAGTTTGAAGTTTTTTCCAGTTCTGTGAAGAAGGTCATTGGTGGTTTGATAGGGATAGCATTAAATCTGCAAATTAGTTTGGGTAGTATGATCATTTTCACAATATCGGTTCTTCCTAACCATGAGCATGGAATGTTTTTCCATCTGATTGTGTCTTCTCTTACTACCTTGAGCAGTGGTTTGTAGTTCTCCTTGAAATGGTCATTTACCTCCTTTGTTACTTGTATTCCTAGGTATTTTATTCTTCTTGTAGCAATTGTGAATAGGAGTTCACTCTTGATTTGGCTCTTTGTTTGTCTGTTACTGGTGTATAGGAATGCTTGTAATTTCTGCGCATTGATTTTGTATTCTGAGACTTTGCTGAAGTTGCTTATCAGCTTAAGGAGATTTGGGGCTGAGACAATGGGGTCTTTTATATATAAAATCATGTCATCTGCAAATAGAGATAATTTGACTTCCTTCTTTCCTAATTGAATACACTTTATTTCTTTTTCTTGCCTGATTGCTCTGGCTAAAACTTCCAATACTATATTGAATAAGAGTGGAGAGAGAGGGCATCCTTGTCTATCAAAGGGAATGCTTCCAGTTTTTGCCCATTCGGTATGATATTGGCAGTGGGTTTGTCATAAATAGCTTCTATTATTTTGTGATAGGTTCCATTGATACCTAATTTATTGCAAGTTTTTAGCATAAAGGGTTGTTGAATTTTGTTGAAGGCCTTCTCTGCATCTATCAAGATAATCATGTGGTTTTTGTCTTTGGTTCTATTTATGTGATGGACTTTGTTTGTGGTCTTGTGTATGTTGAACCAGCCTTGCATCCTTGGGATGAAGCCTGCTTGATCATGATGGATAAGTTTGTGATGTGCCATTGCAATCAGTTTGCAAGTATTTTATTGAAGATTTTTGCATATGTTCATCACGGAGACTGGCCTGAAGTTTTCTGTTTTTGTTGAGTCTCTGCCAGGTTTTGGTATCAGGATGATGTTGGTCTCATAAAATGAGTTGGGGAGGATTCCCTCTTTATGTATTGTTTGGAAATGTTTCAGAATGATTGTTACCAGCTCCTCTTGGTACATCTGGTAGAATTCGGCTGTGAACCCATATGGACCTGGACTTTTTTTGGTTGGTAGGCTGTTAATTGCTGCCTCAACTTCAGCCCTTGTTATTGGTGTATTCAGGGTTTCAACTTCTTCCCAGTTTAGTTTTGGTAGGGTGTAAGCATCCATGAATGTATCCATTTCTTCCAGGTTTACTGGTTTATGTGCATAGAGTTGTTTGTAGTAATCTCTGATGGTAGTTTGTATTTCTGTGGGATTGGTGGTGATATCCCCTTTATCATTTTTATTGCATCTATTTGATTCTTCTCTCTTTTCTTTTTTATTAATCTGGCTAGTGGTCTGTCTATTTTCTTGATCTTATCTAAAAACCAGCTCCTGGATTTACTGATTTTTTGAAGGGTTTTATGTGTCTCTGTCTCCTTCATTTCTTCTCTGATCTTAGTTATTTCTTGTCTTCTGCTAGCTTTTGAGATTTTTTTGACCTTGCTCCACTAGCTCTTTCAATTTTGACAATAGGGTGTCAAATAGATCTTTCCTCGTTTCTCACGTGAATATGTATTGCTATAAATTTCCCTCTAGACACTGTTTTAAATGTGTCCCAGAGATTCTGGTAAATTGTGTCTTTGTTCTCCTTGGTTTTGAAAAACATCTTTATTTCTGCCTTCATTTCATTGGTTCCAGTCAACATTCAGGAGCCAGTTGTTCAGTTTCCATGAAGTTATGTGGTTTTGAGTTAGTTTCTTAATCCTGAGTTCTAATTTGCACTATGGTCTGAGAGACTGTTTGTTATGATTTCTGTTTTTTTGCATGTGCTAAGGAGTGATTTACTTCCAATTATGTGGTCAATTTTAGAGTTAAGGGTGATGTCATGCTGAGAAGAATGTATATTCTGTGACTGTGGGGTGGAGAGTTCTGTAGATGTCTATTAGGTCTGCTTGTTCCAGTTCTGCATTCAAGTCCTGTATATCCTTGTTGATTTTCTATCTTGTTGATCTGTCTAATGTTAACAGTGGAGTGTTAAACTCTCCTGCTATTATTGTGCGGGAGTCTAAGTCTCTTTGTAGGTCATTTAGAACTTGCTTTATGTATCTGGGCACTCCTGTATTGTGTGCATATATATTTGGGATAGTTAGCTCTTCTTGTGAACCTTTCACCATTATGTAGTGTCCTTCTTTGTCTCTTCTGATCTTTATTGGTTTAAAGTCGATTTTTTCCGAGACTAAAATTGCAACCCCTGCTATTTTTTGCTCTCCACTTGCTTGGCAGATCTTCCATCCCTTTATTTTGAGTGTATGTGTGTCACTGAATGTGAGATGGGTCTCCTGAATATAGCACATTGATGGGTTTTGACTTTTTACCCAGTTTGCCAGTCTGTGTCTTTTGATTGTGGCATTTAGGCCATTTACGTTTAACGTTGATATTGTTATATGTGAATTTGATCCTGCCATTTTGTTACTGGTTGTTTGTTTTGCCCATTGATTGATGCAGTTTCCTCATTGTGTCATTGGTCTTTACCATTTGGTTCATTTTTGCAGTGGCTGGTACTGGATTTTTTTTCTGTGGTAAGTGCTTCCTTCAGGATCTCTCATAGGGCAGGTGTGGTGGTGATGAAATATCTCAGTAATTGCTTGTCCATAAATAATTTTATTTCTCCTTCACTTCTAAGCTTAGTTTGGCTGGATATGAAATTCTGAGTTGAAAGTTCTTTTCTTTAAGGATGTTGAATATTGGTCCCCACTCTCTTCTGGCTTGTAGGGTTTCTGCCATGAGTTCCACTGTGAGTCTGTTGGGCTTTCCTTTGTGGGTGACCCAAACTTTATCTCTGGCTGCCATTAGCATTTTTTCCTTCATTTCAACCCTGGTGAATCTGACGATTATGTGCCTGGTAGTTGCTCTTCTTGAGGAATATCTCTTTGGTGTTCTTTGTATTTCCTGTATTTGAATGTTGACCTGCTTTGCTAGGTTGGGGAAGTTCTCCTGGATAATATTCTGAAGAGTGTTTTCCAGCTTGGATTCATTTTCCCCGTTCTCTTCAGGTGCACCGATCAAGCGTAGATTAAGTCTTTTCACATAATCCCATATTTCTTGGAGGCTTTGTTCATTTTTGTTCGCCATTTTCTCTTTTCTTGCCTTCTTTAATTTCGTTGAATTGATCTTTGATCTCTGATCAATTTGATCTCTGATTTATTTTGCCTAATCAATTAGGCTATTGAACCTTGTATATGCTTCATGAAGTTCTCGTGCTTGTTTTTCAGCTCCATCAAGTCGTTTATGTTCTTCTCTAGGCTGGTTATTCCAGTTAGTATTTCATGTAATCTTTTTTCAATGTTCTTAGTTTCTTTGTATTGGGTTAAAACATGTTCTTTTAGCTCAGAGAAGTTTGTTATTACCCACCTTCTGAAGCCTGCTTCTATCAGCTCATCAAAATCATTTTCTGACCTGTTTTTTTGCCATGCTGGTGAATTGTTGTAATTTCTCTGGGGAGGAGAGGCGTTCTGGACTTTGATGTTTTTGTTCTTTTTGTGCTGGCTTCTTCCCATCTTCTCTGAGTGGACGTCCTTTCTGTTAAGTTGGCGTTATTTCTCCTGTATGAGGCTTTTTTTTTTAACGCAGGTGTCAGTGTGCCACTTGAGACAGTCTGTCCATTGTCTGCCTGTGGAGGTGCTGCTGGGCTGCCTGTCTCAGCCCAGGCTGCTGTTTATTCTTGACCTGGTTTCCATCCTGCTGGGGTTAGCCCTGTCTTCCCCATGGCAGGCTCTTTCGCTCTGCCGAGCCTTCTGTTCCCGGGGTGGAGGATGTGTTACCTGTGAAACCCGCCCCCGGGAAAGGGCCTCTGGTTGCTGTATCTTGTGAGGGAGGGGCCTGTCTGGTCGTATCCCCCTCCCTGCTTTTAACTCTCCCTTCTGTGGGACGGTCAGTTCTTTTCACAAACTTTCTCGGTATTAGTCCAAATCTCTGCCCTGGTCTGTGCTAACAAGGCACCGGTCTGGCCAGGGCTGCCGGCCTGGGCTGCTGGCCTGGGCTGTCGTCCAGGTCTGTGACTCCGGGTGGGTCTCAGCAAGGCGATGTTTCGCTGGTCTGTGTGCTGCTGGAGTCTTGGAGTAAATTGCTGTATCTGATTCAGAGAACCGAGGAGGTGATGCCCCCCGCAACCATCCTCTGTGCCTAATACACTTTCCAGGTGGGGCAGTGCCCCGCCTTGCCTCGGTTGGATGCCTTTGGGCTGCTTTCACTGCCTTTTAGGGGGTTAATCCTGCTGTTCAACCAGTCCCTTTAAAAGAAAACCAGCACCTCGCTTGGAGACGCTTGTATTGCTCTGGTTCTGTCTCACTCAGTGGTAGCTGCACTCCGAGAAGCTTCCTTTCAGCCATCTTCCCCTGAATCTCTCCTTATTTTTTTATTTATTTATTTATGCTTTTTCTGTTTTTTTTTCTTTTTTTTTTTTTTTTGAGTTGGAGTTTCATTCTTGTTGCCCAGGCTGGAGTGCAATGGTGCAATCTTGGCTCATTGCAACCTCCACCTCCCAGGTTCAAGCAACTCTCCTGCCTCAGACTCCTGAGTAGCTGGGACTACAGGTATGCACCACCATGCCCAGCTAATTTTTTTTGTGTGTGTGTTATTAGTAGAGATGGGGTTTCACTATGTTGGCCAGGCTGGTATTGAACTCCTGACCTCAGGTGGTCCACCTGCCTCAGCCTCCCAAAGTGATGGGATTATAGGCATGAGCCACTGCTTCTGGCCAGTTTCCTTATTGTTTAAATAAGTAGATTAGACTAGATAATCCTAAAACTATTTCCAGTTCCAAGATTTTAAAACTGTCCCTCTTCTGATTTTAACATGGTCAACATAACCCTTTACATGGTTGAATTACATTTTTGTGCTGATACTTCCCAAATCTATATCTCAAGGTTACAACTCTCTTATGTGGTCCATTCTCATGCAGCGAACTTCCCCCTGAACAGCTCCGTCTGTATATGGTATATGCACATCACACATACTATGCACAACGTGACTCGTATTTTGCCTAGTAAGTTGTTTCCTTTTCTGCATGCTTTCCTCATGTTGTCTAAGCATTGCTCTCCCTTTGAGTCTTCTACCCCACCTTTTCTGCAAGAACCATCTATTTATCTTCCAGGACCCTGCTAACAAATTAGCTTCCGATGTGAAATGTTTCCAAGCCCACTCTCTCCCCTGGTATAGTCATCGACTACTTTCCTTTTTTTTTTTAATTTTAATTTTTATTTATTTTTTTACATTTTTTTCTTTTTTTTTGAAAGAAAAGGAGAGAAGGAGAGGAAGAAAGAGGAAGAAAAGGAGGGAGAGAGGACAGGAATATTGCTTTATTCTAAGAATGGTTATTAATAATGGCTGATCAATATTTTGTGTATTGAAAGTGGAGAATGTATATTTTGTGTATTTAAAGTGGAGAGCGCTATACATATTTATTAAGTTTACTTGTTCCGGATCTGAATTCAAGTCCTGGATATCCTTATTAATTTTCTGTCTCGTTGAGTCTAAATCTCTT
>CM052657.1:1586864-1609868 GCA_028533165.1 Leontopithecus rosalia | reverse complement strand
ATTTTTCCTTCAATTGTGAAGCTTAATTTGGTGGAATATGAAATTCTGGGCTGAAAGTTCTGTTCTTTAAGGATGTTGAATATTGGTCCCCACTCTCTTCTGGCTTGTAGGGTTTCTGCTGAGAGATCTGCTGTAAGTCTAATAGGCTTCCCTTTATGGGCGACCTGACCTTTTTCTCTGGCTGCCCTTAGTATTCTCTCCTTCATTTCAACCCTGGTGAATCTAACGATTATGTGCCTTGGGGTTGCTCTTCTTGCAGAGTATCTTTGTGGTGTTCTCTGTATTTCCTTGATTTGGTGTTGGCCTGCCTTGCTAGATTGGGGAAATTTTCCTGGATAATTTCCTGAAAAGTATTTTCCAGCTTGGATTCATTCTCTCCGTCACATTCAGGTACACCTATCAAACGTAGATTAGGTCTTTTCACATAGTCCCATATTTCTTGGAGACTTCACTCATTCCTTTTCATCCTTTTTTCTCTATTCTTATCTTCTCGTTTTATTTCATTAAGTTGGTCTTCGACCTCTGATATCCTTTCTTCTGCTTGATCAATTCGGCTATTCAAACTTGTGCATATTTCACTAAGTTCTCGTGTTGTATTTTTCAACTCTGTTAGTTCATTTATATTCCTCTCTATATTGTCTACCTTCCATGGCATGCAAAGTAGGCTGATATCGGAGCACCCACATGAGTGTTCTCAACTGCTTATTTATGAGTTTACATTTCGAATTCCTTGAGGGTATGGATAGGTTTTATTTCTTCATGATCCTACCCCTGCTTAGGAAGTATGAACAGCAGGTGATTAACAAATATTGAATGAACAAGTAAAAATGAAAATTCTGTGATCTGAGGATTTCTCGTGTCATTACGTTACCTGGCATATGTCCTCCACCAATAGTCTCATCAAAGCGTGAAGAAACCACTGGCTCTCTGGCTTCTGGCCCAGTCTTATCTGCTCGCCAACATATGAAGACTTATATAAATGCCAGCCTTCATTTGATTATACACATCTTCCCGCTGTGGGAATTCAGTGTCCTTTTTGTGTCTGTTCAGTTTTGCAGAGTGCAGATACCACGTTTCCTGTTTCCTTCCTCTCTTCCTAGGGTCAAGATTAGAATAACAGGGCTGGGTTCAGTGGCTCACACCTGTAATCCCAGCACTTTGGGCGGCCAAGGTGGGTAGATCACCTGAGGTCAGGAGTTCAAGACCAGCCTGGCCAACATGGTGAAACCCCATCTCTGCTAAAAATACAAAAATTAGTTGAGTATGGTGGTGCACACCTATATTCCCAGCTACTTAGGAGGCTGAGGCAGGAGAATTGCTTGAACCTGGGAGGCCGAGGTTGCAGTGAGCTGAGATTATGCCACTGCACACCAGCCTGGGTGACAGAGTGAGACTGGGTCTCAAAATTTCATTTTTTAAATTGTGTGACTTCTTTTACTTTAAGTTCTGGGATACATGGTGGTGTGCTGCACCTATCATCCTGTCAGCCTGTCAGCTTCGAATACTTTTTCATTGTTTTAATCCTACGTTTGACTCAGTTCTCTCCTGGTAATCAGCTGAACACAGGAGATTTATACATAAACCAGCCTCATCATAAGCAATTAACAAATGTACTTTCAGCTCCTGCAAATGCTAATGAAATTCACAGCTGATACTAAGCTCTCATTCAGTAGGTATACTTGGGTAAATACGCTGTCAGACTTGAGTGGCTGACATGTCTCCGCACCCTCTCAAAACACTTCCCACTCCCTGGTAAGGCTGGAAGAAATTTTCCAGAGTGATTTATTTTAGCAAGGTCAGGAAGCCATCTGTGAATAGTAAAAATGACAAAATTCATTTTCCATCCCTTCATGTTTTCTAAACTTCCTGGTGCTGTGGTAATTAACATGGAAGACTCATACAAATGGGAGACAAGTTTGTCTTTAAAGAGAAGTTTCTTTCTGTGTGATCCAGTGCATCATACATCCACTCAGGCTTCTCTGAGATGACTGATGTTTTCAGGTCTGCCTCTGACCTTCCTTCCCCACATGGGTAGTACTTAGTCACTCCCGGTCATTTTCTTCCACTGCCATCCTTCCTTGTATTTGTTGATAGGGTCGGGAACAGCCCCTTGAAAGTTAGTCTTCGAAAAGATCACCAATATTTTGGACCAGGTCAGAAGGCAAGATTGAACATAATACCTCACCTAGTTTGAGCCAGTTATACATCACTAATGATGATAATTATTTTTTATCAAGCACTTTATTCAGTGCCGTTGGTGATTACATAATGGATGCATTCGCTTCTCACAATAGCTCTGTAATGTAAGGACTCCATACTAGCCATTTGCAGTTGAGGAAAAGAAGAAATGGAGGGGCTGTCAGTTGTCTGCAGTCACATCACCAGTAGGTGGCCAAGTTAAAATTTGCATTCCTGCCTGTAACTTTTCCATTTCACCACTACTTACAAGAAAATGTTTATGTCTTGAATGAGGAGGGTTCTTGAGGAGATGTGCTTAAGACAAATGGTGACCTGTTCAGCAGGAATGTAGCCCTATTTCTGTTGTCTCTTAGCTGGAAAGAGATTCAGAAGGCTGAGATTTTGAAACCGTGCACGTAATGAATTGAACAGGGGTTTGACTGACTCACGTAAGATGTTTCTTTGTCTTCCAGGAAGATTTCCAACCCGCAGCAGCTTCAGAGACCAACTGGGAATCGGTCACAAGCTCTATTTCAGTAAGTAATTTATGACTCTGTTGCCAGTGAAAGAAACTGATGGGATAGCTGAGATCAATCCCCAAAGAACTTCACCTGTGTTACATACCTGTGGTTTGACCAAAAGCCAGATCTCACACAGGATGTGTTTCTCCATTTCATTCAGGTTACAATGGATTATGTCAGACACCCGCTTTCCTGTCTGTCAGAAAGGTTTCCAGGAACTGCCAGTATACTGTGGAAGGAACTCAGGCTAGGCAATAACTGAAATGTTTTTCAGTTTCAGAGCAGAGCTTTCCAATTAAAGGTCTGTCCAAACATATCAAACATATCAAATTAGTTCATGGCCCACACTCAAGTGGGGAATATCAAAATAGCTTTCAAATATTCCTGGGGAACATGTTAACCTTTGCATTTTCAAGGGTCTTTTCAGACTTGAAAATCCCAGTGTTTACAGTAAGATAACTTAAGTGCGAATTAGGCATGTATTCTATTTTGCTTGGATAGAAAACATAACACCCTGAAGCTGTAAAATGGTTCATGCTCCAAGTTTTTTCTAAATTTAGTCATTTCTCAGTATTCTGTCTCCTTATCTATTTTGTTCAGAAAGAGTAGACCGTGTTTTCAACAATCCTGTGTGTAGCACTTATGTAGCAATAAAATACAAGACAATAAATGCAATTGTTTACTAAAAGGTCAAGAGCATAGAGAAAGCTTGCCCACGGTTCTAAGTAGGTCCATGTGGCTAAGTCAGAGTTGATTTTTTTTCTAAAATTAGTATGTTATCCTTTACTCTCTAGGGGATTTTTTTAAAAAAACTCTTTCATGTGGCAAAATTCCCTCCACTATGAATGATGTCACTATTTAATTCACCTGATATGGCTGCTGGACTAGAACCTCATCTGATCAAAAGATCAGAGACATCTCTAAGGGTGATTTTGGTGTTTTGTGTGCTTTCGACAGTCCAGGATACATGCTCTGAACCTAGCTTGGTGTAGACAATCACAGACAATTAGGTGAAAGTCAACACAAGGCAGACAAAGCTGACGAGCTGCCCAGGCTAAGCAGGAGGGTCACAGTAGAGGCTGATAACTCAAGGTAGACTTTTGCAACCATGACTGAGGGTCAAGGGTTGCTCCGGCTTCTCAGGCACCTTCGACATGATAGCTCAGGGTTGTCTAATGATGCTTGCCCCAAGCACTGAATTATAAGCCTTAAAGGACCCTTAACTAATTAAGGATAACCCAGGTCCTTTAAAAGAGAGGAACTGTCCCAACCTTTGGAGTATCTGGGGAGGTTCCCTGGGTCCAGTCACTGCTAACACTTCTGGTTTGAGTTTCAAGTCTAGGTGCAGCTTAATTCTCTTGTAAGGCCAGAGCAAGCTAGTTTCTCTACTCAGAACTCCATTGTTCAAGAACTTTCTGGAACAGGAGCAAGTGTCCCTGGACCTACCATTAACATTTGTTTAAACCAGACCTTATTTTTGTTGAAAGGGGTTTTCCGTTTTCAGAGCTTTTTTTTTTTTTTACATGTTGTTATTTTAAAGTAATGCAGTTAACTTCAGAATTGATTTTTATAAATACGGGACAAAAGCTGAATGAAATCATACTTACTGTGCAGCTGAAGGAGACACATTCAATTAGTTCTTTTCCTCACAAATAGTTTTAGAATATTTACCTCAGAAACCAAAATGTCCTCATGGGCTTATTAGGTCACCTCGTCACTCATAAATATTTCCTCAGCCATCATTGCTGTTTCTGGAAACTTCCCGGAAGCAAAACTTGACAACAGCAGTAAGGCTCATACACAAGGACACATTTACATTTTACCTATGACTTGGATTTACTCTTCAGCCTCATATTAGAAGAAATTAAATTTCCCCCTCCCTTCTCAGGGACTGAGAGTTCTCCACAGCTCTCTCTGACAGATACCTGCCACACACTACGTTCTAGGCACTGTTAGGAGCTACCCTGGAAAACTCCATGCAGCCACTTTTTCCAGAGCTGTCATAAGAAGCTTTCACTTGCATGGGAATGGCTTTATGGGTGTCCCTGTTTTTATTTCAAAAAAGAGGGAAGCATTTTAACTTCACAGATTTTTTATGTGCTGCCATGCCTCTAATTTGCTCAGCTCATTTTGAGTTTTTTGGTTCTTAGACCCACGCTATTGCGACACAAGGCTAGTTGTAAACCATCTGGTGCATTCGAGCCAGATAGACTGTAGATCATCCAGGCAGTACAAGTTAATGGGGATTTGGAATTACAGTACTGAATTGTAAGTATTCTACCCCTAGCATGTGACCCCAAGAGAGATGTCAAAGACCAGAAATGATGTGTTTCAGTCAGGGTCCAGCTCGTGTCAAGCAGACACACACACAAACACAGACACACACACACGGACACACACACCTTCTATCAGAAACAGAAGGAACAAATAGGGCTGCACCCAGATGAGCATGATATAATGTCAACAAGATGACTGCAGAGGACGTCTTTAACATGGCTTGAACTATGAATAAATCTGTGGATTCTTCTATAATGTATGACAAGGACCATGCCTCCAGATAAATAATCATTATTACCTGGTTACACCTGAACAGAATATACAGTAGACTCATAAGGTAATGAATGTAGCACGGCAGGAAAGGTTTGGTCAGAAGGGGATGTCTACTTATTTTAATAAGGATGACTGAAAATTAGATGCATGGTTTCTTCTAAAAGAAAAAAAAATAGAACTGGCCTGACACATTCATCTGTCTGTTTCATTCTCTCACCCCACTCCCTCAACTCCCTTTAACCTACAGGGAATATTTGAAAACTGCTCCTGAGCGATACCAATGGTAGATTAATGCTTTAAAGCCCCTTAGTCATGTGAAGAGAGACTTCCTCTGACAGCAGATGATCAGGAAATCACTTACCAACCTTTGGATCTTGATTGGTTAAAGAGAGACAGCATCGGCCGGGCGCGGTGGCTCACGCCTGTAATCCCAGCACTTTGGGAGGCCGAGGCGGGTGGATCACGAGGTCAAGAGATCGAGACCATCCTGGTCAACATGGTGAAACCCCGTCTCTACTAAAAATACAAAAAATTAGCTGGGCATGGTGGCGCGTGCCTGTAATCCCAGCTACTCGGGAGGCTGAGGCGGGAGAATTGCCTGAACCCAGGAGGCGGAGGTTGCGGTGAGCCAAGATCGCGCCATTGCACTCCAGCCTGGGTAACAAGAGTGAAACTCCGTCTCAAAAAAAAGAAAAAAATGAAGAGAGACAGCATTGCCCGAGAGTAAGATTGTAAATTGTGGGCTTTGCTGTCTGGGACTCTATAGCACCTATTCTTCTTGATTAGACACGACAGTCAAACCTTAAGAAAGCAAGTTGTCATTAAGTCCTATTTTCCCTTAGTGATAGGAGATATTTGCCTTTAGGGGATCTTATTTATTTGGTAGTTTCTTTAAAGACATTTAAAAATCATTTAAGACTGTGTGCTCTCTGTTTCCTTGTCAATGGGTCATGAATTTTAACAGAGATATTTGAATCACGGCTCATTTACCTCTAGATTGTACGAGGGTCAGTGAAGGAAGTGCTTGGAAACCTTCTGTGGGGTGCATTCCATGGCAAAATACATAATCCTCTTCAGGCTTTCAGTGATGTTGTGTTTCTCATTTAAAGACTCTGGCTGAAAAGTTTCAATGTAACTGGGATCACTAGCAATCTATAGCATTTTAGAAAAATGTGTTGCCCCTGTGAATCCTCTCCTTTTAAATCAAGAGAGCCAGTTTCATGGCTAATTATCCTTGTTGACAGTAAATAAGTTGGTTAAAGTGCTACATTTTATGAAAATGTCTCCAGAGTAGATTAGTACATTGCTCACACCTCCTCTCCAATTCCAGGTGACCTGTAAAGGGGGTATGGGGAGGTTAAATATAGGAGAAGGGAACAAATTATCAAAACTAACATGGAAGTAGTTTGAAATTTTGATTCCCACTATTATTTGTTGTTATGTGATTGATTTAGGAGCATGAACCAAGAAACTGGATGACTTAATTTTACGTATTTCAATCTAGTCTATATTTTAGATGATTATAGTTAAGATAAACTGAAAGTTTTATGATCTGCTTGGATTTGATTAATTTTTTTAAAAAGCAAATGACTATCTTTTTAGCAATTAATTGATTTTACCCAAGAATATGGCAAGATGATGCCATGTCGTTTTTTTCATGGCATTCAAACTTCTGATGTCTTGTACACAGAAGCCTGTTTATGTTCTTTCTGTGTAGTTGAATGACTGTTGTATTTCACAGCAATGGGCTTTTTCTGAGTACACTGAGCTGTATGTCACTCTTAGGGGGTATCCTATCACTCTCCATCAGTAACGGATCCCACTCTCACTGCGGACGCTCTGGACAAAAAAATTGCAGAATTTGATACTGTGGAAGATCTGCTCAAGTACTTCAATCCAGAGTCATGGCAAGAAGATCTTGAGAGTGTGTATTTGGACACCCCTCATTATCGAGGAAGGTCATATCATGAGCGGAGGTCAAAAGGTAAGAGACAGAGACTTACGCATTCTTCATAAGCAGGTAGAAGTCTTAACAGTGCAGGCTGAGTTTCCCATATTCAAAGTATTTGAATCCAGAAGTCTTTGGGATTTGAGATGCCCTTTGGATTTTGGAATATGTACATTTATACTTATTGGTGCAGTAACCCTAATCCGAAAATAATCCAAACTGCAAGTGCTCCAGTGAGCGTTCCCTTTGACAATCATGTTGGTGCTCAAAAAGATTTGGATTTTGGAGCATTTCAGAGTTTAGGTTTTTTGGTGTGTGTTAAAAAATGCTTTTATTCAGATATGTAAACAACTCTTGAATATCAGTTATAAAGAAACAAACTCCATTTGAAAGCAGGCAGAAGTCTTGAATAGTTAACCAAAAAATTATACAGATACCAAAGAGGCACATAAAAATATGCTCAGTATATTAGTCATCAGTAAACTGCAAATTAAACCATGATGAGATACTGCTAAACACATTAAAACTCAAACTTGAAACTTAAATTTTTAAACTAAATTTTCAAAAATTTAATATTAAAGGATCTGACAATACCTGGTGCTGATGAGAATGTGACACAACTCCCCAATCCTCCTCTCCCTGCTATTCCTCCCCTAGCCCTCCCATCCCACCACAGGCCCCAGTGTGTGATGTTCCCCTCCATTTGTCCATGTGTTCTCATTGTTCAACTCCCACTTATGAGTGAGAACATGTGGTGTCTGGTTTTCTGTTCTTGTGTCAGTTTGCTGAGAATGATGGTTTCCACCTTCATCCATGTCCCTGCAAAGGACATGAACCCATCCTTTTTTATGACTACATAGTACTTCATGGTGTATATGAAGAAAATGTGCCACATTTTCTTTATCCAGTCTATCATTGATGGGCATTTGGGTTGGTTCCAAGTCTTTGCTAATATAAGCAGTGCTGCAGTAAACATATGTGTGCATGTGTCTTTATAATTGAATGTTTTATAATCCTTTGGGTATATACCCAGTAATGGGATTATTGGGTCAAATGGAATTTCTATTTCTAGGTCCTTGAGGAGTCTCCACACTGTCTTCCACAATGGTTGAACTAATTTACACTCCCACCAACAGTGTAAAAGTGTTCCTATTTCTCCACATCCTCTCCAGCATCTGTTGTCTCCAGATTTTTTAATGATTGCCATTCTAACTGGTGTGAGATGGTATCTCAATGTAGTTTTGATTTGCATTTCTCTGATGACCAGTGATGATGAGCATTTTTTCATATGTTTGTTGGCTACATGAATGTCTTCTTTTGAGAAGTGTCTGTTCATATCCTTTGCCCAGTTTTTTATGGCATTGTTTTTTTTTCTTGTAAATTTGTTTACATTCTTTGTAGATTCTGGTTATTAGCCCTTTGTGAGATAGGTAGATGGCAAAAAATTTTTCCCATTATGTTGGTTGCCGGAGCACTCTAATGACAGTTTCTCTTGCTGTGCAGAAGCTCTTAAGTTTAATTAGATCCCATTTGTCAATTTTGGCTTTTGTTGTCATTGCTTTTGGTGTTTTAGTCATGACGTTCTTTTTTTTTTTTTTTGAGACAGAGTTTCACTCTTGTTACCCAGGCTGGAGTGCAATGGCATGATCTTGGCTCACCGCAACCTCCACCTCCTGGGTTCAGGCAATTCTTCTGCCTCAGCCTCCTGAGTAGCTGGGATTACAGGCATACGCCACCATGCCCAGCTAATTTTTTGTATTTTTAGTGGAAACAGGGTTTCACCATGTTGACCAGGATAGTCTCGATCTCTTGACCTTGTGATCCACCCACTTCAGCCTCCCAAAGTGCTGGGATTACAGGCTTGAGCCACTGCACCCAGCCTGAAGTTCTTACACATGCCTGAATGATATTGCCTAGGTTTTCTTCAAGGGTTTTTAAGGTGTTAGGTCTTATATTTAAATCTTTAATCCATCTGGAGTTAATTTTCATTTCAGGTGTAAGGTAGGAATCCAGTTTCAGCTTTCTGCATATGGCTAGCCAGTTTTCTCAACACCATTTATTAAATAGGGAATCCTTTCCCCATTTCTTGCTTTTGTCAGGCTTGTCAAATATCAGATGGTTATAGATGTGTGGCATTACTTCTGAGGCCCTCTTCTGCTCCATTGGTCTATATCTCTGTTTTGATAACAATACCAAGCTTTTTTAATTACTGTAGCTTTGTAGTATAGTTTAAAGTCAGATAGTGTGATGCCTCCAGCTTTGTTCTTTTTGCTTAGGATTATCTTGGCTATGCAGGCTCTCTTTTTGTTCCATATGAAATTTAAAGGTTGGGTTTTTTTTTTCCAATTCTGTGAAGAAAGTTAATGGTAGCTTGAGGGGATAGCATTGAATCTATAAATTACTTTGGGTAGTATTGTCATTTTCATGATATTGATTCTTCCTAACCATAAGCTTGGAATGTTTTTCCATCTGATTTTGTTCTCTCTTATTTCCTTGAGCAGTGGTTTGTAGTTCTCCTTGAAGAGGTCCTTCACATCCTTGTTAGTTGTATTCTTAGGTATTTTATTCTCTTTGTAGCAATTGTGAATGGGAGTTCACTCATGATTTGGCTCTCTGTTTGTCTGTTACTGGTGTATCGGAATGCTTATGATTTTTGCACATTGATTTTGTATCCTGAGACTTTGCTGAAGTTGCTTATCAGCTTAAGGAGATTTTGTGCTGAGACAATGGGGTCTTCTAAATATACAATCATGTCATCTGCAAATAGAGACAATTTGAATTCCTCTTTTCCTAATTGAATACCCTTTATTTCTTTTTCTTGCCCGCTTACCCTAGCCAGGACTTCCAATACTATGTTGAATAGGAGTGGGAAGAGAGGGCATCCTTGTTTTGTGCCAGATTTCAAAGGGAATGCTTCCACTTCTTTTGTAAAGCCTACCTTGTCCCTTGTTCTGTCCCTGTGATGTCTGCCTACCCTCTAACCTGGTAAGGTTAGGAGCACTTAGGACACCACGTTACTTTGTATGTCCTACTACTGCAGTGTTACCGTACTTTTGGGTTTCCTCTAAGAGGAACTGGAATCCCAGTCCCTCCTGTGGTTCTCCACTCTGGCTGAATATTAATTCACTGGGGGAGCTTGGAAAACCTACAGATGCCTAGTCCCACCCAGACACACTGACTCAGAATCTCCGTGTGGTGAGACTGGGGTGTTTATTGACATCATTTATGGTTCCTAGGAGAGTGATCCTTAGAGACAGCCAGTGTCAAGAACCACTACTCTAGAGATTGTTCACCCTATAGCTGCAGCACTTGGAATAGTCTCTGACACATTTTAGATGCTCAATTAATGTTTGTGGAATTGAAGATATTAATAATCCAGTGTTAGTATATTTCTAAAGTTTATAAAATTCACCTCGTAGACTGGAGAGGGTAGCTTTGCTAAAAATATCTTTGGTTACTGAAACAACCTTGCAGGAGCATTCAAGGTGACACACTACTTGATGTTTGTGACAAAGTAAACATTGTCTCCTTCCCCTGCTGGCTTAAGTCCCATTTCTTAATCTCTTCTTGTTTAAAATGGCCCTAAGGCGATTTTGTACCATTTCATTTAACCCTGCCAAGTCACCACTGTCTTTGCTCTTGTAAATGTGCTGATTTAATTGTTTATCATTCCACTGACGCTGATTCACCTACACATATCACAAAAACAAGGGAAGTCAGATTTAATATTTCAGCTGGTATTTTCTGCTTTGATAACATAAAAATACAAATTCATGGCTTGTATCTTGATCTGTGAGGAAGGGAGAAGTAATAAAGAGTGAAAACAGGAAAATAGCTATGGATAATGGAAGTCCATGGAGTATCCAATAAACCTTTGCCTCTACAGGAGCTCCATAAGTCTCCTATCAGTATAATGATTTCTTAATGATGTTGTGCAGAAACAAGCTTGTCATTTGTGAATAACTTTTGCGCATCTATTCTTCTGATTTGTCCAGACAGATGGAAAGTAGCATTTTTCATGATTGCAAGGAGTGGGATTCTAAGATGACATTTGAACAAGGAGCGGGATTCTAAGATGACATTTGAATGTGAATATACAAAACACAGGGTTTTATGAACTCTAGAATAAAATGCAGAGACACTGAGTAAAGAATTGATAATGAATCAGGAACAATTAAAATATGAAGGTTCATCTTTTACAATTAAATGGTATGTTTTGCTTCTTTGTATTTAGGGGAAGGGAGGTGAGGTGGTAAGCGAGCCTTTTGTTCTCTTCAAGAAGAGAGTTGAAAACAGAGAAGGCAAAGGGACAGTAAAAGTTTGTTGAGAAAATGGAAAGGAGACACAAAATGACCAAATATCGAAACCAGGATGTCAAAGCAATAACGTCTACATCTTTTAAATTCACAAGTAATAGATAAGCTCAAACTTGTCAGTAAAAGCTTCTGGACTGAAGATAATATAACAAGTTAATATATTCAACTTTCAGTTTCCTAGGAGGTAATGGAGAAAAGGGTAGCATATATAATTGAAATCTGTAGATAACTCCAGTTCCAAACCCAATTTTTGCCAATAATTTCAAACTCATGCTTTTAACCTCAAAGCTGCCCAGAAGTTAATTTTTAAAAATGAATGTTTTAAGTTCGAGTTGCATTTACTTTTTATGGTAGACATACTAACCAGTGTAGGAAGTGTGCATAAAATTAGGTGAAACTGTATGGCCGTTCTTTCTATGAGCTACATAAATACTCCTGAAATTGCCGCATTACCACTGCAGCTTAACCGAAACTAAACCGCAATCCATTTTAAACATATGCCGATGAAGTTAAGGACAATGTGTAATTATTCCAGTTCATAGCATAAAATTCAACATTTCTAAATCCAGAAATGATCAGCCCTGACTGGACATTAACTGAGAGATTTATGGAGCTAAACAAT
This sequence comes from Leontopithecus rosalia, assembly GCA_028533165.1. NCBI lineage: Eukaryota > Metazoa > Chordata > Mammalia > Primates > Cebidae > Leontopithecus > Leontopithecus rosalia. The sequence continues at coordinate 1,597,733 of CM052657.1, read as the reverse complement.
GTAAGTAAGATCTGTTATTTTGCTTATTCCAGGAGAACTTGACTTTCCAGAATGATAGGTGTTTGCCAAAGAAAAATCCAAGACGTAATAGCAAGGAGTGCAACCTGTTTTCAAAGCTTGTGTTGTGATTAAAATATGAACAAAATTACTGGGGCACTACAAATTAATAGTTTTAACTATGAATTAAATTACATTATTCTCCAAAAAGTAATCATTTCTAGATACATATGCTAAAATTCATACATACTCCTCTTTTAAAAAGTGTTTTAGGCCCGATGCAGTGGCTCACTCCTGTGATCCCAACATTTTGGGTGGCCGAGGCAGGCAGATTGCTTGAGCCCAGGAGTTTGAGACCAGCCTAGGCAACATGGTGAGATCGGGCATGGATTGTATGCCTGTAGTCCCAGCTACTCGGGAGGCTGAGATGGGAGGGTCCCAGAGCCCACGGAGTTCAAGGTCGCCATGGGCTGTGATTGCACCACTGCACTGCAGCCTGGTCAACAGACTGAGACCCTATCTCAAAAAAAAAAGGTATTTGAATATTGAATGCAATAAATATCTTGATATTAAATTAATTCCAAATGATGATGTTTGAAATATGTGATGTTTGTACTCTGGATGGTTAGATGTTATAACTTTGGAACAGTTACCAACATATTTCCAAGGATCTAATACAAGTTCTGTTATTTTCTCCATGACATTTTGCTCTAAGATCTAAAACACTTGACTCTAATTTGGAAATTATTTATAGGTAAATAGCTAGCATAAGAAACGGAGAAATAAATGAAATAAATGTTTTATATCAATATGTTTTAATTGGTTCTGAATTCTCTTAGGTCAGAATACCTTCTTTTAAAAAACAATTTATTGCTTTTTTTGGTCATGCCTCTGCATGCTAAACAGGACAGAAGTTTTTGGTTTTTCAAAAATGATTCCAAATGTAGGAAATTACTCCAAATACTAAACTTTTCTGATACCATTTACCCAGAAATTTTCTAACACCATTTTGCTCATTGGATGTTTTTTCTGCTAAGCTTTTCTTTTAAAGACTTTTGCCACTGTTTATGACTCGTATGATTTATAAGTATCTAGATGCCCCACTTACTCTGCCAGGCAAGCATTCATAAAAATCATATTGTTGTTTCTCATGTTGTGTATGTCTATAGAGCACACACCCGAAATGTTTTAAGATAATCTCCGCCGTGAGACAAGGACACTTTCAGTTGTTCTTCCCCCTGGTGCCTGTGCCTCCTCTGGTTTTCTCCTAGATGTGTTTGTCCGTCTTCGTGGATGTTCTAACCCCACTCCCATCTTCAGTTATTCCACTCATCCGGGCATGTGTCTTCTGCTATGATTTAAGTTTCCCTAGGCCTCCCAGGCAATGCATAACTGTGAGGCCATTATACATCTTTTCTTTATAAACTACCCAGCCTCAGGTATTCCTTTATCACAGTATAAGAATGAACTGATACACTTGAGAAGGATAATGTTGTCTGATGTAATCGAACTGAACACACCTGATCATTGGCTTTTTATATTCAGTTAAGGTAGGCATGACCTTCCATTCCTCAGTAATCACAACTGCAGGATCTCAGTTCCTTCTAGTTGTAGGTGCTTCTGATTTAAACTTCCTTCTTTGATCTGTGCTACTTACTTAAACAGTAATAACAGCATACCTACTGAGAGCTGGGGTTTAGACCTGCACTTCAAACACTCAGAACTCATCAAATCTTAACACATTTCTTGGCAGGAACTACTGTGATTCCCATTTTGCATGGAAAAAGAAAACAATTCAGCAAGTTTCTGTGAGAGCTTAAAAATAGGGAATCATGACATGAACCTGGCCTTGTTGGCTGCAAAGCTCATGCTGTGGGCAACTCAATGGTGTTTAAAGCTCAGGGATTCATAGTCTAGTAAATGCGAAGAAGAAATTGTAAGACCTTTATCTCCTAACTTGTTTTTTAAAATGTTTCATTTCGTAGCTATACTTCATACATCACCCCAGGTCATGAATTCCCGGGTTCAGAGAATCGCTTTATGATGATGTCACTGCTTTCAAGTCTAGTTCAGTGCCTTCCCGATATTCATGCAGCCATCATTGATTTTCCAGCACTATGTGCCAAATGTCTGCTTATGTTCAGTGGCTTTAGATAAGTCACTTAACTCCTCTGGAACTCAGTTTCTACGTCTATCCAGTGGGAATTATAATATCTAAGATGAGGATTTTCTGTGAGAATTCAGTGAAATTTGAGTTTGGGAAAGCATCTCACACAGTGCTGGACACATAGTAGTTGCTCAGTAAATTTTCATTCACTCATTGCTTCACAATGTTTTCAAACCTTGAAAATCAGGAATTGTCTGATTGAGAACCTTTTACTGTGATGTAGATTAATTTGTGTTTAACTGGTGATAAATGTTTTCATTCTAAGTGGTTAACCCCACATGTGGAGTCATAAAATTCAGTGTCTTTCATAATTTTAATTTTAAAGTATCCTGATAGTCCCTCCTTAAAACTTATAGAATAATTGTTCTTTCCAGATTTTTTTGCACTTTCACATCGGGACTGAAATGTGAAAACAGTTTTTATAATTATGTGCTGATTTATAGAAGAGGGAATGTGAAAATCACGGTGAGATTGTAACGTTCATAAAGATGAAGACTCCTCCTGGCGAATTTATGAACCTTGAGAAAGGCTGAGAGCCCCTGGTTGCTTGGTACAAAAATACTACAGTTATTCCTGTAATCCCCTCACCTCCCACGTCATCCCAAAGCCTCATAAACCTAGTGCTGCAACGTTGGTAGAATGTTCACACGTTTAATAACAGATCGTGGCACTGTCCCCCACTTGGCAAAGGCAATGCTCCTTAGCACCTTGATGCTTGCATCTGAGAACCAGTCTTCTCAAGGCTGTGCTCTGCCCTGTGTACTGCTCCTCCTGTATTCCACGAGTCTTAGTGCCAGTCATCTTCCTCATTGGCATCATGCGTCATCCTTGGCGGGGCTGGTTCTAGAACCCTAGTTTCTTAATTCTAACCCAACACTTTCCCACTACACAACATCTTAGACCGGTCTGGAGATAAGATCCAAACATTCAACATGTAAAGTATTAGTACTGCTCTGTGCATTCCTGAAAAATAGCTGGAATGGTTTCTGCCTTTCTCTGTGATAAAATACTAAACTGAAAAATCTATCGTTTATTTGATTCATTCAGCCGGTAATTATTGAGTCTCTGTTTCTTGCAAATGGAATCTGGCACAAAGACAATGTTGTGCTTCCTTCGGCAGCACCTTGCTCCTGATTGTTGAAATCAAATGGTTTTAGAATGAGCTTGAATGAGCTGCATGTGGTCCTTACACTAGGGGCAAAGTACTGGAAGAGAAGAGATAAAAAGATATTTGCTCTCTACCGGCAACAACTTTTTTAGTTCAGTGGAAGAGAAGCACCTGAACACAGATGCTTCTTAACTTCTGATGGGCTTACATCCCAATAAACACATTGTAAGTAGAAAATATAGGTAAGTCAAAACCACGTTTCCTACACATAGCCTACTGAACTTCGAGCTTAGCCTAGCCTACCTTAAACATGTTCATAACACTTAAATCAGCCTACAGCTGGACAAAATTATCTAACACAAGGCCCATTTTAGAATAAAGGTTTAATGGCCCATGTAATTTATTGAATACACTACTGAAAGCGAAAAACAGAATGGTTTTATGGGTGCTCACATTAACATATGCAGCTGAAAGTACCATCAAAAAGGCAAGCAGCCATGTTGAACCATTGTAAGTTGGACCCTCTATACAGAAAACACAGCAAGGTCTATGAAATAAGCACTGTGACAGGGCAGGAAAAGTGTGGAGAAGAGAAGTGATCATAGGAGAGGGAGGATGAATATGCCTTTCAACTCAAGCTCTAGAAGATTAAAATGATTTAGCTGAGCAAGCTGAGACGCCAGAGAAAGCAAAACAGGACAAGAGCATGGTGTTCAAAACCAGCACGGCCCTACTTTAAGTGCCCACTCTCCAGATCCCGTCACCATGCGCTGAATACGCACTGGTGTGCAGGCTGCTGCTGCATGCCTACTAGGAGTTTATAAAGAATTTTAGCATTATCAAGGCTAGACCTTATAACAACAACAATAAAATGATTACCAGTGCCAACATGGTGAAATCCCGTCTCTACTAAAAATACAAAAATTAGGGGCATATGGTGCATACCTGTAGTCCCCTACTCAGGAGGCTGAGGCAGAAGAATTGCTTCAACCCAGGAGGCAGAAGTTACAGTGAGCTTAGATTGCACCACTGTACTCCATCCTGGGTGACAGAGTGAGACTCTGTCCCATAAAAAACCAACCAACAAAAAGATTACTGGCTATCTACAAGGATATGCAGCAGTTTAATTGGATTCTCTGTCAGAATAAAGATTGATGAATGACCAGCACCGTGAAAGCCAACGGATAACTTGATGTTTAGAGGCTAACTCAAGGAAACCAGCCTCTTGTTGACCAAAACAAGCAGTAAATTATTGTGCATGGGGAGAACAAAGATGCTTTCCCGTGTGCAAAGTGAGGAGATTATTTTGTTTGACGATAAGTTTTTGTATTCACAAAAACAGACTTACCTTTACGTGCCTTGATTTTGACCCAGGAAGGCACATTTTAGACTTTTGTCCACTAGAACATGTAACTTACATAAAATAAAAAATATGTTTCACTTTTAGTAAGGAATAGATTTTTAAATTTAAATATTCTTAAGCTGATCACCCACCCATGTTGTGCTTGCCAAGTATATGAAATATTATATTGGTTTTATTTGTCCTACAGAAGCTAGAATCTGTAGGATTCTGGCATTTGTTCCCACTGAGGACAAATCATTGCTATCAATCCATTCAGTTCCTAGATGAGGCAAGAAAGGATTCAAGGAAAACTGAGAACAAAATGAAGAGTGTGCGTTGGCCAACGTCCTCTCAGTCCAGATAAAAGATGAAATGTTATATTGCAATACCAAAGACAAAAGTAGACTGTGAACAGCTGTCTGGTTTATTATTCAGAACTGAATAGATGGATGAGCATACACAGGAGCTCATGCTTGGGTATGTGTAATCGATGACATTGTGAACGTGACAGGTTAGTGCCTATGGAGGCACCGAGGAAGCTGGCTCATTTGCACAGCAAGTGGTCCTATGGTGGGAAGATTCCAACATGGCTTGTGGAAGCTGCCCTCTGAACACTTGTGAGCTCTTCACAGTGGGCTCATATGTGCAAGAGGCATGAAGAAGCCTGGATTCAAACTCTGGGTCTACCACTGACTGGTTGTGTGGCAGTGGACAAGTCTTTTTCCCCCTTAACTTTTCAAAGGCTCAGTTTCCTCAACTGCAAAAGTAAGAGTTATGATTGTATGTAATGCATACCATTTATGGGTATTTCAGGCACTTGTGAACACAGCACCAGGCACTTAGTAGTCTAGATGGCCGGGATCAAAAAGAACAGGTTGACTCTCCTTCCTCCAACCCCTAATATTAGGAACTGTAATGTCCAATCCAGAGCTCAGATTCCAGAATTCTTATTAAATCCCAAAGCACCTCTGTGATTAGGCTGCGCCTAGAGGCAGGGGCTGCATGAGGAAGGGTGCTCCCCTGTGCACTGTGCAGCATATCACACTTGACCAGCATATCCAGAGAAAGTCTCTGAGGACGGGAGTCTTCTCAGCCATTCCAGAAAACTGCCAGTAGGAGACCCAAAAAACATGACTGATGCCAAAGAGCCTTGATAAAGCAAGACGAACATTCAAAATGACAGAGAAAGAAGGATTATTCCATGATGTAGACCGGGATGGAATAAGGGATGTTAGATGAAATTAGTGGGCCCTTGAATTAAACTCGTAGCATTCTTGCTGCTCTGAAATGTTCGGCTATAGGGACTGATGCAAGAATGGAAAGGGCAGACCCTTTCCCTGGGTTGACACCGCATGGCCTGTCTCCCTCCAGAATTCTCCTTCTAACCCAAGCACCAGAAACCTTAATTGCTGCCCAGCCTCTGTCTGGCTCCCTGCTCTGCTGCACTGGCTAATCAGTCTTCTTTGACTGGAAACTCAGTGTCCCCTGCAGAAAGTCTGCAATCACGCTTTGAAGTTGTTGGCATGCAGCCAGAACAACCTTTTAGTTCTAATTCTAAATAGAGTGCCTTGGTGGTACCAGTCGCCTGATATGCAGGGCTGGTGGGTTCTACAGCAGTCACGCTGGGCCATAGTTCTTAGTGACATTCATGAATTGATGCATAAAACTGACAGAATTGTGACTCTCATGGTGAGTAGGAAATGGAAGTAACCAATGGTAGTCCGAAAGTTAGACGATATGAGGGGTTTGGTTTGCAATAGAATCGGGCTTACGTGCCTTCGGGTTTGTGGAGGGCACTTTGGAGTTTTGTGGAATTCCCATGGGGAAGTGCTGTACTTTGGCTTGGGTGTCTTCTGAAGATAAGGATGAGGCCATTTACCACCCAGCCCCAGTTCAACATCCCACAGGAAAGTCCAATACAGCCCTCACAACACCAGTCTTCTTTCTTCAACTAATGGCTTCTGACCATCCCTCTGTTCTTCTTAAAGTGACAGAGACTGTGGGGCAAAAGGGAGAAAGCCTTCAAATCCAGTTTTACCATTTATTGTTAACTCTGAGTAAGTAATACCCACTTCAGATAGGTGGGGTGGTTGTATCTGTAAGGTGCGTAGCAGAGGACTGAGCTACAGCAGAGACGCTGCTGCTTCCTGCGTCCTGTCCTCTCTGCCTTCCCACTCACCACGATCCCTTGTTGCTAATTGCACCTCTTTAGTCCTCCGTGTTAGACAAACATCTTCCCATTATCACAGGCAGCAGATTTGGCGCTCTTCGTCAGCCTTGTCCGGAAGCCCAGGAACGCACAGGCCGGCATCAGTATTTATCTCAAGGTGACACTTGTAATGGATGCTTGCTGCACTTCTTAATCCATTTATGTAATCCTTTCTGCTTTGCTTGCAGTTACTTACGGTGCTTCAGCTGCAATAAAATGGTTCCTTTCCCAAGACAGAGTTCATTCAATTTAAATCTGGATTGATTAGAGCTAAAGTTATGACATGACTTTACAAAGGAAGAAAAAAACAGCAATAAATTATGCACAGTGATTATTTGGCATTTATTCAGTTCCCACAGTATCCTGGGCTCAGCATATAGCAACTGGGGATAAATCCCTGCCCTTGAGAATCAAAGCACAGTTGTAGGTATAAAAAGACAAGTGGGGATGCATTTCATGGACTCACGGTCCATGCTCGTCCCTGCAGTTTTCCTTAGATGCATTCCACTGGTGTTGTCCTTGGCTTTTGACCTCTACTCCCAAAGGCTTCTTTTTTCCTGCTCCTTAAGCAGATTTGGTTTCAGCCTAAGACATTTACTGCAGCTTGATTTTAGGGTGAGCATGATGATATCTGCCTAACATTCATGGGATTCCTCCTGTGGCGGCCTGATGCACACAGGGCGTGCATTAGGAAATGGTGGTGGGTCCCGTGCAGGCAGAAGGACTTGCTTCTGTGTCCATGTGAAAAGATATTCATCTATGTGTGTACCAATAAGAGCGTTTCCTGCCAAATGGATGGATGATTGGATGGACTTCGAGAACACTGAACCAAATCTAATTTATGTAACACAATAATACAAATTCAATTCAAGTAATTTAGGACTTAGCTTTGAAAATAGAGTGGTGCTTTTGGTTCGTAGAAGTCCCACTAACTATATCCCTTGATAATCATTTGTATAAAATAACATCCAAAGAACAAAAACAAAGAGGGAGAAAGACCTAATATATTTTTTAATGTTGTTCATTTGGCTTTAAAGGAAAAGAATGTCAGAGGGGGAGATTCAAATGAATCAAGATGAATAAGAATAGCTGGCATTGAGTGCCAGGCATGTTACATTCGGTTCTTCAAATGATGAGGAAGCAGAAGTTCAGAGCCGTTAAATAACTTCCCAACTGCAAGGAAGCACAGCCATGACGTCATGGAAGGAAGCTGTGACTTTACGGCAGTTCCCAGGCACGTAACCACCGTGCTGTACTGCCATCTAGGACCCAATGCACACATGTACACTGTATCCATGAAAAAAAGTCATTTTCTCTCACATGTTGGTTAACTTTGAAGTTGCAGATAAAACAAAAATCCTTTTCTTTATTACATTTGCATGTGAAATTCCACTGCCAGGTAAATATAATACAGTGATTGTCCCTAATGTGTCCTAGATACAATTTGAATTACATTTAAGTAATGGCTTAGAGTCCGGATGTATTTAGAATGAAAAAGCAATTTATTTTGTCGTTTTGAAGATAAAAGCAATTATTTTAATTGACCAAGTGTTTCATTTTCTTTCCTCAGAAATTTTTTTGCATAAAAAAAGATGAAAGGAAATTTACACACAGATTTTAGCCAAGGTTTTGTTTTTGTTTTGTTGTTGTTGTTATTTTTGAAGGGTAGGTAGGATCAAGAGAGAAATTCGGTCTTTTACTTTAAGTTCCAGCAGTCGAGAGCCTGAGGACGGACTCAATTCCAGGGTTAACGTTGTCCTCGCAGAATCCTGCCACGCGTTCCCGGAAACACACGCCGAGCAATTGTGCTTACAGTTGTGTGTTTGCTTACACGCTGTGTATCTGCTTTCAGTTAACCTGGACAGGCTCAATGATGATGTCAAGCGTTACAGTTGCACTCCCAGGAATTACTCGGTCAATATAAGAGAAGAGCTGAAGCTGACCAACGTGGTCTTCTTTCCACGCTGCCTCCTCGTGCAGCGCTGTGGAGGAAACTGTGGCTGTGGAACTGCCAACTGGAGGCCCTGCACGTGTAATTCAGGGAAAACTGTGAAAAAGTATCATGAGGTATGTCATTCTCAGATTTCTTACTGCGATGCCTTATCTATAGGATTCAGGAGGACAGGGCCATTGCATACAGTTGTTCAGGCTGATCACTGCACAAGGGCTCCCAGCCAGGGTGTGATTAGAAGCTGAAATTCTGCCCACACTAGGTTTTCCAAGTCAAGTTTGACGAAGGCACTGTTTTTTCTAAATTGAACAATACACCATGTGAATCAACAACAGCCTTGTTAGAATATATAATCAAATGTGCGATACAGTAATTTCAGAGCTTACTTGGTCTCCTTGTAGAAAGACAGAGAGGGAAAAAAAAGAAATATGATGTTATTCATTTACAGGATGTGACTGCAAAAACTAATAAGCAAAACCTTAATTCAATTATATTATTTAATAAATTTGAAACAATAAAGATAGAAAAACATAAATTGCCAAAGAGTATTTTATTTTCTAAATATGAAGTGTGTTTCAACTGGAAATGCTCATTTTATCCTAACAACTACAAGTGCTACTCCGGGAATCAGCTCTTGGATTATGCAAAAATAAAAGTAAATATAAGAATATAGGAGGAACGGCCGAGCGCGGTGGCTCACGCCTGTAATCCCAGCACTTTGGGAGGCCGAGGCAGGTGGATCACGAGGTCAAGAGATTGAGAGCATCCTGGTCAACATGGTGAAACCCCGTCTCTACTAAAGATACAAAAATTAGCTGGGCATGGTGGTGCGCGCCTGTAATCCCAGCTACTCAGGAGGCTGAGGCAGGAGAATTGCCTGAACCCAGGAGGCGGTGGTTGCGGTGAGCCGAGATCGCGCCATTGCACTCTAGCCTGGGTAACAAGAGCGAAACTCCGTCTCAAAAAAAATATATATATATATAGGAGGAACAAAGACATAAAGAGCATGGCAACCTTAATAATAGTAATAATAGCGTTTATTGCTTAACAAACACTATTGTAAGTAATCATTTGCTCATTTAGCATCCCATCACCGATATTGTAAAAATGTTGCTATTTTCATTCTTCTTTTTATAGATAAGTCAACTAAAGTCCTAGGCGAATCATAAGTTGGCCAGCACAGCATGGTCAGTAAATCACAGAGCCAGGACTCCAACTGCAGTCCACTGGCTCCAGGGTCTGTTTTTCCCATCACTGGTAATATATAACACTTTATTGAGGCTGAAGGGTAGAGTAGACTGAAGAGGAGGTAGAGCTATTCCCTGACATAGACAGCAGCTCTAATTGCTTTATGATTGTGGGAACACGTGCAAGTCACTAAAGTTTAGAGACTGGGTTTTCACATATGTGAAATGGGACTGAGAAATTAATATACCAGATAACCCCTTCCAGTGTTGCTCTGAGGTTCACATAAAACGATGCATATGAAATGTATTTTGCAAGATGTTAAGCATCATGCAGAAATATGTTTTAAAATATACGCTAAAGTATAAAGCAAACATTATCGTTAGGAATTACTGTTTGAGTTGCTCTCCATCAATGGCCACAGCAATCCCATTACTGGGTATATACCCGAAGGATTATGAACCATTCTGCTATAAAGACACATACACACATAAGTTTATTGCATCACTGTTTACAACAGTAAAGACTTAGAACCAACCCAAATGCCCACCAGTGATAGACTGGATAATGAAAATGCGGCCCATATATACCATGGACTACTATGCAGCCATAAAAAAGGATGAGTTCATGTCCTTTGCAGGGACATGGATGAAGCTGGAAGCCATCATTCTCAGCAAACTAACACAGGAACAGAAAACCAAACACTGCATGTTCTCACTCATAAGTGGGAGTTGAACAATGAGAAAACATGGTCACAGAGAAGGGAACATCACACACTGGGGCCTGTCGGTGGGTGGGGAGCTAGGAGAGGAATAGCATTAGGAGAAATACCTAATATACATGACGAGTTGATGGGTGCAGAAACCACCATGACACGTGTATACCTATGTAACACCTGCACATTCTGCAC
>CM052657.1:1553496-1586764 GCA_028533165.1 Leontopithecus rosalia | reverse complement strand
CACTCATAGGCGGGTGATGAACAATGAGAACACATGGACACAGGGAAGGGAGCACCACACACTGAGGTCTATTGGGGGAAATAGGGGAGGGACAGCGGGGGGGGGGGGGAGCGGGGGAGGGATGGCATGGGGAGAAATGCCAAATATGGGTGAGGGGGCAGAAGGCAGCAAAACACACTGCCACGTGTGTACCTATGCAACTATCTTGCATGTTCTGCACATGTACCGCAAAACCTAAAATGCAATAAAAATTTAAAAAAAAAAAAAAAGAAATAGATACTTCTCTCTAAATAAAATCTCCAGCTTTGTCAAACTGGCTTTTGGAGGCTTCTGTTGTTTTGTTTGGGTTTTGATTTTTATTCTGAAAACAATACAAAAGTCATAATAAGGTAGGAGGTTACTTCTGGATTAAACAAAAATAAGTATGTAATAATTGCTATTTTCAACTTGGAAATGTAGGAAGTTGTGCCACAATGACCATACTTACTTCAGACAGGGAAACATTATTTCAGACTTACATGAACATATTTTCTTAGTCATAACAATTGCTTACTCCACCCCACTGTTTTCAAAAAAAAATGTTCTCATATCTAGAGAATGCTATCATCTGTGTTCATTGTGTTTTATTTTTGTATGAACTGATGAACTCTAGATTGGATGTTGTCCTTCACTTCGAAGAACCTGAATTTTATAACCTTTAATCATACGCTGAGGATAAATAGCAGTCAGGTTATAGTTTAAATAATTTAGGAAGTGACAAGGTCTCTACCTAGTAGTAACTGTGAGGAAGAACGTTCAAGGTCAGGCCTTTGATGTATTTGTGGAGTGCTTTATTTTTATCTTTACGCTCAGAAGTTTTAGCTTGATTTTAAAAATTACTTATCGTGGGAACGGCAGAGTGAACCGTACACCCCTAAAGAGCCTTACCTCCCAGCCAGTTAGTTCTGAAGAACACTGAAGGCCTGGCTATCGTCCTCCTCTTAGTTCCTTTCTTATCTCTCCACACAGTAACCATTACCTGCAAATTTCTGTTCTCAGTTAACGTGGAAAGGGGAAAACTCTTGATCTCTTGGTTCAGTCTCATGAATGGGTCTAAAACATTGGCATCCTTCAAAACCGTATCTAAGCATCTTTTAAAGATATGTGTCATAATATTTTTACTTCTAGAACTCTGCAGAGCTCTATAAAATCACTCTGCCAAGTGCTGGACAAAAGGAAAAATAAGCATCCATCACCAGCCAGTAACTGAGTACCTGAAACAAATACTCCTGTCATATGCCCGAGACTCTTGAAATACCCTTGAGATGTGTCACAATTATCAGTTCCAAGTGCCCTGTGGAAAATAGCAAAAGGCTTATTCCATTTCCAGAAGGGGGGTTGCTTGAGCCTAGTCTCTTTAGGGAAAAATTCTAGTCCTTTAATCTTCGAGTTCTGTGTCTGTATTCTTACCTCTGAGAAATGAGAAACCGGTTTCCCCAGCTCATGGTTGCAACTGATGAGATGTGAAATGAGTTTCTGTGGGAGACGAGCTCCCTTAAAGGGGTAATGAGACCTTGTCACATAACAGGCTTCTGTGATTCTCCACAAATATTTCAGTGCTTAACATTAAGAAGTTTAAATCTAGGAAACTAGAAAGCTCCTAATGAAGCTAATATCACTGCTTTTTTCACAGGTCATATTAGTTCTCCTGTAAAGTTTTGAGCAGTTTTCACTGTGCAGTAAAATGTGACTATCTTTATTATTTCTTGCTCTCAAAAGTTTGTAGGTCCCTTGTTAAAGGATTTTTCCTCTTTCTTAATCATTGTTCTGTGCTTCTTGGAATATATTACATATACGGGAGGAAAAATACCTTTTCTTCTACCTGTCTTGGGTTCATGGCTGAGCCACCATAACAAAAGACAAAATAACAAAAGAAAAGCATACTCGCTTATTGAATATGTTTTACGTGCCACGGAGGCCTTGCTAAGGAAGAAAAGACCCCCAAAATCAGTTCAACCTGAGAATTTTTTACAGTAGGTTTGATAAAGTGTGGATAGTTGTGGAGAAATATGATAGGGCAGAATATGACCTAATGGTGATAAGCTGGAGAAAATTAGCAAGGTCCATTGGTTCAGATTCTTTTTTGTTCTACCTTTGTCTTTGGAAATAAAGATTCTTAGGCCAGGAGCAGTGGCTCATGCCTGTAATCCCACCGTTTTGAGAGGCCAAGGTGGGATGATCTTTTGAGGCTACGAGTTCGAGATCAGCCTGGCCAACATAGCAAGACCCCCATCTCTACAAAAAAAAAAAAAGGAATTTTCTTTTAAGTAGCCAAGTGTGGAGACATGTGCCTGTGGTCTGAGCTAAGAACTGCTTGAGCCCAGGAGTTCAAGGTTGCAGCAACTCATGATGACACCACTGTACTCCAGCCTCAGTGGCAAGGTGAGACACACATAAAAAAAAAGACGGGGGGAGATTCTTCTTTCTTCTAACAGCAGCATTGCTCGCATGAGGGTCTTATGACTTGCTACATGGGAAGATCGGAAAATCCTAGGTTTTATGACCTACTTCAGGATAGAGTGTGAAGGGAAGGTCAGAGTGATCTGCTTTTCTTGTTTTCTCAAATTCCTTCAGCTTCAAACATTTGGGAATACAGTGTCCTGAGCCCCATCATACGATATAAAAGATACTTTGGTAGTGATTTCTGTAAAGGGAGGATTCCAGAAAACAAAGTATTGTGTAGACAATTAGAAGATACTATTATTTTATTTCTCTTCTTCTCTTTATAGTGTGTAATGAAGGAACAGGATATTCCCTAAAAATGTAGTTATCTATTATTAATACTCATTGTTTTCCACGATTCGGTGCCCTGGCTGCATCCATTCAGTCATTAGCCAAAACCATGCGAAGCATCAGAGAGATACAGATAGTTAATTTTCTCTGTCCTTCCTCTCATGATTTTGTCGGGACGCTTGACATAACCACCCGCACTGTCTAGTGGAAGTTTCTCCGGTGATAGGAATAACCTGTATTTGGACTGTGCCATGTGGTAGTCACTAGCAACCTGTGGCTATTGGACACTTGAAGTGTGTGCAGCACAAATAGAAATTAAATTTTTATTGTATTTAGTTTTAAATAATTGAAAATTAAATCACCACACAAGGCTGTGGCTACCTTGACAAATGGCACAAGCCTAGACCCATCTCTGATTCCAGCACATTTATAGCATCTAGAATCATTTACGTCTATGACTTTAGAGGATTCTTCTTATTTAATGTAGAACTTTGTATTAAACATTTGCATTTCGTCACAGTTTAAGAGTTAGGAGATGTAGTAATAAATAGGTACAGATTATCTTCAACTCGATGGTTAGATTTGTATTTTTTGACTTTTCAGTGGGTTAATTGGGGTTTTACTGCATTCACAATTTAAGATATTTTTAGCCTCCAATGGGTTTATCAGGATATAGCCCCATCATAAATAAAGGAGCATGTGTATTTATTCACAAAACATCAGATCAGAGCACTACACTGTTGACCTTCAGATTTGAGGTAACAGAATAGTACTTTGTTTTTACCTTTGAAATGTCTGTTATTGAAAACAACTTACCTAAAATTTTAAATTGAGACCAAAGAAACAAAAAAAGAAATTCTGTGCAAGAAGTATTTATTCTCTAGCAATAGGGAGGGAGTTTTTGGGGTCATGATTATACCTAACCATAGCAGAAGTCAAGAAAGTCTCTTTTCTATTATTTTTTTCTAGAAACCGCATAGCTATAACTTGTACAGTCTCTCTGCCTCTTGTCCTTTCTCCACCTTGGAGTGAGACCATGAGGCCTTTCCTGTGGTGTTTTCCTACCAAGAGAGGGCCATAGAGCAGAAAAATTGCAGAACTAGAAAAGATGTGAGTTCTGGTTCCAGTTCCGCCACATGGAGCGGCAATGAGGACCAGCCACTTACAGCTTCCCAAGGCCTCAGGTTTCCTCACTTAATCCCCGTAATAACCTACAATTTTGAGTTCCCAGGGAAACCTGAAATTAATCACTTTCATTATCTGTTGTTACACTTCGTCCTGCCCCCAAAATCTCATCTTACTGAAATTGTGTAAAGAATAAAAACAAATTGGTGGTTGAAATGCAAAGTAAATGCAAAAAGAATAAAGATATGATATGGAACAGTAAATGCTTATAGACTGCTTATAAAAAGTTAATTCACTCCTCTTGGCAATGGCAATAATAACACCTGTGCTTCTTACCACCTGAGGATACTGGGCGAATGAAGGCATCTGAAGACTAGAAAGTACCAGACAGATGTGGGTGGAGTCAGATGAGAGCCTCCACCTGATTAGATTTCTTTCTCAGTTCTGATTAGATTTCTTCCCTGATGACCCACTTACAGGTCACTGAACTCCTTGTTTAAGTATTACAAACTGTGCACACTCTCTCCTTTCTCTATCTAGCTTCACATCAGGCCTTCCTGCCAAAGCGGCAAACCTGCCACATGGGACCAGGTACTCCTCAGGCAGACAAGGCCCATCTGTGTCATGAATGATACCCAGTGCTAATGCCATGCTCTGAAAGTTAGTGCCCAACCAGGCTTTCTATATTGTTTTCTGCAGTGAGTAGCCCGAACATGTAGTCATTAATCCTCTAAGGTACTGTCAAAATCATTTAACTATTTGGTTCTGTAAAGTTAAAACTGCCACTGAGGACACCTCATAGTAAACCTAGAGTCTCACAGAAAGCTTCTATTTGAAGTAAATATGCACAGATGTCATGATTGCATTTTCAAAATTCATGAGCATATTATAAACCCCCACTATAACCCAGCTTTTGTCACTTTCAGACTTCTTAGTATAACAGTGTTGTGCTGCTTGTCATTTGTGTCTTTTTAACTGAGTACTATGTCTTGGGACTTGATATCAGTCCTTCTGTTACAGTGTCAGCCACTGCTGCAGCTATTACCTGCAGGTTGAGTCACTACTCAGTGAGAAAATAATATGTTATCCCTTCTCAAGATATTTTTGCTTGTAGTCACTTAGTTTTCAGAATAATTCACTGGCATCCCTTAAAAATATTGACTCTGGGTACATATTTTATAAAGGCTATAAGCATGAAAGAGGTCGAAAGAGAAGATTTTTCCCCCTAAAAAGCCTTGTGTGTTGAATGTAGCCTGCTTTAGAAGTCAGGAATAATCTTAAATAAACTCTTAATGATTCAGGTTTATATAATGCATTTGTCCTAAAATATGTACTTTGTTCCTTTGTCAGCCATTAATTTGAGAACTGTCACAAGGTCTTAACAACCTTTTTTTATATTCCCAATAAACAAGAACCGACTCAGCAGATAGCTTTTCTGCCTGGTATTGTTTTATTAGTGTAAATAGCTTCATGGCAAAGATTTATTCAGAGGTTTATTGGCAACAAGGTGAGTAACTGTAGTTAAATATCTTTTGTGATGAGGTAATTTGCAAAACTGAGTACCTTTGATTTTCTCCGGTGATATGAAACCCACCAACTGGCTCAGTCACACTCCATTTAGTAGATGTCAAGTTTCCCTGGCTTCATGTGGTTTTCCAGGGGGTGGAGAGGAGTCAGGATCTTCATTTGCACCCATAGGTGTTAGGAAACAGCCTGTTGCCCCCTAGTGGATTTGTTATTTCCAGGTATATGCTTACAGCTGTGAATCACAGCTCAGAAAATAAGAAACTGCTTTGTGAGGGCACCTCTTGTCCTTCAGCTGCTGTAATTAATTCAGTGTTCCTTCCCTTTAAAGGTGACCAGATAACCTATAACCAGCCAGTTTGCTTTCTCAGATAAAGCCTTTCATTTTTCTACGTGCCCTCAAATCAGCCTTGCTTTCTTCCTCCTTTCGTTGCTGTGTACCTGAACCTAAGACTATTACATGATCTGAAAGCTTTGAACATCAGTGCTGTGATCATCCAGCGAGGCAGTCCAATTTCCACTGTGTTCAAATAGTGCTTTCCTGTCTTGTCTGGGAGAAAGTGTCTGCCAATTCATTTTTCTCTTCTTATCAGCAAAACGCATGTATACTGTGCTCACGTTGCTTAATATAAAACATAGAGAAAATCCCTGAACCATCGGAAGACCGGGTAGAAAAACTGCCCAGGCTCTTGCTCTAATCCCAAGGCACACACTTTTGTTTGCCATCAAATGAGAAAGCAAATCGACAGAGCTCTGATTTTACAGGTGCCAGTCATCACAAATGATCAGGCCTTGATAACAGTCTTCTTAAACAGGATTCTTGATCATACGCTCAGCTTCTTAGGAGTCATTTCCCTCTCCTGCATCCCCTTGGTTCTCAAATCTGTTTTACAGGAAGATAGGCTTGGAAAATAGCAACTAATTCATGTTGGAGAAATTTCTGGCAAAGCTAAGGAGTCCAAACCCCAACTCCTTCCAAGGCACCTATTGTTAAGTGCAGTAGAATTGCAGGAGAAGGTGATAGAATCAGCTATCAAACTGGCCTTTGGACTAGCTTTACCAATATCAACATTTCTGACACCTTGTCTCCCTAATGAACTCTCTTATGGGGTATCTTTCCGCCTCAGTTTTGTACTCGCAATCCTTTTGAAGTTTTGCTACAAATAGATCTCTGTCTTCCCTTCTGTGTCAGCAGAGTGCCCTAACTTGATTGAACATTAAACAAAGGCAGTGATTTATTCTCTGCCTAACCGGACCTTCTATGGAACAGCATGGCAAAATTCTAAATGAAAGGAATGTGCAGCCTGTGATGCACGAGTGCAGGAGGCTCTAGGCATCAAACTTTCATCCAGCTAAAAGTTCAAGCAAAGCATAACAGGTCTCCCTGCCCGTTCACATGGGGAACCAGACACACCCTTGAGACACAAAAGGAAATTGAAGGCATGTTGGAGAGCCCTTAAGTCAGAATATGCTAGGAACCTAAATGTCCTGATCCCAGATCCTGGTGTCAGGTCCAAGTCGCTGGAAGACCCTGGACAAGGCACTTACCCTCCTTTAGAATCTCAGGGTAAAGTGGGCATAATGATACCTTTTCCACTGTTTGAAAGACTTGTCTGAGGGTAAAAAGAAAAAGTGCCTTTGCAAATTATTCAAAAACAATAAAATGCTACAGAATTATTTGATGGTGCCATGACTGAGTTTAGAATCTAAAAGGAAAATAGGACAAAATAAAAAATAAAGGCTAACAGGAATCTAAGAACATAAAGGAAATAATGTGTTAGTCTGCCTATGTAGTATATTAGAAAACAAGTCTGTAATTTTACCAAGTATATGTCTGTCATAGCTAATGTTTGACTAAATGGAGGCCACTTCAGGGGAAAGGGTTAGCCTATGTTTAAACTACTAATTTAAGAAATTATGTTGAAATTAATGATATACTTACTGATTTAATAAATGCTATATTGATACATGGTATTAATATACAAAGATTTTAGTGAAAACTGATCTGTTTTAAATTGTAAGGGATATTACATGCTAACAAATATACAGGAACATAAACACATTTTTACTTTTTTATGGCCAGTAATGACCTTCATTGGGGTGACATGTTTTACTTCAACCAAAGATTGAGATACACCTGCATATTTTGTTCATTACTTCGTTCATTTTCCTGTCCATGCTAATAATAGGCTCAGTATTGCATTTTTCTGTAACACATGCCTTGGTCAGAAGAATCTTTCTGGTAATATTTGGAACAGCACCTGGCCCAAAGCAGGCCCTTAGAAAACTATTAATGAATACCTGCCAAGACACATGAAATCATCTGGGTACTTCAGGTAGGTCATGCTGGGGCATTGCTCTGGGATCGACTGATTCCTCCACTTCAGGGAGTCGGTTATCTGTAAAAATGTATACATGTGCATTCTGACAGGAAGCCCATAGCTTTCGTTGGATTCTCAAAGGGTTATGAACTAGTTGTCAAAAACGTAATAAGTAAGTGGGATCTGATTGAGCTGAATTCCAAAGTATTTCTAACAGGAGATGTGCTTCTTGTCCTAGGTATTACAGTTTGAGCCTGGCCACATCAAGAGGAGGGGCAAAGCTAAGAACATGGCTCTGGTTGACATCCAGCTGGATCACCACGAACGATGCGATTGTATCTGCAGCTCAAGACCACCTCGATAAGATAATGTGCACATCCTTACATTAAGCCTGAAAGAACCTTTAGCTTAAGGAGAGTGTGATAAGAGACCCTTTTCCTGCCAGCAACCAAACTTACTACTAGCCTGCAGTGTAATGAACACAGGTGGTTGCTGTCTCAGCCTTGCTTTGTTAGTGCCATGGCAAGTAGAAAGGTATATCATCAACTTCTATATCTAAGAATATAGGATTGCATTTAATAATAGTGTTTGAGGTTCTACACACACCCACACACAGAAAGAAATATATTCATGTCTATGTGTAAATAGAGCAAATGGTTTATTCGGTATATGTAACCAGGTACACCAGAACTTACATATGTTTGAGTTAGACTCAAAATCCTTTGACAAAATAAGGGATGGCCAAATATATGAAACATGTCTTTAGAAAATTTAGGAGATGTTTATTTTTAAATTTCAAAACACGAAACAATTTTGAATCTTGCTCTCTTAAAGAAAGTATCTTGGACATTAAAAAACAAAAGATGAGCCTTTCTTACATATACATCTTAGTTGATTATTAAAAAAGGAAAAATATGGTTTCTGGAGAAAAGGCCAATACATAAGCATGTTTTCCGTGAGACACACGATGTAATTACCTATGTAGACTATAATAACCTGTCTCCACAACCATGTCATCATAATATAAGTGCTTTAGAAATTAAATCATTGTGTTTTTATGCACTTTGCTGAGGTATGTTTATTCAGTTAACACCTATCTCAAAAAATTACTTAGAAGCTTTCCTATTATAATCCTACAAGAAACAACATATAAGCTCTAACAGAATTTTGAATTGTTTTTCTTTGCAAAATCCCTTCACAAAAGCAAATCCTTTCAAGAATGGCATGGGAATTCTGTATGAACCTTTCCGGATGGGGTTCATTGAAAGATGCGGGTAGTTGAGAACTTACAAAGTGAATGTGAAACATTGACACAACTGGAAATTAGTTGGGGTATTTGGTAGAATCCGTATCTAATAATGGATTCAATTCTCCAAACTATGCCAATTAATTTAATGTATCTTGCTTCTGTGTTCCTGTCTTTTTGAAATATAGACATGGATTTATAGTGGCATTTTATGTTTGGCAAGCCATCATAGATTATTTATAACCTAAAAGCTTTTGTGTATCAATAAAAAAAATCACATTTTATTAATGTAAATTTCTAATCATATACTGGCTCACTGTTCTGATTTCCTGTTTCTGAACCAAGTAAAATCAGTCCTAGGGGCTCTGGTTCTTAATCTATGGAGCTTGCTTTAAGAAGCCAATTGTCCATTGTGGTAACACAGATTTGGCCCTGCTCTCCTATTGTTTAATAGAAAACTGTTTTACATTGGTTAATGACACCTAGAGTAATTTTTCCTCCCTGCCTCCTTTGTGTCTATTTTAAAGGAGACTAACTCCAGGAGTAGGACATGATTCATCATTTTCCAAAGCAAGACGCTTACTTAAGAGAGCAACATGGAAATTCAGATAGCTCAGGGACTGCTAACAGAGAACTACATTTTTCTTATTGCCTTGAAGGTTAAAGGAAAAACAAAAAAAGATTTCTTCAGCGAGTCTGTGGTCCTACTGGCTACAACCAGTGGGTGACAGGGCTGGTGAAGTCCCAGTGTCAGATGAGTGACCTAAATATATTTAGATTTCTAAGTATGGTGCTCTCAGGTCCAAGTTCAACTATTCTTAAGCAGCTCAATTCTTCTCAGTTCTTTGAAAGACCTGTGCTTATTGAAGATGTACCTTCTAAAACTTTCCTAAAAGTGTCTGATGTTTTTACTCAAGGGGCGAGTGGTAAAATTAAATACTCCATTGTTCAATTCTCCAGAATCCCAGAACACAATCCGAAATAGCTCAGGCAGACACTAATAATCAAGAATGCTCTTCCTCTTTATTGCTGCTTGCAAGTTTTTCCTGTGAAAACATCAGCTTCCTGTACCAAAGTCAACATGAACATTACATCAGTCTAGCTTGAACAGCTCACATTGTAGCTGTAAATATAAAAAATTAGAGTGTGTTCCACCCAATTTTCAATAACACTTCCAGGCTGCAATAACCAGCGAGGTTTTCAGTTAAAGCCCTATCTGCACTTTTTATTTATTAGCTGAAATGTAAGCAGGCATATTCACTCACTGTTTTGCCTTTCCTAAGCATTTTATTTAAACTTATCCCTTGGTTACCTGTTATCTATTGGACTTCTAACATGTAGCCAATAAATCTATTTGATAGCCACCAAGGGAATAAAAAGCTCACCGTACAAATTACATCTCAAAACAAACCCTAATAAATCCGCATTTCCACACGGCTCACTCACCTGGAATAATGCTTTTTATTCGATACATTCTTATAGAGCCAAACGCCTTTCATAAGTAGAGTTTTTTTACATTTTTGTCCTATCGGTAACATGCAGCTTTTTCCTCGCATAGCATTTTCTATAGCAAATGTATCATGCCTCTTCATGAAAAATAAATATTGCTTTAGAGAAAACCTTTATTCAGTATCAGTTGCAGTTTTAAAAGGTGTACACTGCTGAAAATAGACAACTTCCTTTCACTAATGCATCAAACCGTTTGAAATGACAGAAGGGAGTGATTTCTGAAGGCTTCCTTTTATAATGCTTGAAAGAATGATCACCTTGTTGTGCAGCCTTCTGCTCCGTGTCTGCCCTGCAGCTGCACAGTGGGGCGAGACTTGGGTTTTGTTTCCTTGCTGCTTTCCTTCTCCTTCATTTGACTGCCTCCCCGTGCGTCTTCTAATGAATCGTTCTCCTCTGGCATCTTCCTCACCTAAGAAAATCCACATCTCTCTCTTCCTTGAGACAAGGCTGCAATATCCAGCAAGGTTTTCAGTTCAAGCCCTATCTGCACTTCGACTAATGAAGTCAACAACATTACAACCTCTTTTCCCTTCTGTCCACCCCACCTCCTTTTCCCATCTGGGTGGACACCCCAGCCAGCTAGTGCTTCAATGTTGTCAGTTCAGGAAGGCCAGTTTAGGAGCTACACACCTGTAACATCTGCTTTATAATCTGTGAAGAGGCACACAGCATCAAGAGAGCTCTTCTGGCTGCAAGAATGTTTGCTTTTGATTGTAGCCTAGTCTTTATCATCGTTCTGCTGGAGACAGAATAGCGGCTGCAGTGTTGAATGAAACTCTGTCATTTTAGTGGTTTTAGGTTGTTTGGGGAATGCAAGTGAAGACCTGTATTCTGTGGAAAGAATTAATTTTACCATCAAAAATACAAGCTGGTGTGCGAGCATCATGGAGGGATGGGGACAGGATTGAAGAATTCTGTGCCTAATAGCTAATTCAGATAACTTGGGTTTTTTTGTAAAAAGTCATAATAATCACATATATATATGACTATACATATATGACTATATGTGACTATGTATATAACTATATATGAATATGTATATAACTATATATATAAGACTACATATATGATTATATATATATGACTATATACATATATATAGGGAGAGAGAGAGAGACTGTGACTAAATTTCTTTTTTTTAAATTATACTTTAAGTTCTGGGGCACATGTACAGATCTGGGGTACATGTGCAGGTTGTTACATAGGTATACATACGCTGTGGTGGTTTGCTGCATCCATCCCCCTGTCACCTACATTACGTATTCCTCCTATTATCCCTCCCCAATCCCCCCACCCCCTGCTATCCCTCCCTTAGCTCCCCCACCCCCCAACAGGCCCTAGTGCATGATGTTCCCCTCCCTGTGTCCATATATTCTCATTGTTCAACACCCATTTATGAGTGAGAACATACAGTGTTTGATTTTCTGCTCTTGTGTCAGTTTGCTGAGAATGATGGTTTCCAGCTTCATCCAGGTCCCTGCAAAGGACATGAACTCATCCTTTTTTTATGGCTGCATAGTATTCCATGGTGTATATGTACCACATTTTCTTTATCTAGTCTATCATTGATGGGCATTTGGGTTGGTTAAAAGTCTTTGCTATTGTAAACAGTGGACTGTGGCTGAATTTCTTTTGACAGAAGTCAGCAAATATCTACCACCATATTCTGAAGTTTGCACCAAAGTGGACAGTACTGAGAAATATTTACTTGGGGTGTGTGTGTGTGTGTGTGTGTGTGTGTGCGTGTAGTCAATATATATGTTGCATTTTAATGCAATGACATTAAGAGTTTTATTTCATTTCCTGAAATATTCACACATCCAATTTTATCCCAAGAAAAACTCAACAGATGTCTCAATTGTTGATACTCTATTAGGGTCCTCATAGAATGTTAAATTAAAATTTCTAGACCATTATTCATGCCTAAAGCCCTAGAAAATATGGTTTTGTTTATTGACAGCCCTAGTCAAATATTCTAGAAGACAGAATATTTATAATTCACTGGTTTTATTGACATTCACTCAAATTCTGTTGTTTTTAAAGATCAAGTTAAAGACTACACAGACCTTCAAAACTTAACATAGCACCCTGGGATATCTCTCAAATTAAACAGGCATCTACAGAGGATATGCAACTAACCTCTTAATGTAAGACTTTATCCTTGCTGTTCTAGTTATATTTCTGAAGTTTGCAAACTAACTTGTGTCATTTTAAAAATAAGTTTCATTTCTATAGAGATGTCTAAAAATTAGCAGATTACGTTAAAATAGAGTAGAGCTAACTTCCTAAGAAAGGAAGCTAACTTCTTAACAAAGGTTATGCTGCAGCAAGCTGTGGGCCAAGAAATCTTCCTTTTCTAACAAAATCATTTGACTTTGTGATTATTTTAAACTGTTTGTACTTATTGCCAGGATTAGTGACCAGAAACCAAATGTGATAGGTGACGAGGACGGAGGCAGCAAACCACATTGTCATGTATGTACCTACGTGACAATCCTGCATGTTCTTCACGTGTCCCCCAGAACCTAAAATGCAATATATATATATAATATTAGTCTTGGATTCCATTTACATTTTAAACAATACCTATGACACAAGTTCCCTTTTAAGAACTAAGGTCTGGGTTTCATTCTTTAACCTGTCCCTGGTTGAGGCCATATTATAAACGTCTTATCTTGAGGCTTTCTAGTTATTTCTCGACTTTCCTTTCTCCCCGTGTCTCCCACAGGCTTCCTTTCTCGCCTGCCTCTACCCATCAGTCTTCAAAGCAGAGAAAATCAGGATCAATATCTGCTTTGGGAGAGGCAGGAGATGATAGACCACTGGGGAGATCAAGTGCATGGTTTCCCAAGTGAGCAATTAATAGGGCAAAATTCCCAGCTGCTTTAAGAAATCACTGCTTTTTGAGAGTAAAACACATCAAGTGAATATTTTTCAGTACTGTCCACTTTGGTGCAAACTTAAGAATATGGTGGTAGATATTTATGGACTTATGTCAAAAGAAATTTAGCCACAGTCAATACGGGGAAAACTGACTAAATTAAATGTTTGATTCATTCATTCAACAGCAGATACATTAAAGGCTACTATGTATCAGACATGCTTTGAGGCTTGAAACACAAGATTCACAACCGAGGATAAAACTAGAGAAAGAAACTCTAGGTAAGATCAACAGAAAGAACAAGGGCCTCCCAGCAAAAATGCATAAGGTAAGTGTGGGCAGTTCAAAAAATATAAAGTGGTAAAAGGAAGGAAAACGAACCTGTAGCAGAAGAATTGATCGTAAGTTTGAAAATGTATTCAGGGATAAGCGCCTGTTTACACAAAGTCTTGCCTGGATGGCTAGCAAGTGAGTTTAGTCTTGTAAGTTTACGAAAGGCAGCTCCATGAGGACTTCTGAGCACAGCGGGGGCTGTACGAGTCATTGAGCACCAGACAGAAGGTTAGAAGGTCTTGACTGCCACTTTCTCATTTACACAATCAGATATGGAAGATGTCCTATAGGTGTCTTCCGGCAAAACAATTCTGCAATTCTGCATTTTGGACAATGGGTCTCTGGAAACAGGAAGAATTGGGATATGAGTGATGGGGCTCCTTGAAGTTCTAGGGGTGAGACCGTAAGGGTAAAGTGAGACCTCAGAGGCAGGAAGGGAAGTGTGCCCTTGTGGTTGTTGAGGCTGTGCACTGCAAATCCCTAGGGGGTGCTATATGCATGAACTAAGACTTCAAGACAGGTTAAGGGATTTCAGAGTTCTTTGTGATTGGATGGGAGGGGAGTGCAGGCTTGGAGATCTCCTGCAGGGAAGAGCTATGTGAATTGCAATTTCAAAAGAATTCTCACAGGAAAACCAGGGAGGCAGAAAGGAGGGGTGAATTTTGCAACCGTGTCTCCATGAAGAGGACACAGGTCTTGTAATGTTGACAGGGAGTCATCCTCAGTGTCAAAGCTGAAACCCTAAGAAGACAGACAGAACCCAAAAGACCTCCATACCCATAAAGAGGAAAGAAGACTAGTTTCTAAAGCTCACAAAAATGTGTTCTGAAAATTTATTAAGTACTGACTGAGGGTTAAATGTCCAGCCCTGTGCTAAATACAACAGATTCACAGGAAAATAAAACAAACGTATTTCCTGCCCTTATCAAGCTAGAGAAGACATTACATTAAACTAGAGAAGACTAGACACTAAACAAATAATTACATAAGTAACCCAAAACATTTGTGAAAAGCAAAAGCATAATGTGACAGTAAAAGGTGGAATCCAGATCAGAGGACAAGGAAGGGTTCCGTGAGAAGATGGCATTACAGCAGGGGCAGGAATTTGAATAAATGATAGAAGCAAAGTGGAAAGAGTGTGATATTAAATGGTACCAAAAAAAAAAAAGAAAAAGAAAAGAGGTAGCTAGAGGAAATAGTTCGAATCTTTAGTTGATCAGAGTGGGGGATAGTTTAGACTGAGACAAAAGAAGGTGAAAGATACCAGGGATTTTTCCAAGGCTCTGGCATAAGAAACTGGACAGATAGAGGTGCTGTTTATTGAGATGGGAGACATGCAAACAGAAGCAGATTTAGGGTAGATTAAGAATTCAGTGTGAGGGATTAATTCCAAGTAACATTTGACATATCCATCTGGAGATATTAAGTAGGCAGTTAGGTCTGTGGGTCTGGAGCTAAGATGTAAATTTATGAGTCAGCAATGTACAGTGGTATTACAAAACATAGGAGCAGTCCAGACACATAGAGGACGGTGAAAACTGAAAGGGGAAAGGATCACAGGGCAATTGCAAGAATATAAAAATGTTCTACTTTGGGAGGCCGAGGCGGGTGGATCATGAGGTCAAGAGATCGAGACCATCCTGGTCAACATGGTGAAACCCCGTCTCTACTAAAAATACAAAAATTAGCTGGGCATGGTGGCGCATGCCTGTAATCCCAGCTACTCAAGAGGCTGAGGCAGGAAAATTGCCTGAACCCAGGAGGTGGAGGTTGCAGTGAGCTGAGATTGTGCCATTGCACTCCAGCCTGGGTAACAAGAGTGAAACTCCGTCTCAAAAAAAAAAATGTTCTAAGTGCCAGAGGAAGAAATAATTTAAAAGAGTCTGGATCAGTTTTATTGACTCTGGCAGAGAAGGTATGAGAAACACCTACGTATTTATCTGCTCAGAAATACTTTCTAACCCCTTCTCTGATAAATTCCTCTTCCTCTGTATCAGTATTGTCCAATAGAACTTCTTGCAATGTTGGAAATGTTCTATATCTGTTCTGTCCAAGAGTGTAGCCAATAGCTACATGTGGCTATTGAGCACTTGAAACATGACTAGTTTGGCTGAAAACTTTTAAATTGTATTTAATTTACATTTATATGTAAATAGCCACATGTGACAAGTGGCTACTGTATTAGACTATGCAGTTCTAGATTTAGCTATCACCCAGAGTTGTAGCCAGACTAACCACTGCACAGTACCACACACACGTACGAGCCGCAGCCAAGGGCACCTGACTCAAGCCTTCTCAGGATGTGTGGGCCTGAGAAGAGAGGCAGACAGTCTCCTTGGTTATTTGGATGGTAGGATGTGAAAATCGATGTCTACTGGCAGCCATACTTCTTGCCACGTAGACGAAAAAGTCTAGAGAAAGTCAAACTATGAAGAAAGAGACAGAAGAAAGACGAGCACACGAAGTCCTGAAGGAGTTCCTCATTCTCATTAGTTCTGATGTCTGACCAAACCTTTCTCTGGTCCTCTGAGAATGTCACATGGTGGAAATGTGAGTCAGATGATAAGACATTTGGAGGGAAGAATTGTGATGAAATTAAAGTGCTGAGTGAAAACCACTTTCTCAAGGAGCTGATCAGTGAGTGAAAAGGAAGAAATACAGTTAGCTCGTTATATCCACAGGTTCCACATCTGTGGATTCAACCAGCAGCAGATCAAAGATATTTGGAAAAATTAAAAATATAACAACTATGAAAATAATAATTAGCCAAATGCAGTGCCTCACAACACTTTGGGAGGCTGAGGCACGCAGATCCCTTGAGGTCAGAAGCTCAAGACCAGCCTGGCCAATATGATGAAACTCTGCCTCTACTAAAAACACAAAAATTAGTCAGGCATGGTGGTGCATTCCTGTTGTCCCAGCTACTCGGGAGGCTGAGGCATGGGAATTGCTTCAACTGGGAATCAGAGGCTGCAGTGAACAAGATCACACCACTGCACTCCAGCCTCGGTGACAGAGCAAGACTCCATCTCAAAAATAAATTAATAAAATTAAATAAGAAAAATTAAAACAGCACAGTATAACCACTATTTACATGGCATTTACATTGTGTTACATATTATAAGCAATCCGGAGATGATCTAAATCATATGGGAGAATGTTCATAGTTAATAGTAAACACTTAGCCATGTTAGATAAGGGACTTGGGCATTCCCGGATTTTGGTATCCTCTGGGGTCCTGGAATCCCCTGTGGATACCAAGGGACAACTGTACGTTCAATGAGTGTTATTTGCGGCACTTGTGTTTTTTGAAGTTGCCAGGATCACTGAATTACTAAATACTGTCATCACTGCTGCTTGGAGAAATCCTGGCTTAGGGTTCTGCAAGTCTCTGGTTACATTTTCATCAACTTTCAGAGAATCTACTTGGTTATTGTGTGTTTCTGGTTAAGAATTCTTTATTGGCCGGGTGCAGTGGCTCAAGCCTGTAATCCCAGCACTTTGGGAGGCCGAGATGGGTAGATGACAAGGTCAAGAGATGGAGACCATCCTGGTCAACATGGTGAAACCCCATCTTTACTAAAGATATAAAAAATTAGCTGGGCATGGTGGCGCGTGCCTGTAATCCCAGCTACTCGGGAGGCTGAGGCAGGAGAATTGCCTGAACCCAGGAGGCAGAGGTTGCGGTGAGCCGAGATCACGCCATTGCACTCCAGCCTGGTTAACAAGAGCAAAACTCCATCTCAAAAAAAAAAAAAACAAAGAATTCTTTATTTAATATATGTTGTCGATTTATTAAAATTCAGCTCATGGCCAACAGCACTATACCCCATGCCTGAACCAAGCTTACCTAACACATATTTTTTTCCATAAGGTACATCACACACTTCTTGCATTTAGGAACACCATAGAGCAATTAAGAACTATGCTTGGGAACCATTTTAAATGGCAAAATCTTCAACAGAAAGAACAAAATGTGAAAAGCATGGCATTAAATCAACTCTGAAAAGGACACTTGCTTACAGTATGAGAGCTGAAATAAGAAAGCAGTGTCACCTTGTCTTCCTCAGCTGGGAACATGAGCAATTCACATTTGTAACAGCTCTGCTCATATATTACTTTGTTTTCATGCTGCTGATAAAGACATACCTGAGACTGGGCAATTTACAAAAGAAAGAGGTTTGTTGGATTTACAATTCCATATGGCTATGGACGTCTCACAATCATGGTGGAAGGCAAGGAGGAGCAAGTTGCATCTTACATGGATGGCAGCAGGGTAGGAGAGAGCCTGTGCAGAGAAACTCCCATTTTAAAAACCATTAGATCTCTTGAGACCCATTCCCAATCACAAGAACAGCACAGGAAAGACTTGCCCCATGAATCAATCATCTCCCACCAAGTCTCTTCCACAACATATGGGAATTACGGGAGCTACAAGATGAGATTTGGGTGGGGACACAGAGCCGGACCATACCAGCTCATGTCTGCAAGTGACTACAAGAAATCACGTTTATGGATTTTGGGGATACACATAAATTTTGAGTAGTTAAATTTGCAGATACAGAAGGTGTGAATAATGGATACGGACTGTAATAGCAGTGCCCATTTTACAACGTGCCAGGAATTTTTCTGAAGTTCACATATATTTGTTTAATTTTTGTAATAACTCTGTAGTATATTGACTTTTATGAAAATGAAATATATACTAAAGCTTTTTATTAGAAACAATATTATGATATTTATTATACTTCCTAAGTATGAAAAAAATGGACAGAGATTTCTCTAAAGTAACTCATAGATAGTAAACTCCAGATAACTCCTCTGTAACCCACATCCATAATCACACTGTAACACCATCTGTCTAACCTATTGGATAGGAGGCAGAACTGAAGAATTTGCTCAAAGAAGCCTTCTCACCTACAGGGCAATTCCAAGCGTGGACGCTGAGGTCATCCTTGAACACTCGGGTCAAGCTCTATTCATTTAATTGACAGTAATTGGACATCTGTTATGTTGTAGGCATGGTTCTAGGAACCAGGAACAATGAACAAGATAATGAAGAGCACAATGTTTTCGCCTTCATAAAATGTGCATTGAGGTAGACATGGGAAATAAACACGTGTGTAATTTCATACAGTGA
Source organism: Leontopithecus rosalia (assembly GCA_028533165.1). Taxonomy (NCBI): domain Eukaryota; kingdom Metazoa; phylum Chordata; class Mammalia; order Primates; family Cebidae; genus Leontopithecus; species Leontopithecus rosalia. The sequence continues at coordinate 1,567,913 of CM052657.1, read as the reverse complement.
TAAGGGTTGTAGGAAAACAAAGCAAGTTAGAAAGGCAAAGGGAGCGTTACTGACCCTCCCAGGAGTCCCTGCTCGGTGGCATTTGCACCAATAGAACCAGACCGGGTTAAATAAAGCAGAACAGAAACTTTATTCGTGATCAAAGAATGGTGAAGGGGAGCTCTTGCTCAAAGTCCTGTCTCCCTGGAGTCAAGTCGAGGGAGATTTAAAGGCTCCCAGGGCAGGTAGGTGGAGACTGGGGCAGGGACTACTGGAAAAAAGGTGGGCTCTTCCCAGAGGGTCAAGAGTATGCACAGTCATGTCTTTTTGTTTGCACCTGCGCCTTTTGTGCCTAATAAGGTACATCTCTCCCTGCTGGGTGGAGATTTTAGTATGGTAATGAAGCAATGAGTGAGTTCAGTGTACTGATGGAGGAGTGCAGGTCAAGGCAGCACCTCTGCACGCAGTCGCTCTGGGGTCTGGCATTCTGCTTTCATGTCTGTAAGCAAGCACAGTTGCAAGCACAAGTTACTTCACAGATTTTTGGGGCCTGCTGAGAGCACCTAGGCCATGCTGTGGTTAACAGGTGACAGAAGGCCTCTCTGAGGAGGCAACATTTGTGCTGAGACCTAAAGGAAATAATAGGCAGACATGTCTTAAGGAAGAGCACTCCAGGCAAAAGGAACAGCAAGTGCAAAGGGCCTGAATTAGAAACAAGCTTGGGATGGTGTAAGGAACAGCAAGACGGCCAAGGTGGAAGGGGCAAGGAACTCAGCGGAAGACAAAAGCTGAAAGAATCAGGCAGCATCAGCTCCTATGGGATCTTAGCAGTCATGGTAAGGAGTTTGGATTCTGAATGTGGAGGTAAGTCCTTAGAGAGTTTTGAGCAGGGAAAGTAAGTCATACGACAAGTGGGTACAAGATCCCTTGTGTAGAGAAGGGACTGCAGAAGAGCAAGAGTGGATGCTGAGAGACATTTATAAGCTCAGGAGGGAAAGCAGGCTTCATCTGAGAGTCTGCAGTGGAAAAGTGAGAAGCAGGCAGCTTCAGAAGGTATTTGAAAAGCAAAGCTTTAAAGGTGGAGTGTGAGGGAAAGAAAAATCAGGAACGTCTCCACGGATCTGGGCCAGACTCCTAGGTGATTGTTGGGTCTTTTGCCTTGTTGGGAAGACAGTGATAGGAAAAGAGTTAAGGAAAAGGAGAATCCGTAGTTTTCTTCAGACTTTCACTGTGTTTTCCTACGTTTACAACCCTCCGTTCGAGGGTTGGGTTTTTTCTCCAAACAAAAAAAAGGGTTGATTTCTGGGTCTGCTGGGAAAGATTGCCCTTGACACGTAGGAAGAAATAACCTGGGTCTTAACTGAAACCCTCATCCTGAAAACAACCACAATAACAAAATGAGAAAGGCAGAGAAAGAAAAATAAAGCCTTTTCTTCCAGTTAAGCCTTATCTGAACACTAAATATAATCTTATTCATTACACAAATAAAAACCGACCGGTTATGTGACGATTTGCCTGTTCCTATGTACATACTGGCTAAGTGAAGACACTTCCCTGTTACAGAAAATTCTGACAAGAAGCGATAAACAAATTAGCTTTGTTGAGAAATGCAGCTTGAACTCATGCAAAGTCTGCAGTGGAAAAAAAGCCCAGACAAAATCAGCAAGTGTATTAATTAAAAAAATAAAAAGGAAATGTTTTGGTCAATTATTTACCTTAAAATAGATTCAAAAACAAACTAAAAATACTTTTCTAAATTCCAGTACCTCAAGTTCACCACATTAGTTTCTACAAGAACTAAACTTGTTTCCTGTTTTATCCATAGGAGGAAATATTTTTTTCTCCTGCAGACATTTTAATGAAATATATGAGCCTTTGCACAAGACTGAGACTCACATGACTTTCTCTCTGTTCTCATAGAAATTGAAAACATACTGAAAGCCAGAGAGCCGTGACTATTATAGGTCTAAATCAGATCTTAGAGTAAAGGAAGCAAAGCAAGGCTTAGTAATGAGCATAATGCAGCATAATAAGCAGTGTTTTCATAGGACACATTTGTTTATTAATGCATTCAACAAGTGTTTTTAAGATCCCATTATGTTTCAGGAGCCGTGCAGGTGCTCAGAACACACCACTGAATAACCCCATTTCACTTCCTGCCTGTGTAGTACTTACAGTCTAACACTGAAAGTAGTAAAACATTGAACTTTCAGAGTCACCAAGACCAGAACTCTGCACTCCTCTTAGAACAGATTCCTCGAGCTCAGAGCTGTTGACATTTTGGGCTGGAAAAGTCTTTGTTGTGGGGACTGTCCTGTGCATTGTGGGATGGTTAGCCGCGTCCTTGGTCTTTACTTACTAGATGCCAGTAGCACTGATTCCCCTTATTAGTGACAATCAAAAAATATCTCCACACATTGCCAAATACCACCTGGGGAGAAAACTTCATCCCCATGTGAGAACCACTGACTTCAGAGAATGCTGAACCCTTTCTCAGAGAAAGAAAGGATTTTATTGCTGTCTCCTCATTCATTCCATATAGGTGCCTTTGCCAAATCAGAAGTTGTAGGTTAACATGGAGGGGCCAGCCACTCCGAACAGGCTGAATTAGATTTAGGAGGCATCAGAATCAACTTTCAAAATACGAAGGCAACGACTCTTCCTGATGACAAAAATATCAACTTTCCGGGTGTTCATTTGTTACTAAATGCCTACTCCTCTATATGCCAGGCACAATTATAAGTGCTGTGGACAGTAAGCAAAACACAACAACATTCCAGTCCTTGTGAGGGGGGCGTGTGAGGAAGTAAAATGTCTCTAGTACGTGAGAAGGAAATAAGTTTAGGGTTAGGGTAAATGAAAGCAGGGAAAGGAGATCAGTAGAAGAGAATAATTCAATTTTTGATAAGGTGGTCATCTAAAATAAAAGTCCCAAAAGACATGAGGGGAAAGTTGTGCAAATATCTTTGTTAAAAAAAAAGGCGGGGGATATTCCAGGCAGAGGGAGCAGGACGTGCAAAAGCCCTCAGGTGGAAGCTTGCGTGGCGAAGGGCTGGAACGGTAGGAGATGAAGTCAGGCAGCTACTGGGAGACAGACTTTACTGAAACTTTGAGGCCATTGTAAGAACTTGATTTCACCACAAAAGAAGTAGTGGTTGACAAATATTCTCAGTTGTCCTTCCGTACGTATAGAGAATTATATTTCCCTGCCTCCTTAAAGTTAGGTGTGACCATGTGTGACAGATCGGGTTGGTGCCCTGATTCCTCCACCGTTTCTTCAATTCCAAACCCTTGCCTGGCCTCACTATAGATGGAATCGAGTTCTCTGACTCTTGGTTGTAGTTTCGGCCACGTGGCTTGCTTTGGACAAAAGGACGTAAGCAGACATGATGCCAGCGAGAGTTGGAGATATGCTTGCCCAGTGGAGTTTTCTCTCTTGAATTTCTGCCACCACCACAAAAACAACATGCCCTGCCTGGCTCATTGACTCTAGAAGATGAGAAGCATGTTAAGCAGAGCTACCCCAGAGGACACGCAGCTTCAAGCAGGCCACCTAGCCTAGCCCAGTCTAAATCCGCTGACCCGCAGCCAGCCTGCAGAGGCGTGACAAACAAATGCTTCCAGGTGCATGCACTGATGTTTTGTGGTGGTTGGTTGCACAGCAAGGTACCTCGCTTTAGCCATTAAACTGAGAGTGGAAGTGAAATGTGTCAATTCTGGGTGGGAGTAAAATCTTTAAAAGTCACTTTATATTGCCTAGTCCCCTCCCCCTACTGCAGAGAGGATGGAAGCACATGTCAAGGCAGAGCCTCTACTACCCTGGTTCACCCAGTGACTGTGTGGAGCAGAGCCCCTCATTACCAACACTAAACATATTGCCGGAGAAAGAAAGAAAAAAAAATCTGTGGTGTTAGCTAATGTTGTTTCTGTTTCTGATACTGCAGCATAATGTTATTTGGCTGATAAATGAAGTATCTATAATATTTTGAGGTAAGAATGACATGACTTGTGTAAACAACTCTGGCTATGTTGAGAAGAGACTGAAATGGGTGGGGCAGAGGCCAGGAGACAAACTGATGGCGGTCCTTGCAACAATGATGCACTCAAGGGATGATGCACTCAAGGGATGGTCGCTGGCAACACTGTGGTACCAGCAGGGAAGGCAAAGAGTGACCAAATCCTAGACATATTTTTAAATAGAGCTGCCAAAGTTTGTTTATGAATAGGCAGGATGGGGGAGACAAGAGGGAATCAAAGATGACCCTAAGGTTTTGGGGTTTGAGAGAAGTTTGATGGAGTTGCTTTAACTGAAATGGAGAATATTGTGACAGGATAAGCCCTGGCTGTAGGTGGAGATCTGGAGCTTAATTTTGGACATGGTAAGTTACAGGTGCCTATTAACCATGTGTACAGAAAAGTCAAGTGAACAGTTGGATTTACCAGTCCAGGGGATAGAGATGTGATTGGAAAGTTTATTGGTATATAATGGAATGCATTTAAAGCCAAGAGATTGGAGGAAATCACAAAGGGAGTGAGGTTACACAGAACAGAGGCTCGAAGATTGAGCCCTGGGGCCTCCTTCTTTAAGATGTCAGAGAGCTTGAATCTGGGAGGCAGAGGTTGCAGTGAGCTGAGATCCTGCCTCTGCACTCCATCCTGGTGACAGAACGAGACTCTGTCTCAAAAAAAAAAAAAGGAGGTCAGAGAATAGCAAGAAACCAGCACGAGTAGCCAGTGAGTTTGCAGACACTGGTTGCTGAGGGGTTGTGCTAAGCGCCGTGCATTTGCCTGGCCAGATGCTTTCTTCAGCATTTTCCACCTGGCTCTCTCCGGGAAGGCTGATCTTAATGAAATCGGTTTCCATTCCCTCCATTGTCTGGCTGAGTTTGGCCAGAAGGAAGGAGCCAGTAGAAGGTTAAAAAGAAAAGAATGAGATAAATCAGTGACTCTTTAAAATAGCCTGCGAGGTTGTGAAAGTGCTGAGCCCCACCCCCAGTTTCTGATTCTTACCTAATTCTTGTGGATTTGTATTTCTAACAAATTCTCCAGTGATTCTGCTTGTCTGGAAACAATGTTTTGAGAACTGTTAGGTTAGGGAATGTATCCCATATCCTTCTCTCTACAATTGCCTCAGCCTGTTGTGACCAGAAAGCCACGGTTCCTGCCCATTTGTCCTGCAGTTTATGACTATTTCCTCTGGAATTTCAGAGGAATTTTTTTCCTGCCCTCTTCTTTTCAAAGGTGGTGACAATTCTATTCCTGGTGGCCGCAGATTCCTGCCCTGTCGCCTGTTCTTCCTGCACACCACACTTGCACCGTGGTAATTTGTCTCTATGTAAATAGACTCTCCTTGAACTGTGTCATTGATAAACAAGTCTTGAAAATAAACATTTTTAAAAAGCACATTTGGCCATTTAGAAGTAACTGTTGGATTCAGAATGTAGACGTCCTTGGTAGGATGTTGCAGACAAAAGCTAGTGGGGCTCATTTGAGGAGCAACAGTAGGATGTGTATATCTGTAAATTGTCCCTGTTCTCTTAGGAGTCCTAAGTAACGTTTCAAACAGTGGCTCAGACCCCGAGTCATCCATGGTCTAATTTGCTAAACATCTAACCAAACACTCACGACATCTGCGTGGCGTCCTTGTCCTTCAGCCAGCTCTTCTCTTAACATCAAATCAGTTAGCAAAAACCTTATACATCAATCGATGGCAGTGGCTCGAAACTTTAGAATAAGAATCACCTGGAGGGCTCGCTAAGCCAGGGTGTTTGGCCCCAGCGCTGCAGATCTGATTTGGTAGTTTCCAGTTTGCAGTTCTCACAAGTTCACAGGTGATGCTCATGTTACTGGTCACGGTACCATACTGAAAATCACTGCTCTAAAAGAGTTATTTTCCTGGCTTACCTTTCCTTTCTTCTTTTTTTTTTTTAACCTGGAGTTTTGCTCTATCCTCTAGGCTGGAGTGCTGTGGCATGATCTTGGTTCACTGCAACCTCCGCCTCCCAGATTCAAGTGATTCTCCCACCTCAACCTCCCAAGTACCTGGGATTAGAGGCACCTGCCATTACGCCCGCCTAAGTTTTGTATTTTTAGTAGAGACGGGGTTTCAACATTTTGGCCAGACTGATCTTGAACTCCTGACTTCGGGTGATCCGCCCGCCTCCGCCTCCCAAAGTGCTGGGATTACAGGCGTAAGCCACCGCGCCCGGCCTTTTTTTTTTTTTTTTTTTTTGAGACAGAGTCTCTCACTTTGTCACCCAGGCGGAAGTGCGGTGATGCGATCCTGGCTCACTGCAACCTCTACCTCCCAGGCTCAAGCAATTCTCCTGCCTCGGCCTCCCCTGTAGCTAGGATTACAGGCACCCACCACCATGCCTGGCTAATTTTTTTGTATTTTGGTAGAGACAGGGTTTTCACCATGTTGACCAGGCTGACTCCAAACTCCTGACCTCAAGTGATCTCCTAGCTTTGGCCTCCCAAAGTGCTGGGATTACAGGCACGAGCCACCATGCCCAGCTTTTTTTTTTTTTCTGAGATGGAATCTTGCTCTGTCGCCTAGGCTGCAGTGGAATGGCATGATCTCAGCTCACTATATTTGTATTTTTAGTAGAGACGGGGTTTCACCATTTTGGCCAGACTGATCTTGAACTCCTGACTTCGGGTGATCCGCCCGCCTCCGCCTCCCAAAGTGCTGGGATTACAGGCGAGAGCCACCGCGCCCTGCAGAGCCTCACAACATTTACCTAAATTGTGACCACATTCTTCAAATTCATTACGCTGCTTTTAGCTTTGCCCCCTCCCTTCCTAATCAGCCCCCTACAAGCCTGCCTAAGAGATCTTTCTGAGATACACGATTGATTATATTACTTCCTTGCTTATAACACAGGATCTGTGTCCATCGTCTTTAGCATAACCCTCCACTCTCACCTTTCAGTATTTCCGCACTCTTACCATATTCCAGGCATGCTGAATTCTTCATAGGTCCCTGAATACAGTTATGCCTCACACATGGCATTTTCTGGAAGGTCCTTTATTCCTGCGAGTCTCACCCGCTCTTAGTTTGTAGGCTATGCAGATGCCTGTCTTCTGGGATGCTCTGGCATAAAATGCAGGTCACATAGCCCAGACCCTGTGGCCTACTGCATGGCAATGGCAAGTCATCCTTTCTGAGGGTGGCCAAGCTTCCCAGGTCTGTGTCTGTAGTGTTCAGTACTGACTTACAGGACAACAAGACCTGGACCACTATTTGTTGAATAATGAGTAAAGGGTTCTATATTATGTCATAAAAGTGGCCATTGTAGTAAGAATTTCAATAAAGTTTGAAGCACAAACCATTTTCTAGTTAACTTGCAATTAACTGGAAAGGCCAATGAACCATAACAATATATTGGTCTCTGATTAATTAATATTTCAGTGAGCCAGTAATGACACAGGAGTCATAACAATTAAAGAGGGGTGGATAAACCCAGCTCATACCCTTAGACTTTGGAAATTCTCAGTAATGTGCTGTCAAATATTAATACAGATATATTGCCTTCAGGATTCAATTTGACTAAACCCGTAAATTTTGTGATACAATCCCTGGCTTTTTTTTTTGCATTTCATGTTGCAAGGACTTTTATTGGGAGAATTAAATAAAAACAGGCTTTTAACTAACTATACGAAGTTTATAAACTCATCAAAAAATGCCTGACCCTACCTAAGTATATGTAATTAACCACATCCTAACAAAATGACAGCCCCATTGCAATATTTAACAACTTTCAGAAGTTAGGTTCTCACTAGTTGTTTTGTGGTGGAACTGGTCTTGCAAGTTAAGGACACTGAATGTTTTCCTCTTTGTATTGAACAAAATCGCCGACAGTGAAGGCATTAGTCAACTGGTTTAATGTTAGACAACAAGTAAAAGCCACAGTGGGCCCTGAGGCACAGGGGATGTGTGTTCCGGTCCTGTGTGCCATTCCTGTCCTTGGTACATACCCCTGACATGTGGCTATCGCACATCTTTGTTCTCCAGAGGTGTTTTAAAATTCATAAGGTGAATCCATTGCCTGAATATGTACCTTGACTATAATTTTATGTCATAACTGGGAGGCACAAAAGCCAGAGGGCTTCTAAAAATCCTGTGCCAGGGACTTCATGAAGCAAGAGATCTGAAAGTGAGAAAATGGAACCCTCAAAACATAAGAATAAGATGAGTAGGAGAAGCTAAGCCTCAGGAATCCAGGGGCATCTGCTGGAATTCTTCATCTGGTTTTCTTTTAAGTGTGTCCATATCCATTGTGTGTGTGTGTGTGTGTGTGTGTGTGAGAGAGAGAGAGAGAGAGAGAGAGAGATCTCTGGCTTCACAGGCCAATGGTGGGTCTCAGCCTCTACTTGGAAAAGTTATTAAGGTAAAGGTTTGAAGTCACCTTTAGAAAGTAGAAGATAGGCCAGGCGTGGTGGCTCACGCCTGTAATCCCAGCACTTTGGGAGGCCAAGGCAGGTGTATCACAAGGTCAAGAGATCGAGACCATCCTGGTCAACATGGTGAAACCCCATCTCTACTAAAAATACAAAAAATTAGCTGGGCATGGTGGTGCGTGCCTGTAATCCCAGCAACTCAGGAGGCTGAGGCAGGAGAATTGCCTGAACCCAGGAGGCGGAGGTTGCGGTGAGCCAAGATTGCGCCATTGCACTCCAGCCTGGGTAACAAGAGCGAAACTCCGTCTCAAAAAAAAAAAATGTAGAAGACAACATTGAGTGCTGAAGTTATTTGTCCAACAAAACATGGTGTCAAACCTCTCACAGGAACTACTAGGTTTAAGGAGTTTTCAAAATTATTTTGAGTCTTTTAATCATTTTTCTTACCCGCTGTGTGATTCACCACCATTTCAAAGAAGCTCTCTCTTCAAAACTCATCTTATATGAACAGTTGCGATTTTTCTGAGATAGCACTCAGCATTTCCAGGAAAATAAACAAGTCACCTTTTGCTAAAGCACAAAGCAAGTTTATCTCTCTAGATAGAATATATTCTTAGGAATACTGTCTCTCCGTATTACTGATGAAATGCACATGTGTTAAGCTGCTGGTATTTTCATAACCAATCTTTCTTGAACACAGATAGCTTAAAATTCTTATGAAAGAATAAAAATTTAATCCTCAAAACTATATATTCATTTGGAATAATTCCACAAATGACCAGGACCAAGCATTTAATTTGTAGCGAGGCTAAGGGTTGTGTTGAAATTTATCTAAGAAGAGAAAATGGCTAGAGACCAGGATGTGGGAGAGTTGGCATCTTATCGAGGTTGGATTTCCAGGGACTTAGGTGTCATGTCTTCAAACTATTGTTGGTAAAAAGTGACTTTGTATTACTTCTGTTAAAAATAGGCTTATAAGAAACAAAAACTGATGATTAAGTAAAAGTAGCTTATTTAATGTAAATTATGATATGTAAGGTAAGTATCGCCAATATAATTTTTATAGCATTTATGTTTTTTGGTCAGCTTAAAATTTGGGTCTGCACATTGGATGGTAATATTGAGGTGAGTATGAAAGGGAGAATATAGGAGCTCTGGGGAAAGAAAATGAAACAGGGAACTGAGTGAGGAGCATGGTGCCCACATAGAACAGCCCATCCAGAAAAACTGCCCTGCAGCAGAGTGAGTGTTGTGTCCCTCCAAAGTTCACATGTTAAAGTTCTAATTCCCAGTGTGATCATATTTGAAAGTGGGCCCTTTGAGAGGTGATTTGGTCATGACAGTGAAGCTCTCATGAATGCAATACATGCTCTTATGTCTTAGCTTGATTTGCTATAATAATAGTACCATAGACTGGGTGACTTAAAAGAAATTTATTTCTCAGAATTCTAGTTCTGGAAGCTGGAAAGTCCAAGATTAGGGTACCAATTCAGTTCCTGGTAGGAGCCCTCTTCCTGATTTACAGACGAGTGTCTTCTTGCTGTCTCCTCACATGGCAAAAAGAAAGATCGTGTCTTCTATGTCTCTTCTTATAAGGGCACTAATCCCATTTAGGAGAGCCCCACCCTCAGGACCTAATTACTTCCCGAAGGCCCCACCTCCAAATACCAAATTGAGTATTTGACTTCAACATACGAATTTTGGGGAGACACAATCATTCAGTCCATGACATCTTATAAGAAGAGGCATGAGAAAGATGATCTCTTCTCCTCTGCCATATGAAGAAACAGAAAAAAAAAAAAAAATCCTTCTACCAAACAGGATAGGAGCCCTCACTAGACACCAAATGAACTAGCACCTTGATCTTGGACTTCCCAGTCTCCAGAACCATGAGAAATAAATGTTTGCTGTGTAATCCACCCAGTCGATGGTATTCTGTTGTGTAACCCAACTGACTAAGACCTGCTTTGGACAGTTAGGCTTTGGACAGCAGCTCTGCAGAGAACATTTCTGTTTACATGGCCAGATAGGAATCCAGGGTTCTCACAGACTGAAAGAAAGCGTCTTACTTTCTATATACTGAAGATGGTAAAAGGTGTCATAAGAATACCACAGACCATCAAGCCTGTAATCCCAGCACTTTGGGAGGCCGAGGCAGGTGGATCACAAGGTCAAGGGATCGAGACCATCCTGGCCAACATGCTGAAACCCTGTCTCTACTAAAGATACAAAAAATTAGCTGGGCATGGTGGCATGTGCCTGTAATCCCAGCTACTCGGGAGGCTGAGGCAGGAGAATTGCCTGAAACCAGGAGGCGGAGGTTGCAGTGAGCCGAGATTGCACCATTGCACTCCAGCCTGGGTAACAAGTGCGAAACTCCATCTCAAAAAAAAAAAAAAAAGAAAGAAAGAAAAAAAAAAGAAGAATACCACAGACCAAACAAACCAAACCAAACAAAAAGTTATTTGGAGGGGTTGGGGTGGAAGAAAGAACGTGGGAGAGCCTCAATGGTGTCTTTAAGCTGAGCAGGGCTGACAGTTACTATATGAGACCTGTCATTTACCCAATTTGCCTCTGCTGAATTCTACCAGCTGCCCACAAATCTTAGAGTAAATAGATGTTGGTAAAAACAGTGAACTCAACTAGAAATGGGGAAAAAGAAAAACATTCCTACTCTGCTGGTCCCATCCCAGGGCACTAGAAGCCCACAGTTTTTAAGAAACAAGGAAGATTTATCCCACTTCCTGGACAGTGTAAATTGACAGACCCAAGATCTCCACAGCCGTGCTTTTTCATTCAAGGCACCTGAATGAAGACACTACAGTGCATACCCTCTGTGAACAGCTGTCAAAACCATTCAAGACTAGTAATTCTCACCATGGTTCCAAGCAATAAAAGCTAACATGTATTGAGTATGTGCTAGGAGCTAAGTGCTTCAGATCTTCAATTCATTTAACCTTTATAAAAACCATATTTTTTTTTATTGTGCCCATGTTAAAGATGGGGAAAATAGGAGATAAAAATTTTAAGTCACAAAGCTAAAAAAAAACCTCAAAGGTAGAAACCCAGGATGTCTGATTTCAGGGCCTATTCCTGTAACTACTGTGCTAGACTAGAGAAGAGGTCATTCCTCTGGTGTCTGTTGCTTACTCGGGGTATATGTAGAATTGGATTTAATACAGTGGAATGCAGACCGAAACTGAGGGTCATGAGTGGTGTTCATGCAGCTACAGTTGGGGCTGCTCCTTTTCTCCATTTCCTCTTCCGACGTCCAGCTGAATGTCACTACGTCACTAAGTCTTCTTTGTCCTCCCTGCCCTCACCTTCTGGATCGATCTTTCATTCGTGCTGTCATAGCATTCTCTAAAAACTACCTCCTACAGCATTCACGACATGGCGTCCTAAGTATCCACTTACTCATGTGACTCACTGTGCTCTGTTCCTTCTAGAGTACAGATTTTATCTTTCTTATCTTCGAATTCCTGATGCCTAATACAGTGTGTGGCAAATATCGGGTTCCCAAGCAACTGCATTAATTAAGCAATCAATTAAATGCCCTAAAAGCCATCGTCTGTCTTGGCACTTGAGTGACTAGGACTGTATTTCACTATCTGGACACTTTCGTTAGATGTTCCTAGAAGAATACATTCAGGGAAGTTTTTCTTTCCTACATGGAAGTGGAGAACAAAAAGGCTCAACTTGTTTCAACTGTGACAATTCTGTTCACCACCCATTGCCACTGCTTGTAACCAGTGTTTTCATTTGCTGCTGGATAAAGTTCTCTGAAGGTAGAAGTCTCATTCTTTCTTGGTCACCGCTGTGTCTCCAGGGTGGTGACTGGCACACCTTGTGTGGAGTGTAGAATAACTCTGAATGAAGAGTCAGAGACCTGGGTTTATGTCTTGACTGTGCTTCCAGCTTTCCACAAAGCCTTGAGAAAGCCTTACTCATTCTGACCTCAGTTTCCTTCCCTTCAAAGTAACAGTCAATATCAAGAAAATTGTGCTTTTCATTTTTTTTGAGGAGGTAGACATAGCATGGCTCTAAAGCTGTACATTCATGAAACAGTTGGTTGTGGTAGGATGGTCAAAAATACTCCCTGGTCACTGAGCAATGGCCATTGTCAGTGAGATGTAGTCCCTGATGATGGTACTGTCACTCCAGCTGTCTTTGGAGGCAAACGTCAACAATATACTCATTGGAGAGCAGAGCTGGTGTCAGTGACTGACTTAGGATCACACCGATGATGGTGATCCACTGACAGGGGAACACTTTAAATTAGTTTCTTCCTAGAGACCTCTCCAGGTCTCAGTATCTCTGAATCTGTAATGCACGCAGCTGAAATGAGAGTTAAAAACAGATTGGAGGTAACTAGAATCCAAGCACTCAAATATTACTTCAAATGGTGATGAGTGAACTTGATGCCATTACTACTCGTTCTAAACTCTCATTTTTCATTTGAAGTCACACGAAGCTTGGAACAAAGGGAAAAATTCCTACTTCTCTTCTTTGCGTATCATAGGTACAATTTACAGAAAACTCGAACGGCACAGGGACACCCGAGCCTTTTCTCTTATTCTGCCTCAAACTGCAAACTCAGAAAGGCTGAGGCTGGAAAAGCATTCTGGGATGGATATGCAAACTAGGACCCCAGGATCCACCTTTGGCAGCTTTATATTCCTGTGAAGTGGAATTATTTTTGCTTTGAAAGCAGTGTTGAAAGTTTGCAAAAGATATAAGTGTGATGTCAACTATTTGTATTCCACTCATGTTTTCTCAAAAGACTCAGGACTTGAGGACCCACCACGTGTAGCATAACCGTAGCCAACATTTTTCCCAGCTTCGTTTCCAGCTGCTCAGCAGTGCAGCTGATAAGCAACCTCTGAATGCAGCAGCAGCCATTGTGTTCCTTCCACAGAGCTCTGGAGATAAAACAGCTGCAAAGCTCTCTCACTCCTGACACTCCCAGGAGGGGGGAAAGCCATAGAGAAGTGACTAACCAGTCACGAGCTAGTGAACACTAACACACAGCTGCAGATTCTGCAGCCTAAGCAGCTTCTGGTGCTATCTTTCATAAGGAGATTGTTGTTTTCATAAAGTGAATACAGTTCTCTGAGCATCATTGACAGAAATTTATGTAAGAAATTTAGTGATTGTGCTTTATTTAGACGGCATTTCCGTAAGTCCCCATGCTTTGTAAATATAGTACAAAACCTAAAATATACAACTGCCTTGCAATAGAGGCTGGTTCAAGTGATAATAGAGAAATACAAATGTAGCCAGAGGCGTTATGAAATTTTAATTTGCATGTTTACTGTGGGAACTTTGAGATGTCTATTGGTGTTCCAGGCAGCCAGTGTGTACATATTTCTTGCAACCTGTGGGGAGCGGGTAAAAAGGAGCATGGTGCTTTGCCACATCTGACCCCAGATGCTAAAGAGGTGAAGGACTCTGCTACCACACGAGGGCGACCTGGTGCTGAGGGGTCAGGCCGGAGTGTGAGACCGTGTGGCATAACGTAGGCTTTATTTTCTAAAGAAAGTACGGAGGCTTAGGAGAATTTCATTATTGTAAAGCTGTATGGCACTACAACGCTCCCTGAGAACTCCTTGGAAACACGGTTTTTGATAGAGTAAGACTGCAGTCTAATTGCAAATAGATCTATTAATGAGGAGAGACCTTCCAGGACCAGATGGTAAATGTGAATATTGGGAATGATTTTGAAATGTAAGTGAGCCCTGGGGCTGTGATGGAGCAGCCACTAGAACAGGGTAGCAGGAAGCATTCAAGGAGACGAGTTTAAGATATTTGTTGGGGGAGGCCGAGGTGGGTGGACCACGAGGTCAAGAGATCGAGACCATCCTGGTCAACATGGTGAAACCCCGTCTCTACTAAAAATACAAAAAATTAGCTGGGCATGGTGGCGCGTGCCTGTAATCCCAGCTACTCAGGAGGCTGAGGCAGGAGAATTGCCTGAACCCAGGAGGCGGAGGTTGTGGTGAGCCGAGATTGCGCCATTGCACTCCAGCCTGGGT